>JASEVX010000008.1:70128039-70614056 GCA_031761405.1 Serripes groenlandicus | reverse complement strand
AGACAGAGAAAGCTTTGATCAGATTTAAAAAACAAGAGGCCCAAGAGGGCCAGTATCGCTCCGCGGCCATTAGGCAAAAATTTAATTTTCAAACAGCCCCGCTCCCTGATGGCCATGTTTTTGACCAATCAACATTGTTGAAGGAATCTGATAGACGACCATCCTAGGAACATTTCTACAAAATTATTTGAAAATCAGCCCGAAACTTTCGTAGAAGATTTTTTCACTATAGCCATATAAGGCAAAATAGCCCCGCACCCTGGCAGCCATACTTTTCGACCAATCAACTTGGCTTGAAGGAATTTGATAGAGGGTCACCCAAAGAACATATCTACAAAATCATTTGAAAATCAGCTGGACACTCTCGGAGGAGAAGATTTTTTAAGTTTTCACTATAGCCATATACGGCAAATTAGCCCCACCCTCTGACGGCCATGTTTTTCAAATAATCAACATGGCTTGAAGGATCTGATAGAGGGTTTCCCAAGGAACATTTCTACAAAATTATTTGAAAATTTGCCAAACACTTTTTGAGGTAAAGATATTTTAATTTTACATTATAGCCATATAAGGCAAATTAGCCCCGCTCCCCTGGCGACCATGTTTTTCGTCCAATCAACTTGGCCCGAACTTTCGTAGAAGATTTTTTCACTATAGCCATATAAGGCAAAATAGCCCCGCACCCTGGCAGCCATACTTTTCGACCAATCAACTTGGCTTGAAGGAATCTGATAGAGGGTCACACAAGGAACATTTCTACAAGATTATTTGAAAATCGGCTGGAAACTTTCGGAGAAGAAGATTTTTTTAAGTTTTCACTATAACCATATACGGCAAAATAACCCCACACTCTGATGGCCATGTTTTTGACTAATCAACATGGCTTGAAGGAATCTGATAGAGGGTCTCCCAAGGAACATTTCTACAAAATTATTTGAAAATTTGCCAAACACTTTTTGAGGTAAAGATATTTTAAGTTTTCACTATAGCCATATAAGGCAAAATGCCCCGCCCCCCTGGCCACCATATTTTTCTACCAATCAACATGGCTTGAAGGAATCTGATAGAGGGTCACCCAAGGAACATTTCTACAAAATTATTTGAAAATCGGCCTGACACTTTCGGGGGAGAAGCTTTTTCCCTATTATTTTAATTTGGTTGCCATGGAAACCAGAATTTTGCATGGATCCAAAAAATTTGAATGAATTTAGTAGAGGACATTAAGAGGATGCTTCCTAGGAAGTTTCATCTTAATTGGCCAAGTGGTTAGGTAGGAGAAGTCGTCTGAAGCAAAACATTAACGCATGCACGACGGACAATTCGCCATGACATAAGCTCGACTAGCTTTCAGCCAGAGTAGCTAATTATAATATTTCAATCACCCTTTCCCTCAAATAGAGACTTTCTGACGCCTTTGCAGCAGACAGCTTTTTGAAAACATGGAAGCAAAGGAAGAAATTGCTCCATACGAGCAATTTCTCCTTTTGTCACAATGCTTTTTACTCATGCCTCTTACTGTTGACAAATGCTAGTAAACTTACAGTTTTACATCTTGGGTCATTTAACAAAACAAATGATCTGCCTGATCAAAATTATCAACAGGTTCACCCTGTGTGACACAATATGTAGTTCAAAATGATCTACTTAATGTTAGTTATCATGTACAAGTGTCTTCCTGGAAGGCTGTGTTATAGCTCAAAATGATTTACTTGAATGTCTTGTTCATAGTAATTATAGTTAATTACACAGTTATCTTCCTGTATTATAGTAAACAAAAACAGATCTCATTGTGCATCCTTGATTCGTATTTGTATCGTTTACAACATTCCATTCCGATACTGTTTTCCGAGTTAAAACAAACACTTTCATTCAGAATACTTGTCACAACGACTCGCTGCTGTTACCAGCTTTGAAGAATGTCATAAACGTCGCTTTGTTTTTGTTTTCTACCCGTTTTGTTGCGTCCAGGACTTGCCATTTGTCTTTTATTTCTACAATAAAAATAAAATCAAGATGTGTATACATGTCAGCACAAAACCATTTTTATCAATATATATGTATGCTATGATTTGAATAATAAAATAGTCCGTTTATAATAGATACTTTGCAATTATTGATCGGCATTAAGTTATTTGGGGTTATAATGCATCTGTATCCAGTGAAGACTCGGAGGAGCCTATGTATCATATTATGCAGTCTCACCAGTCTTAACTGACCATACACATGTAATTTAGACCTAGAAACAGCGTAGCCTCACTACTTTTATGTCAATATAACTATGTCAATATAACTTTATAAATGACGCCACAGCAAAGTGTCAGTTAGACATGGATTCACTAAACAATTTATAACATACGTACACAAATATACCTATGTTTTTGTGCGTTAATTGAATAACATTTTTGGCAAAGCATCATGCATATGCTCCATCTAAGTATAGTCTATAGACAAAATCTGGAAAATTCATTTATTAATATACATTGTATTTCTTCATTCTTTTCAATAATAAAACTTGTATACATAATAAATGAACTCGACAGTTCCGGGTCAGTAATAAAATTAACGAATCTTGTCTCTTTGAAAAGAAAGTTGAGAGAAACAAAACTACATAACATGTTAAACAAATACTTCTTCCCCACGATGATATAATTCAACAATTATACAAATTTGTTAAAATGTTTCTTTAGTGTCTGCAATTGCAAGCTGTAAATTTGACAGTTTCGGGTCGAACTTGCCATTTCCGGGTCACGTGAAAAATGTTTATTTCTGTTATCAGGGGTAACCTCAAACAACTGTTTTTTAATAACAAGATATTCATTTAACATTTTTATTAAAATAATATGATAAAAAGAACTAAAATATATCAATTTCAATTACCTATTGCCGCGAAAAACAGAACAGTGATGGGGCTAAATTTACAATACACACTTTCATGCACGAAAACTGATAAATTTTTCAACCAACTAATAAGTCATATTTGACAAAAAATGTAAATTTTAATAACAAATTTTTAATATTGATTTATCACCATAAGCTTTAAATTATTCTTAAAAAGTTCCCAAAATAGTTATACTAATAAATTGATAATTTTGAGAAATTCCTTTTGGCTGACCCGAAAGTGTCGTATGTGAACTAGGTCAAATTTATCCGCTAGTTTGGCATAAACAACTTCGACAGGTCAATAACAGATATATATCTTGTTCAGTAGTAAATAACCTATACATGTATGTGCAATACATAACTGTATTACTGAAATTATGGCTACAATCAGCAATTTACACTGTGACAGGTAAATAAAAATATTCAGATTTTGCTTTCGCGGGAATCGATGCAGTCATGTGTTTCGAGATTACGACATCCGTTCTTGAAATGACAACGTCCTAAATCGAAGTGAAACTAGCCAAGCTAATGGGGAATATGACTTGATAATCAAATTGTCAAAATACTGTATCATTCTCGAATACTAAACATTTTGTTCTAAATTTGACCCGGAATTGTCGATGACCCGGAACTGTCGAGTTCACTGTATCATCAATACAAATAACTGTACACACTTAAGTTTGAAAGCAGTTTTCACATCACTTAACCACTTTAAAAGTCCTTAAATGAGCCTAAATAGTGCATACATACAAGAACGATGATACACTTGTACAATATATGTACGAAGTCCTTCATTTATTTTTTATTTTTTATTTTCCTTCATATGCCACCCTTTTTAAATAATTAACAGATGTCAAATGATAAAACGAACAAGCGAATGCTACATGAAATACATGCGAGCTTATTTTCATATTCGGTTACGATACAGCACAGGGCGAAAAAAAAAAAAAAAGTTTTCCACTCCAAATTACAGTTTAATTGACAGACCTACCTCGAACGTTTTACGGATTGATGACTAAATGAACATGCACACATTTCTTTCATGTCAGTCTTCCTCAATATAAAACTTCATGTGTCTTTTCTCCACAAAAACAATAACAACAGCTTGTCAGATTTCTACTTTCATTTTGAACGGAAGTTGCAAGTTCTCCTTCGCAGAGTTGTCGTTCCTTACCATCTCTTTCAGTAAAATGAATCGATTGGCTAGATAATTAGTTGGGAGATAGTTTTTCATCACACGTTTGACATTATTGTTAATATACCAACCAAAAATCACTTCTCATTATTTCGTTTCTAAAAAGTATATTCTTTATGATTGAACATTAAAACAAATTGGTATATATTCATACATTAATTATGAATATATTTATTCAAACTTCAACTCAATATTGTAAACGTTCTACTTCAACTTTCAACCACTAATGCTTCCTTTTTACAGTCTTTTTTCAATATTCAGATATCTTGATTCACCAAGGTTTTCGAAAATGCAGTTTTATTGCCTGATAATTGAAACTACTTTTTTGTTGACGGTTAAAAAAATCCCTCTTTTTCGGCTCCCAGCTTTACACTGTCGTTCTGTTTATAGTCGGGGAGCCAACTGTTGTACGATTTCTCAAAATGCACATGACTATAGACAGTACCCTAAGGGGTACCGTCCAAAAATGAGATAAAAAGATGACAGTTTATATACATATTTTCAAAAACCTTGTCTTTTCATCTCGGGGTTTTTCCTATCGTTTTCCCCGTGTTTTATTTACTGTATATAGCCGTTTTCCATGTTTTTATTTTTAATATTCTTTTGTGTTTAACAAAGTAGACACACGTGACAAACTATGCTCTAAATACACGTGTTTAACTCTATCTAAATACAACAAATCGGAATAACACGATTCAAAAAACATGTCTTCAAAACTATGAACATTTCATATACATAAAAGTAGTATTTTTTCATAGATTGATTGATTGATTGGGGTTTAACGTCATTTTTAACAATTTCTAAGTTATATCACGGCGGCCAGTTCACCTACTCATGCATTTCCTGGTTTTCTCACACCAGTAATCCACACAACAATCTTCCCAAGCAACTGGCTGCTTTTTCCACATAGACTTAGCCCGTTGGTGAAAGACGAATGACGCATGTCGCATTGATTTTTGTCAATCGTCGGAAAGAAAGTTGGCCAAGCCGGGATTCGAACTCACAACCCCTGCTTTTTTCATAGTAATAAAATGAGTCGAAAGAAGTATTTCTCTTTATAAAGCCTCACTGTTTTCATATGTCGATTGCTGCAGATGCATCAAGCGCCTACATGTTGGAAAATATCAATTATTAAATAGCAATCAATGTAAAAGAAAATACCTTTCGTCAATGAATTATATATCGTTTCATTTTTATGAAACAAGTTTCACGCACCAGAAGAATAATACGAAGATTCTGGAATATGAGTGAAAAATATGAGCCATCCAACCAAGAAACCAACATTATGACTTCTGCGTAATGTATCGACTCTGATCAGCCTGCGCAGTCCGCGCAGTCTGGTCCGGGCCGTCAGATTCCGTCTCAGAGGAATAGAGGTATAGAGTAATGGTTCCTGAAACAGGAAATTTACAGGAGGCGAAAAGTGTCTGTACGGATAAGCCTGCGCGGCATGCTTAGGCTGATCCGGATCGATACTTTACGCAGAGTCCACACAATTGTTTTTTTTCGTGGGACGGCTCATATGTTATGTATTAGTTTATTTTTGTTACATGGGTTTTAAGCCGTTGTCAACATTACGTCGACAGGGCATGTATTCATCATCCCTGGGAAAACAAGCTGGTAGCGCCGTACGCGAAGGCGCTCCACCATGAATGCCGCGAACGGCTCCAACAAGGGATCCTAGGGCCACCGCTATCAATGCCACGGCGGATTAAAAGCAACTTGAAATGTAGGAGACATTAACGAGAATGGACTTTTGCACATTCTATTCATATATACAATATTATATATTTGCATTTTCACGAGGTTGAAATCTAGAAAATTACAGATAATGTTTTGTTACAGTTACTTCCGGAAGATGGTAATATCATACCCTACACTTACGACGATACATCGATCTGCATACAGTGGGGAACGACTCAGGCTAGCACGTGCATCGGCACAGTCTCTCACCAGATTCTTCACTGTCCGTCTACATGTAAGTTAGTACTACATGTATGAGAAATAACTAGAACTGTAGCACATTAGTTTTAAGCCAATTGAAGCTTTCGGAGTCATTAAAAACTCAATTTGCAAGACGCTATTCATCATCATCATTATAATGATCATCACAAACATAATCATCTTCAAAAGCATTATCATCATCATCATTATTATCATCATCATCATCATCATCATCATCTTCATCATTATTATCATTATCATCATCATCATCATCATGATCATCATATTCATATTCATAAGCATCATCATCATCATCATCATCATCATATTAATAAGCATCATATTTATCATCATCATCATCATCATCATCATCATTTTCATATTCATATTCATAAGCATCATCATCATCATCATCATCATCATCATCATCATATTCATAAGCATCATATTCATCATCATATTCATAAGCATCATATTCATCATCATATTCATAAGCATCATCATTGTCATCCTCATCGTCATCATCATCATCATTATCATCATCATCATCTTCATCATCATCATCATCATCATATTCATATTCATAAGAATCATCATCGTCATCACATCATCATCATCATCATCATCATCATCATCATCATCATTATCATCATCATCAGGCCATCGTAAGCCCTCCTCATTGACCTAAGGACGTTCACTAAATATGTTCAAATATTTCATTTCACCCTTATCCCGCTAAATTCAAGCAACTTGTATCTTCCCTGACTTTGACAATTTGTTGCATATGTATAATCTTGTTGTTATGTTTATATTGATAAACAATTTGTGAATAATGCAGATTAATATTACTCTGCACTAACGTGCAGGCTGATTTTGCTTTACATGGTCCGAAATTATAGTATAAAGAGATGCATAACAGAAAACCGTTTCCAACATACAACAATTATGCAGCAGATGACATTGTATACATCTGGTAAAATATGAAAATGTAAAAAATTGAATATAATTAAAAACATAGTGACAATGTTTTCAAAAGACGTTTGCTGTAGAGACGTCAGAACGCGTCTATATGTGGAAAATGGCTAAGGTGGCGTGTAGCAGGATAAACGTGAACGTTGGCAGTACAAAGCTACGTTGGTTTGTTGTGTGTTTTTGTTTTGTACAACTTTATTATCCCGTACATTTGTTGAACCTATGTTTTCTTTACCAACATCCACCGATGATTTGATTATAACAGAACAAAGATGTTTATAAAGGAAGTGTTATTGTTGAATCCGTGTTATAAGATACCATACAGGTGTTATGAACGGGTGACTGCATATTACATGTTGTTGTTGGAAAAGCAACTTTCGAAAACTGTGTTTACCCTTAACCAAACATTGTGTATATTGAAATCTCCTTTGAATGATCTTAGCGTATTGTGGAAAAGTGCTCAATCTTTCTTAGTGAATTGTCATATTTGATGTTCTTAAATTGTTAAAAGAAAATAATCTAATAGACGAATGCTCGTCTGGTGTATATACTTCTGGCGATCATTCATATTGCTCTCTTTCCTTTTCAAAAAGATAACAAAATTATTTAGCCCCATATCTTGGTTATAAAAACTTGTTGATGTGACTGTAATTATATATTGACAATGCACTTATTGGGATTCGCTTTGTTAGATATCCCTTATTGTCAGGCTTTTCCGGCTGTCTGTCTGTCTGTTTGTTTGTAAAGCGACGCTCCACAGCCCAAATTGACGGGCCGATTCCGATGAAACTTAGTGAACAGGTGCCATACGGGCTCAGGGTGCGTGCGTTTGAGTTTCGTTGCTAAGGACCCACAACCAAGGCGAATCCCACGTCGCCTACCGGCTTGTTTACTGTTATTCCTCATGCAGTGCAATGTCTATACCTAAGAGAAATAAAGATTCTGTTCTCTTCTGTTCTGTTTGAGAGAGGAATCCCAGATTGGGTGTAGGACTACTTGGCTACTATGCTAAAGTCTGTTCAGACTACGAATAGGATTGAAATAATGTTGAAAACGGCATAAAACTCCAACAAAACAAAACAAAATACGAAGTCTGAAACATCGTTGATCGCAACGCTCCGAAGGCTAGTTTTCACGTCACGTTTAACTTTTGTACAAAACCGGAATGAGTTTGAGATAGCTACGTTTATTGACTATGATCATGCTACCCATGCATATGAACTAAATGTGAACTATACCATTGCATCTCATTCAACAAACATTGATAAAAGGTAACGAGGGTCAATGTCGAAAATATTAACCAAAATACGGTGTGTCGTATCGCAATCACTTAAACATAGAGGACCCGAGTCAATATTTGAATTCAAACAGGTTGCCTGGTTCAACAAGGGGTTGACGCTCTTCTTTACGGTAAATGAGTCACAATTAACGCGAACATCATCGTACACTGTCATCCATATATTTATGACAATTTTGCCACCAATTTATCAATTCGTAAATGTAATGACTTCTACCCTATCCTTGCACTAGCATTGCCATCTTTACTGAAATACCAACTAGATGTGTAGTCGAATTGTTTACAGTTGTAGGATTGTTAGCCTTAAGTTGTTATCCTTTGTTAGTCAAACAGTAGCGATTCCACCAGTCATATTACAACTTACTAACTAACACCTCCCAAAACGATTGTATGGTGTTTTACGCCACTTACAACCGTATTCCAGTTATACCGGGGCGTGTCCTTCGTAAATTACCAGTACTTCCAGTTATACCGGGGCGTGTCCTTCGTAAATTACCAGTACTTCCAGTACTATTTAACCTTGCACCGATACAACAGTCGTAATGCTATCCTCACTGCCCTCAGCATTAATTGGATGGGAGCAATTTTAAAATATTTGGTATGACTCGACCGGGATTCGAACCCTGGTACATGACGGACGTCCTTACTACTACATCAGTAGTACAATATCACGGATACAGGTGAATACACATCGGATTTACAATAGAAAACAGTGCTAATAATAATTATACTAATAATACTTTCATTCAATCATGTCATTAGAACTTTAACCTTTTCCATCTAACATCTCTGCTACAGACGAGCTTTAAACACAGTGTGAAAAAAAGCGTAGTACTGGCACTATGTCACAATGTTTTCAACTCGATTCGATAATTACACTTTCATTTTTGGAAATGTTCCTATGTTTTAATATTGATGTTGCAGATGTGTTGTATGTGGGAAAGGGTTAACTGTATCAGGTAAACAGCAACATGTTTGTCGATTGTTGCACTTTTAATTGAAATCTCACGGATTCAAGGACAGGCAATTGACACGATTAACCTTTCCCACATACAGAAGACGACTTTGGAAAACATTTAGTTAAGATTTTCTTTAAGTAAATGAACGTATCTTTTTTTAAATAGTTGAAAAGGGGCGAATTATTCATTATGACCAACGTATCTTGTTTTAAATAGTTGAAAAGGGGCGAATTATTCATTATGACCAACGTATCTTTTTTGCCACAATGTTTTTGAACATCGGCTACTGACGGTTTATCAAATGTCTCTGTCAGTGAGAAAGGGTTTAATGAAGATGGACTATGGGAAGAAGGATGGGACCAGAGTTAAGAGCAGATGTTATGACAATTACTGTAGACATGTTAGTAATAGTGCAATTTTCAGTTTTCCCCTCCATTGATTTTCATATCGAGAGGAAATGTTCTCATATCCCTTACCTTTGTATCACTATTTATTGGTTCCCGCATCTTGACATGATGACACGGTTATAGCATGCATCTCGGGAACGGGAAACCAGACGCCAATACTGTAAAAGTACACTCTATGCAAAGACTTTGCGCTCTCGAATATACTTGATTAGAAACAAACTCATTATAGAAACTAACCAACCAGAAATCTTATACGGAACATTTATAAGTACAAAGAACGTTTTCAAAGTTGTATAGTTAAATCCCCATTCTGATCATACAAATCAAAACAATACCGAACCGAACCGAATTAACCAACCGACTAACAAAGCAATTAACGAACTGACTAACAAATCAACAAATCGACCGACTAACCAATGATGTGATTACAAACATACACACATATAGACAAACAGACGGACAGACGGATCATTAAAACGAAAACCATCAATAAAGTATTAACATTGAGGTCATCTTTAGCAATATGTGCTTTATTAAGAGTTGAATCCCAAACAACAAAATATGACGTATCAACGATATGACGTATCAACGATATGACGTATCAACGATATGACGTATCAACGATATGACGTATCAACGATATGACGTATCAACGATATGACGTATCAACGATATGACGTATCAACGATATGACGTATCAACGATGCAACTTCTGAAACCAATCTAGGTGTTATGAAAATATAACAAATTTTCCTGATAAATGTAACATTAATTCAGTGTAATGTTCAAGGTGTGCTATATTCAATTAACAGACTTATTCCACTCTATCTGGTTATAAAAAAGGAACATTTCATTAACTAGAGTGACCTTCGGATCAAGTTTGATTAAATATACCTCTTTACAATTTCAAAGCGTTCTATTTTTAAACACATGGTATATATTTAAATGTTGTTAATTAAACGCTCCTATTGAATGCCGTTTTTCAATCGATTTATCATTAGATCTCCGACTACTCTTTTCGAGTAAACATTTGCCCATTCTGACACAACCAAATACCCAAATAAAATACCCATTATGAATCTGGTGTTAGCAAACAGTAAAATATGACGAAACGGTAAGCGGACCCGGAACTTATTAAAGCAGTAACCATACGTCAACATTTAGATAATTCTGTCCAAATTCGATATGTGAAATTGTGAAATTGACCAACAGTGCATGGTCATATTAGACTACACGGATGCACTGGCTGAACTGCATGTACACTCATCGCAAATGACTTAAAGCTGACGTTGGACGAGCACAGCTCATTTATACGTTACAAAGACAATGACCAAGCAAAATAATCATGCACATAGTGATCGTTACCCCGATACTAGTATGCTATATTTGAGCGTCGTCAGCAAAAAAAAGGATCTTAGCAAATCAAATATTGCAATATTAAATACATATTTAAAATTATGCTTAAACATATTTGGAAATGATCGATTCATTATTTGCTCGCAATGTTTTAGAAGGGTGTCGTCTTGAAAGGCGTCTAAAGAAGTGTACGACAAGAGTAACTAGTGAGATGGTCAGAACACAGAAACAGGTCAATGCAAATGGCAGATAGGTGATTCATCAACAGGCTGCCTTTTAAAAATGTCAAACGGCGGCTGGATGTAAATTTTCATATTTCGTCCATTGAAATGGTCAAGGTTGAATTGTACTGAAATACCCTGTCAGCCTGACCATCCATAACATTAGCATAAAATAGCCACTGTCCGGCGTCCTCGTCAAAACCCTGTGGTCCTTATTAATGAAAAAGTATTTTGTGTCGTAAACCAAATTAAACCCACATATATACGGGTTTTTTTAGAAGTCGGAGACAGACGACTTTTGAAAACATTCTCATCTTAGCGCAAAGTTTTCAACTTTATTCAATTATTAAACTTGCGTTATTGCAAAAGGTCCCGTGACAAATGTATAGGGTAAGAGCGGACTAAATTCGACAACAATATATCGACAGTTTAAAAACTGCAAATCATGACGGACTTTCTTGTTAAACCCTTTCCTGCATAAAACAAATCTGCGTCAGATGACCTTGAAAACATTGACATGCAACATCTCTATTAATTTATATACACTTATAAATATGAATGAAAACATTGACAACGTATATATAGACATGCAACATCTCTATTAATTTATATACACTTATAAATATGGATGAAATCATTGACAACGTATATATAGACATGCAACATCTCTATTAATTTATATACACTTATAAATATGAATGAAAACATTGACAACGTATATATAGACATGCAACATCTCTATTAATTTATATACACTTATAAATATGGATGAAAACATTGACAACGTATATATAGACATGCAACATCTCTATTAATTTATATACACTTATAAATATGAATGAAAACATTGACAACGTATATATAGACATGCAACATCTCTATTAATTTATATACACTTATAAATATTAATGAAATCATTGACAACGTATATATAGACATGCAACATCTCTATTAATTTATATACACTTATAAATATTAATGAAAACATTGACAACGTATATATAGACATGCAACATCTCTATTAATTTATATACACTTATAAATATTAATGAAAACATTGACAACGTATATATAGACATGCAACATCTCTATTAATTTATATACACTTATAAATATTAATGAAAACATTGACAACGTATATATAGACATGCAACATCTCTATTAATTTATATACACTTATAAATATTAATGAAAACATTGACAACGTATATATAGACATGCAACATCTCTATTAATTTATATACACTTATAAATATGAATGAAAACATTGACAACGTATATATAGACATGCAACATCTCTATTAATTTATATACACTTATAAATATGAATGAAAACATTGACAACGTATATATAGACATGCAACATCTCTATTAATTTATATACGCTTATAAATATGAATGAAAACATTGACAACGTATATATAGACATGCAACATCTCTATTAATTTATATACACTTATAAATATTAATGAAAACATTGACAACGTATATATAGACATGCAACATCTCTATTAATTTATATACACTTATAAATATGAATGAAAACATTGACAACGTATATATAGACATGCAACATCTCTATTAATTTATATACACTTATAAATATGAATGAAAACATTGACAACGTATATATAGACATGCAACATCTCTATTAATTTATATACACTTATAAATATTAATGAAAACATTGACAACGTATATATAGACATGCAACATCTCTATTAATTTATATACACTTATAAATATGAATGAAAACATTGACAACGTATATATAGACATGCAACATCTCTATTAATTTATATACACTTATAAATATGAATGAAAACATTGACAACGTATATATAGACATGCAACATCTCTATTAATTTATATACACTTATAAATATGAATGAAAACATTGACAACGTATATATAGACATGCAACATCTCTATTAATTTATATACGCTTATAAATATGAATGAAAACATTGACAACGTATATATAGACATGCAACATCTCTATTAATTTATATACACTTATAAATATGAATGAAAACATTGACAACGTATATATAGACATGCAACATCTCTATTAATTTATATACGCTTATAAATATGAATGAAAACATTGACAACGTATATATAGACATGCAACATCTCTATTAATTTATATACGCTTATAAATATGAATGAAAACATTGACAACGTATATATAGACATGCAACATCTCTATTAATTTATATACGCTTATAAATATGAATGAAAACATTGACATGCAACATCTCTATTAATTTATATACGCTTATAAATATGAATGAAAACATTGACAACGTATAGACATGCAACATCTCTATTAATTTATATACACTTATAAATATGAATGAAAACATTGACAACGTATATATAGACATGCAACATCTCTATTAATTTATATACGCTTATAAATATGAATGAAAACATTGACAACGTATAGACATGCAACATCTCTATTAATTTATATACACTTATAAATATGAATGAAAACATTGACAACGTATATATAGACATGCAACATCTCTATTAATTTATATACGCTTATAAATATGAATGAAAACATTGACAACGTATATATAGACATGCAACATCTCTATTAATTTATATACGCTTATAAATATGAATGAAAACATTGACAACGTATATATAGACATGCAACATCTCTATTAATTTATATACACTTATAAATATGAATGAAAACATTGACAACGTATATATAGACATGCAACATCTCTATTAATTTATATACACTTATAAATATGAATGAAAACATTGACAACGTATATATAGACATGCAACATCTCTATTAATTTATATACGCTTATAAATATGAATGAAAACATTGACAACGTATATATAGACATGCAACATCTCTATTAATTTATATACGCTTATAAATATGAATGAAAACATTGACAACGTATATATAGACATGCAACATCTCTATTAATTTATATACGCTTATAAATATGAATGAAAACATTGACAACGTATATATAGACATGCAACATCTCTATTAATTTATATACACTTATAAATATGAATGAAAACATTGACAACGTATATATAGACATGCAACATCTCTATTAATTTATATACGCTTATAAATATGAATGAAAACATTGACAACGTATATATAGACATGCAACATCTCTATTAATTTATATACGCTTATAAATATGAATGAAAACATTGACAACGTATATATAGACATGCAACATCTCTATTAATTTATATACGCTTATAAATATGAATGAAAACATTGACATGCAACATCTCTATTAATTTATATACGCTTATAAATATGAATGAAAACATTGACAACGTATAGACATGCAACATCTCTATTAATTTATATACACTTATAAATATGAATGAAAACATTGACAACGTATATATAGACATGCAACATCTCTATTAATTTATATACGCTTATAAATATGAATGAAAACATTGACAACGTATAGACATGCAACATCTCTATTAATTTATATACACTTATAAATATGGATGAAATCATTGTAGAAAAAGTAGAAACTGTCAATATTGATCAATTTCATTTGTTGATACAAAGTCGTCTGCTGCAGACGTATTAAAATGTGTCTGCTTGTTGGAAAGGGTGCACCAAAGTGCTCTCATCATAATCCTCACAAGTTGACTGAAGCTTCTAATAAGCATATGTAAGTTCATGTATTATTTTAGTGCTATAACATAAGACTCCGTTGACAAGCACTCGAGCTTGTGAGAGGTCATATACCTGTATTATTGGACTAGTAATATTCATACTTTAGATTTTAGATTTTGATCAGACTGCAAATCATGCCGAATGAACAGACCGATCTCGTCTAGAGCGGATTTCAGTGCAGACGACGACATTCTGCACCTCGTGTATTCAGAACATGTGTACACATCTATTTATAAATTATTCAAGAGCTTTTTTTTTAAATTGAGTAAACGGTGTAAATGTTAATAGCTATCTGTCTGACTCGGTATTTTCCGGCTAAATAATTACGGAGAATGCCGGAAAGTATGATCATTCTAATGAAAAATGCACCGCATATAAAGCTGTTTACACCATGTATAAATTAGTATGGACCGAACATATTACCAAATGCATTGCGCACTATGATTTTTTATGAACACATACATACTTATTCAACAGGTATAAAGATACGTGCAGGCACTTCATATATTAAAACATACTATTGACCAACATACAACGTATAAATGTAAAACTACTGCATACATAAACAAATACACCACATATAATGTCATTTGTACTGCATAGTACATAATTTGTATTGCACATAACGTTGTTTGTACAACGTATAATGGTTATTCTACTGTTTAAAAACTATTTTGCACTGCATATTATTCAATAATCGCCACACATACTAGAAAAGGCACTGCATATCATGAATAATGTACCACGTCAAATGAAATATGTACCTCATATACGTCAAAATGTACTGCGTATAATACAATACAACATACTAAGACAGTAAAGGCGTTCCATACTTTCCATCTAACATCTCTGATACAGACGAGCTTTAAACACAGTGTGAAAAAAAGCGTAGTACTGGCACTATGTCACAATGTTTTCAACTTGATTCGTTAATTACACTTTCAGTTTTTGAAATGTTCCTATGTTTTAATATTGATGTTGCAGATGTGTTGTATGTGGGAAAGGGGTTAACTGTATCAGGTAAACAGCAACATGCTTTTCGATTGTTGCACTTTTAATTGAAATCTCATGGATTCAAGGACAGGCAATTGACACGATTAACCTTTCACACACACAGAATACATGCATCAGACGACCCTAGTTACGATTTTCTTTAAATAAATAAACGTATCTTTTTTAAAATAGTTGAAAAGGGGCGAATTATTCATTATGACCAATGTATCTTTTTGCCACAATGTTTATAAACATCGGCTACTGACGGTTTATCAAATGTCTCTGTCAGTGAGAAAGGGTTTAATGAAGATGGACTATGGGAAGAAGGATGGGACCAGAGTTAAGAGCAGATGTTATGACAATTACTGTAGACATGTTAATAATAGTGCAATTTTCAGTTTTCCCCTCCATTTATTTTCATATTGAGAGGAAATGTTCTCATATCCCTTACCTTTGTATCACTATTTATTGGTTCCCGCATCTTGACACGATGACACGGTTATAGCATGCATCTCGGGAACGGGAAACCAGACGCCAATACTGTAAAAGTACACTCTATGCTAAGACTTTGCGCTCTCGAATATACTTGATTAGAAACAAACTCATTATAGAAACTAACAAACCAGAAATCTTATACGGAACATTTGTAAGTACAAAGAACGTTTTCAAAGGTGTATAGCTAAATCCCCATTCGGGTCATACAAATCAAAACAATACCGAACCGAACCGAATTGACCAACCGACTAACAAAGCAATTAACGAACTGACTAACAAATCAACAAATCGACCGACTAACCAATGATGTGATTACAAACATACACACATATAGACAAACAGACGGACAGACGGATCATTAAAACGAAAACCATCAATAAAGTATTAACATTGAGGTCATCTTTAGCAATATGTGCTTTATTAAGAGTTGAATCCCAAACAACAAAATATGACGTATCAACGATGCAACTTCTGAAACCAATCTAGGTGTTATGAAAATATAACAAATTTTCCTGATAAATGTAACATTAATTCAGTGTAATGTTCAAGGTGTGCTATATTCAATTAACAGACTTATTCCACTCTATCTGGTTATAAAAAAGGAACATTTCATTAACTAGAGTGACCTTCGGATCAAGTTTGATTAAATATACCTCTTTACAATTGCAAAGCGTTCTATTTTTAAACACATGGTATATATTTAAATGTTGTTAATTAAACGCTCCTATTGAATGCCGTTTTTCAATCGATTTATCATTAGATCTCCGACTACTCTTTTCGAGTAAACATTTGCCCATTCTGACACAACCAAATACCCAAATAAAATACCCATTATGAATCTGGTGTTAGCAAACAGTAAAATATGACGAAACGGTAAGCGACCCGGAACTTATTAAAGCAGTAACCATACGTCAACATTTAGATAATTCTGTCCAAATTCGATATGTGAAATTGTGAAATTGACCAACAGTGCATGGTCATATTAGACTACACGGATGCACTGGGCTGAACTGCATGTACACTCATCGCAAATGACTTAAAGCTGACGTTGGACGAGCACAGCTCATTTATACGTTACAAAGACAATGACCAAGCAAAATAATCATGCACATAGTGATCGTTACCCCGATACTAGTATGCTATATTTGAGCGTCGTCAGCAAAAAAAAGGATCTTAGCAAATCAAATATTGCAATATTAAATACATATTTAAAATTATGCTTAAACATATTTGGAAATGATCGATTCATTATTTGCTCGCAATGTTTTAGAAGGGTGTCGTCTTGAAAGATGTCTAAAGAAGTGTACGACAAGAGTAACTAGTGAGATGGTCAGAACACAGAAACAGGTCAATGCAAATGGCAGATAGGTGATTCATCAACAGGCTGCCTTTTAAAAATGTCAAACGGCGGCTGGATGTAAATTTTCATATTTCGTCCATTGAAATGGTCAAGGTTGAATTGTACTGAAATACCCTGTCAGCCTGACCATCCATAACATTAGCATAAAATAGCCACTGTCCGGCGTCCTCGTCAAAACCCTGTGGTCCTTATTAATGAAAAAGTATTTTGTGTCGTAAACCAAATTAAACCCACATATATACGGGGTTTTTTAGAAGTCGGAGACAGACGACTTTTGAAAACATTCTCATCTTACCGCAAAGTTTTCAACTTTATTCAATTATTAAACTTGCGTTATTGCAAAAGGTCCCGTGACAAATGTATAGGGTAATTTTGTATAAGAGCGGACTAAATTCGACAACAATATTTCGACAGTTTAAAAACTGCAAATCATGACGGACTTTCTTGTTAAACCCTTTCCTGCATAAAACAAATCTGCGTCAGATGACCTTGAAAACATAGACATGCAACATCTCTATTAATTTATATACACTTATAAATATGAATGAAAACATTGACAACGTATATATAGACATGCAACATCTCTATTAATTTATATACACTTATAAATATGAATGAAAACATTGACAACGTATATATAGACATGCAACATCTCTATTAATTTATATACACTTATAAATATGAATGAAAACATTGACAACGTATATATAGACATGCAACATCTCTATTAATTTATATACACTTATAAATATGAATGAAAACATTGACAACGTATATATAGACATGCAACATCTCTATTAATTTATATACACTTATAAATATGAATGAAATCATTGACAACGTATATATAGACATGCAACATCTCTATTAATTTATATACGCTTATAAATATGAATGAAAACATTGACAACGTATATATAGACATGCAACATCTCTATTAATTTATATACACTTATAAATATTAATGAAATCATTGACAACGTATATATAGACATGCAACATCTCTATTAATTTATATACACTTATAAATATGAATGAAAACATTGACAACGTATATATAGACATGCAACATCTCTATTAATTTATATACACTTATAAATATGAATGAAAACATTGACAACGTATATATAGACATGCAACATCTCTATTAATTTATATACACTTATAATATGGATGAAATCATTGACAACGTATATATAGACATGCAACATCTCTATTAATTTATATACACTTATAAATATGAATGAAAACATTGACAACGTATATATAGACATGCAACATCTCTATTAATTTATATACACTTATAAATATGGATGAAAACATTGACAACGTATATATAGACATGCAACATCTCTATTAATTTATATACACTTATAAATATGAATGAAAACATTGACAACGTATATATAGACATGCAACATCTCTATTAATTTATATACACTTATAAATATGAATGAAAACATTGACAACGTATATATAGACATGCAACATCTCTATTAATTTATATACACTTATAAATATGAATGAAAACATTGACAACGTATATATAGACATGCAACATCTCTATTAATTTATATACACTTATAAATATGAATGAAAACATTGACAACGTATATATAGACATGCAACATCTCTATTAATTTATATACACTTATAAATATGGATGAAAACATTGACAACGTATATATAGACATGCAACATCTCTATTAATTTATATACACTTATAAATATGAATGAAAACATTGACAACGTATATATAGACATGCAACATCTCTATTAATTTATATACACTTATAAATATGGATGAAATCATTGACAACGTATATATAGACATGCAACATCTCTATTAATTTATATACACTTATAAATATGAATGAAAACATTGACAACGTATATATAGACATGCAACATCTCTATTAATTTATATACACTTATAAATATGGATGAAAACATTGACAACGTATATATAGACATGCAACATCTCTATTAATTTATATACACTTATAAATATGAATGAAAACATTGACAACGTATATATAGACATGCAACATCTCTATTAATTTATATACACTTATAAATATTAATGAAATCATTGACAACGTATATATAGACATGCAACATCTCTATTAATTTATATACACTTATAAATATTAATGAAAACATTGACAACGTATATATAGACATGCAACATCTCTATTAATTTATATACACTTATAAATATTAATGAAAACATTGACAACGTATATATAGACATGCAACATCTCTATTAATTTATATACACTTATAAATATTAATGAAAACATTGACAACGTATATATAGACATGCAACATCTCTATTAATTTATATACACTTATAAATATTAATGAAAACATTGACAACGTATATATAGACATGCAACATCTCTATTAATTTATATACACTTATAAATATGAATGAAAACATTGACAACGTATATATAGACATGCAACATCTCTATTAATTTATATACACTTATAAATATGAATGAAAACATTGACAACGTATATATAGACATGCAACATCTCTATTAATTTATATACGCTTATAAATATGAATGAAAACATTGACAACGTATATATAGACATGCAACATCTCTATTAATTTATATACACTTATAAATATTAATGAAAACATTGACAACGTATACATAGACATGCAACATCTCTATTAATTTATATACACTTATAAATATGAATGAAAACATTGACAACGTATATATAGACATGCAACATCTCTATTAATTTATATACACTTATAAATATTAATGAAAACATTGACAACGTATATATAGACATGCAACATCTCTATTAATTTATATACACTTATAAATATGAATGAAAACATTGACAACGTATATATAGACATGCAACATCTCTATTAATTTATATACACTTATAAATATGAATGAAAACATTGACAACGTATATATAGACATGCAACATCTCTATTAATTTATATACGCTTATAAATATGAATGAAAACATTGACAACGTATATATAGACATGCAACATCTCTATTAATTTATATACACTTATAAATATTAATGAAAACATTGACAACGTATACATAGACATGCAACATCTCTATTAATTTATATACACTTATAAATATGAATGAAAACATTGACAACGTATATATAGACATGCAACATCTCTATTAATTTATATACACTTATAAATATGAATGAAAACATTGACAACGTATATATAGACATGCAACATCTCTATTAATTTATATACACTTATAAATATTAATGAAAACATTGACAACGTATATATAGACATGCAACATCTCTATTAATTTATATACACTTATAAATATGAATGAAAACATTGACAACGTATATATAGACATGCAACATCTCTATTAATTTATATACACTTATAAATATGAATGAAAACATTGACAACGTATATATAGACATGCAACATCTCTATTAATTTATATACACTTATAAATATGAATGAAAACATTGACAACGTATATATAGACATGCAACATCTCTATTAATTTATATACGCTTATAAATATGAATGAAAACATTGACAACGTATATATAGACATGCAACATCTCTATTAATTTATATACACTTATAAATATGAATGAAAACATTGACAACGTATATATAGACATGCAACATCTCTATTAATTTATATACGCTTATAAATATGAATGAAAACATTGACAACGTATATATAGACATGCAACATCTCTATTAATTTATATACGCTTATAAATATGAATGAAAACATTGACAACGTATATATAGACATGCAACATCTCTATTAATTTATATACGCTTATAAATATGAATGAAAACATTGACAACGTATATATAGACATGCAACATCTCTATTAATTTATATACACTTATAAATATGAATGAAAACATTGACAACGTATATATAGACATGCAACATCTCTATTAATTTATATACACTTATAAATATGAATGAAAACATTGACAACGTATATATAGACATGCAACATCTCTATTAATTTATATACGCTTATAAATATGAATGAAAACATTGACAACGTATATATAGACATGCAACATCTCTATTAATTTATATACGCTTATAAATATGAATGAAAACATTGACAACGTATATATAGACATGCAACATCTCTATTAATTTATATACACTTATAAATATGAATGAAAACATTGACAACGTATATATAGACATGCAACATCTCTATTAATTTATATACACTTATAAATATGAATGAAAACATTGACAACGTATATATAGACATGCAACATCTCTATTAATTTATATACACTTATAAATATGAATGAAAACATTGACAACGTATATATAGACATGCAACATCTCTATTAATTTATATACACTTATAAATATGAATGAAAACATTGACAACGTATATATAGACATGCAACATCTCTATTAATTTATATACGCTTATAAATATGAATGAAAACATTGACAACGTATATATAGACATGCAACATCTCTATTAATTTATATACACTTATAAATATGAATGAAAACATTGACAACGTATATATAGACATGCAACATCTCTATTAATTTATATACGCTTATAAATATGAATGAAAACATTGACAACGTATATATAGACATGCAACATCTCTATTAATTTATATACGCTTATAAATATGAATGAAAACATTGACAACGTATATATAGACATGCAACATCTCTATTAATTTATATACGCTTATAAATATGAATGAAAACATTGACAACGTATATATAGACATGCAACATCTCTATTAATTTATATACACTTATAAATATGAATGAAAACATTGACAACGTATATATAGACATGCAACATCTCTATTAATTTATATACACTTATAAATATGAATGAAAACATTGACAACGTATATATAGACATGCAACATCTCTATTAATTTATATACGCTTATAAATATGAATGAAAACATTGACAACGTATATATAGACATGCAACATCTCTATTAATTTATATACGCTTATAAATATGAATGAAAACATTGACAACGTATATATAGACATGCAACATCTCTATTAATTTATATACACTTATAAATATGAATGAAAACATTGACAACGTATATATAGACATGCAACATCTCTATTAATTTATATACGCTTATAAATATGAATGAAAACATTGACAACGTATATATAGACATGCAACATCTCTATTAATTTATATACGCTTATAAATATGAATGAAAACATTGACAACGTATATATAGACATGCAACATCTCTATTAATTTATATACGCTTATAAATATGAATGAAAACATTGACAACGTATATATAGACATGCAACATCTCTATTAATTTATATACACTTATAAATATGAATGAAAACATTGACAACGTATATATAGACATGCAACATCTCTATTAATTTATATGCACTTATAAATATGAATGAAAACATTGACAACGTATATATAGACATGCAACATCTCTATTAATTTATATACGCTTATAAATATGAATGAAAACATTGACAACGTATATATAGACATGCAACATCTCTATTAATTTATATACGCTTATAAATATGAATGAAAACATTGACAACGTATATATAGACATGCAACATCTCTATTAATTTATATACGCTTATAAATATGAATGAAAACATTGACAACGTATATATAGACATGCAACATCTCTATTAATTTATATACACTTATAAATATGAATGAAAACATTGACAACGTATATATAGACATGCAACATCTCTATTAATGTATATACGCTTATAAATATGAATGAAAACATTGACAACGTATATATAGACATGCAACATCTCTATTAATTTATATACGCTTATAAATATGAATGAAAACATTGACAACGTATATATAGACATGCAACATCTCTATTAATTTATATACGCTTATAAATATGAATGAAAACATTGACATGCAACATCTCTATTAATTTATATACGCTTATAAATATGAATGAAAACATTGACAACGTATAGACATGCAACATCTCTATTAATTTATATACACTTATAAATATGAATGAAAACATTGACAACGTATATATAGACATGCAACATCTCTATTAATTTATATACGCTTATAAATATGAATGAAAACATTGACAACGTATAGACATGCAACATCTCTATTAATTTATATACACTTATAAATATGGATGAAATCATTGTAGAAAAAGTAGAAACTGTCAATATTGATCAATTTCATTTGTTGATACAAAGTCGTCTGCTGCAGACGTATTAAAATGTGTCTGCTTGTTGGAAAGGGTGCACCAAAGTGCTCTCATCATAATCCTCACAAGTTGACTGAAGCTTCTAATAAGCATATGTAAGTTCATGTATTATTTTAGTGCTATAACATAAGACTCCGTTGACAAGCACTCGAGCTTGTGAGAGGTCATATACCTGTATTATTGGACTAGTAATATTCATACTTTAGATTTTAGATTTTGATCAGACTGCAAATCATGCCGAATGAACAGACCGATCTCGTCTAGAGCGGATTTCAGTGCAGACGACGACATTCTGCACCTCGTGTATTCAGAACATGTGTACACATCTATTTATAAATTATTCAAGAGCTTTTTTTTTAAATTGAGTAAACGGTGTAAATGTTAATAGCTATCTGTCTGACTCGGTATTTTCCGGCTAAATAATTACGGAGAATGCCGGAAAGTATGATCATTCTAATGAAAAATGCACCGCATATAAAGCTGTTTACACCATGTATAAATTAGTATGGACCGAACATATTACCAAATGCATTGCGCACTATGATTTTTTATGAACACATACATACTTATTCAACAGGTATAAAGATACGTGCAGGCACTTCATATATTAAAACATACTATTGACCAACATACAACGTATAAATGTAAAACTACTGCATACATAAACAAATACACCACATATAATGTCATTTGTACTGCATAGTACATAATTTGTATTGCACATAACGTTGTTTGTACAACGTATAATGGTTATTCTACTGTTTAAAAACTATTTTGCACTGCATATTATTCAATAATCGCCACACATACTAGAAAAGGCACTGCATATCATGAATAATGTACCACGTCAAATGAAATATGTACCTCATATACGTCAAAATGTACTGCGTATAATACAATACAACATACTAAGACAGTAAAGGCGTTCCATACTTTCCATCTAACATCTCTGATACAGACGAGCTTTAAACACAGTGTGAAAAAAAGCGTAGTACTGGCACTATGTCACAATGTTTTCAACTTGATTCGTTAATTACACTTTCAGTTTTTGAAATGTTCCTATGTTTTAATATTGATGTTGCAGATGTGTTGTATGTGGGAAAGGGGTTAACTGTATCAGGTAAACAGCAACATGCTTTTCGATTGTTGCACTTTTAATTGAAATCTCATGGATTCAAGGACAGGCAATTGACACGATTAACCTTTCACACACACAGAATACATGCATCAGACGACCCTAGTTACGATTTTCTTTAAATAAATAAACGTATCTTTTTTAAAATAGTTGAAAAGGGGCGAATTATTCATTATGACCAATGTATCTTTTTGCCACAATGTTTATAAACATCGGCTACTGACGGTTTATCAAATGTCTCTGTCAGTGAGAAAGGGTTTAATGAAGATGGACTATGGGAAGAAGGATGGGACCAGAGTTAAGAGCAGATGTTATGACAATTACTGTAGACATGTTAATAATAGTGCAATTTTCAGTTTTCCCCTCCATTTATTTTCATATTGAGAGGAAATGTTCTCATATCCCTTACCTTTGTATCACTATTTATTGGTTCCCGCATCTTGACACGATGACACGGTTATAGCATGCATCTCGGGAACGGGAAACCAGACGCCAATACTGTAAAAGTACACTCTATGCTAAGACTTTGCGCTCTCGAATATACTTGATTAGAAACAAACTCATTATAGAAACTAACAAACCAGAAATCTTATACGGAACATTTGTAAGTACAAAGAACGTTTTCAAAGGTGTATAGCTAAATCCCCATTCGGGTCATACAAATCAAAACAATACCGAACCGAACCGAATTGACCAACCGACTAACAAAGCAATTAACGAACTGACTAACAAATCAACAAATCGACCGACTAACCAATGATGTGATTACAAACATACACACATATAGACAAACAGACGGACAGACGGATCATTAAAACGAAAACCATCAATAAAGTATTAACATTGAGGTCATCTTTAGCAATATGTGCTTTATTAAGAGTTGAATCCCAAACAACAAAATATGACGTATCAACGATGCAACTTCTGAAACCAATCTAGGTGTTATGAAAATATAACAAATTTTCCTGATAAATGTAACATTAATTCAGTGTAATGTTCAAGGTGTGCTATATTCAATTAACAGACTTATTCCACTCTATCTGGTTATAAAAAAGGAACATTTCATTAACTAGAGTGACCTTCGGATCAAGTTTGATTAAATATACCTCTTTACAATTGCAAAGCGTTCTATTTTTAAACACATGGTATATATTTAAATGTTGTTAATTAAACGCTCCTATTGAATGCCGTTTTTCAATCGATTTATCATTAGATCTCCGACTACTCTTTTCGAGTAAACATTTGCCCATTCTGACACAACCAAATACCCAAATAAAATACCCATTATGAATCTGGTGTTAGCAAACAGTAAAATATGACGAAACGGTAAGCGGACCCGGAACTTATTAAAGCAGTAACCATACGTCAACATTTAGATAATTCTGTCCAAATTCGATATGTGAAATTGTGAAATTGACCAACAGTGCATGGTCATATTAGACTACACGGATGCACTGGCTGAACTGCATGTACACTCATCGCAAATGACTTAAAGCTGACGTTGGACGAGCACAGCTCATTTATACGTTACAAAGACAATGACCAAGCAAAATAATCATGCACATAGTGATCGTTACCCCGATACTAGTATGCTATATTTGAGCGTCGTCAGCAAAAAAAAGGATCTTAGCAAATCAAATATTGCAATATTAAATACATATTTAAAATTATGCTTAAACATATTTGGAAATGATCGATTCATTATTTGCTCGCAATGTTTTAGAAGGGTGTCGTCTTGAAAGATGTCTAAAGAAGTGTACGACAAGAGTAACTAGTGAGATGGTCAGAACACAGAAACAGGTCAATGCAAATGGCAGATAGGTGATTCATCAACAGGCTGCCTTTTAAAAATGTCAAACGGCGGCTGGATGTAAATTTTCATATTTCGTCCATTGAAATGGTCAAGGTTGAATTGTACTGAAATACCCTGTCAGCCTGACCATCCATAACATTAGCATAAAATAGCCACTGTCCGGCGTCCTCGTCAAAACCCTGTGGTCCTTATTAATGAAAAAGTATTTTGTGTCGTAAACCAAATTAAACCCACATATATACGGGGTTTTTTAGAAGTCGGAGACAGACGACTTTTGAAAACATTCTCATCTTACCGCAAAGTTTTCAACTTTATTCAATTATTAAACTTGCGTTATTGCAAAAGGTCCCGTGACAAATGTATAGGGTAATTTTGTATAAGAGCGGACTAAATTCGACAACAATATTTCGACAGTTTAAAAACTGCAAATCATGACGGACTTTCTTGTTAAACCCTTTCCTGCATAAAACAAATCTGCGTCAGATGACCTTGAAAACATAGACATGCAACATCTCTATTAATTTATATACACTTATAAATATGAATGAAAACATTGACAACGTATATATAGACATGCAACATCTCTATTAATTTATATACACTTATAAATATGAATGAAAACATTGACAACGTATATATAGACATGCAACATCTCTATTAATTTATATACGCTTATAAATATGAATGAAAACATTGACAACGTATATATAGACATGCAACATCTCTATTAATTTATATACGCTTATAAATATGAATGAAAACATTGACAACGTATATATAGACATGCAACATCTCTATTAATTTATATACGCTTATAAATATGAATGAAAACATTGACAACGTATATATAGACATGCAACATCTCTATTAATTTATATACGCTTATAAATATGAATGAAAACATTGACAACGTATATATAGACATGCAACATCTCTATTAATTTATATACACTTATAAATATTAATGAAATCATTGACAACGTATATATAGACATGCAACATCTCTATTAATTTATATACGCTTATAAATATGAATGAAAACATTGACAACGTATATATAGACATGCAACATCTCTATTAATTTATATACACTTATAAATATTAATGAAATAATTGACAACGTATATATAGACATGCAACATCTCTATTAATTTATATACACTTATAAATATTAATGAAATCATTGACAACGTATATATAGACATGCAACATCTCTATTAATTTATATACACTTATAAATATGAATGAAAACATTGACAACGTATATATAGACATGCAACATCTCTATTAATTTATATACACTTATAAATATGAATGAAAACATTGACAACGTATATATAGACATGCAACATCTCTATTAATTTATATACGCTTATAAATATGAATGAAAACATTGACAACGTATATATAGACATGCAACATCTCTATTAATTTATATACACTTATAAATATGAATGAAAACATTGACAACGTATATATAGACATGCAACATCTCTATTAATTTATAAACACTTATAAATATGAATGAAAACATTGACAACGTATATATAGACATGCAACATCTCTATTAATTTATATACGCTTATAAATATGAATGAAAACATTGACAACGTATATATAGACATGCAACATCTCTATTAATTTATATACGCTTATAAATATGAATGAAAACATTGACAACGTATATATAGACATGCAACATCTCTATTAATTTATATACACTTATAAATATGAATGAAAACATTGACAACGTATATATAGACATGCAACATCTCTATTAATTTATATACGCTTATAAATATGAATGAAAACATTGACAACGTATATATAGACATGCAACATCTCTATTAATTTATATACACTTATAAATATGAATGAAAACATTGACAACGTATATATAGACATGCAACATCTCTATTAATTTATATACGCTTATAAATATGAATGAAAACATTGACAACGTATATATAGACATGCAACATCTCTATTAATTTATATACACTTATAAATATGAATGAAAACATTGACAACGTATATATAGACATGCAACATCTCTATTAATTTATATACACTTATAAATATGAATGAAAACATTGACAACGTATATATAGACATGCAACATCTCTATTAATTTATATACACTTATAAATATGAATGAAAACATTGACAACGTATATATAGACATGCAACATCTCTATTAATTTATATACACTTATAAATATGGATGAAAACATTGACAACGTATATATAGACATGCAACATCTCTATTAATTTATATACGCTTATAAATATTAATGAAATCATTGTAGAAAAAGTAGAAACTGTCAATATTGATCAATTTCATTTGTTGATACAAAGTCGTCTGCTGCAGACGTATTAAAATGTGTCTGCTTGTTGGAAAAGGTGCACCAAAGTTATCGTCAGCGATAGACGACGAATATTAATTAAAGACCACTTCACTCGAAATGGCTATTCCGCATTCACCGAGTTCTTCCCCCAATGATCCTTTTTTTACCAGTCATAATGGCTGCGGGATATTTTCTTTGCCTTGTTATTATTCTTCTGAATATGCATATATTTGTCATAAAGAGACAACTGATCTTCTATTTTCTCTTCGATTGCTATCTAAATAATGACTCATCCCGTTTTTCTGTCACATGTTTAATAAATCAACTAGCTTTTATGTGTCTTTCGGTGCAAATACATATTTATAGTGTGAATAAAACTTCTATTGATACATTCTACCTATATCATAAAAATGGACGAATAGTGCTCGAAAAATATATAGCGTAGCCATATTGCAGATGAAAACAACCAAATGTAACAATTTTGACCATATCGAATTAAACCTTTCCCACCTATAGCCGCATGTTGACGCATCTGCAGCAGACGTCTTTTGAAAACATTGTGACAAAAGAAGAAATTGCTCAAAACGAGTAATTTCTCCTTTTTACCACAATGTTTTCAACTCTTTTTGATAATTAAACTCTCATTTATGGAGATTTTTCACGCATTTGTATACAGGTTTTCAAAGTCTTCTGCTGCAGATTTGCTGTATGTGGGATTCTAAAGTATATACTAAACGTAAGTAAAGTAAGATGTATGATATTATATTCTCCACTCTAGTGAACGTACCAGTAATTTCTGACTGATGATCCAACTACGTCCTGAACTCAAGATTCGTCTCCACCCGGGCTGATCTATAAGGAATCTATGAATTAGGTCACAGAAACTGATGACGCTAATATTCCTTTTTAAATTGACTTTCAAACATACCTCCTGAATTGTTGATCTCATAAAATATAATCCATAAGTAGAGAAACTAATGTTTGTTCAAAAACAAAACAAACCACGAACAAGTTATCAACTATTGAAACTCCTTGACTTAACAACCTCTGCAGCTGCTAATAATTTTGGAAAATAGAGACTTGGCTTTCTAGCATATACATGTCGTCAAGTCTTTATATGGTTCATTCATCAATATGCATTCTTGCTTTCTTTTGGTGTTTTGGCTCCTTGTTTTATTGAGAGATCGAGAGACAACAATGTGTAACGTTGACGACGTTGAGACAGTACACATAAGGCAATACTTCCTTGGCATTTTCTTTCATACGACAAATTGAAATGATCTTTGCAAATATTCCCTATCTCAATAACAGTGTGCAACATATGTTTTATACGGGGTTCTGTGTGTTATTATATGAAGAAAGTAATGGTTAAAACTATTTATGATGTTTATTGTCGATATAATAACAGCAATTTGGTATGCAGTTTAGGTATTTTTGCGCAATTATGGTAAAATACACCATTGTTTATATTTTTATTTGAACGAGCGAATTCTGACTAAGCCAAGTGCTACAATAAAAGCTCTCTGGCCTTGTTCTAGATGTTTGAATGATCTAATAACCAATTATATTATTATTAGCTGTAATAAAAAAAAGGATTAACGAGGATGGCTGGAATGCTACCATACTAAATATGATCTAAAATGATTTCAATCTAATAAAGCTATAATGATGTTAGTGCATTAAATGTCGCAACATGTGCACAAAATACTTGAAGTCAAAGGGATTGTACTCTCTCTCCATGTATGGTCCATACACTGTGATAAAAAGGAAAATTTGGAATGGATAACAATTAGTTTTTAATATGACTATGTCTTCTAAATGTTCGCCTTTGCATGTAAAAACAATTTTTATTATAACACGTTTTGGTTCCAAAGCCCAATATTCTGAAACGTCACTCTAAATCTAGTACACCACAAGAAAGAGTACTGTTTAATTGCCCATTGTTATTTCTGTAGCTTAACTATTAGTCATGGATAAGAATGATGTCTTTGTCACATACGGGTTTATTATTGACGCGGCGTGGGAGCGCGGCGTCAGTATGGGATAGGTTTTAATTTTGTACCATGGCTGTAACAGGGAAAGATTTAAAGATGAATGCCCTTGTCATAATTTCTCTAAGAATGATTTCAATCTATGCGATTCAAAGATGGCCATGTTGACATGTTGATAAATCAGGAGCAGTTTGAAAACATCTTTAATAACAGTATTGCCTTGTTTTGATGCGATTTGATTAATTAGTGTAGGCGTCCGCTCACAATACAAGCATTGTATGACAACAGAATGGAGAAGAGTACACCGAACACAGTATACAAAGGTACCGGAGTATCAAACTACACTGGGAACGTCTGCACCAGTTTACATTGTTGGTGTGTGGTACATCCTGCTTATAGAGGATTTCTGATTTTCTTTAACTCTTTCAACGCCGAATTGTTTAAAGTAGACTCTTCCATGTCCAAAATAGGGCGTGTCTATTCCCCATTTAATAAGTGTTTTGGAATATTTTGATAACTAAAATAATGCAAACAATGCTCTTTACGAGCTGACTCACCTGAATCAGTACTGTTTGCAACCTCAATATTGCCTTTGGCGCTTAAAGAGGTAATGACTGGTGGCTACAACGTGTGTTTAACTTCTTAACACTCTAAGTAAATTTTAGAATGTTAAAATGTTCAGACTGATCTCAACTTACATTGTTTACACATGTTGATTGAATCCTTTCAAATTAAAAATAGTAAATGCATTTGGCATCGATCGCAATACGTCACCCGAATACTGCCATCCATAGGAAATCGAGATGCACATGGCCAGTCTGTGTGGTCACTGTCGACAAAGGTTTTCTGGACATTTGCCCGACCATATGACATCATAAATAGACCACGATCGGATTGGTCGCGTGCGCCCGTATTATTACGATATAGATAGATAGATAGATAGATTTTATTCTGGAAAAAGGGCAAATATGCCCAACATACCACAAACATATAACACATTCATTTTAACAGTCAAATAGCGGACTAATGGTCAAAATCCGGGGAGAAAATGTTTGAAAAATAATATAGAAAACTTACATAAGATTTTTTTCCCCTTTGATTGACAAACAAATTAATATATATGCCGTATTAAAACAACATATTGTTAGAACAGTTGACTTAACTAACGATCTGAAACTAATTCGTGTAGGAATCAGTTTACCATGGACTCCCGTAAAGTCGGAAGTCAAAGGGTTACAGAAATTACATCGATTGATCGCATTTCTTTTATATGAAACTCGTTTTTCGACTGTCAAATGTGTAATCAATGTATACTTGGTGTTACTTATAAAAGGCTAGCCTGTAATAAAGTCCTATCAAAAGGGAACAGCACGGCAATACTTTTGATAGCTACATTTATTACCAACGACATATATACGTTTTAGGCAATGTTTGGAGCTCGACGATATATGAGCCGTCCGACGAGAAAATTAACATTATGATCTCTGCGTAATGTATCGACCAAGATCAGCCTGCGTAGTCCGCGCAGGCTAATCCAAGCCGACACATGCGCGTCTCGGGGGGATAGAGATATAGAGTAATGATACCTGAAACAGAAAATCAACAGGAGGCGAAATGTGTCTGTCTGGGTTAGCCTGCGCGGCAGATTCCACAGTGTTGTTTTTTTTTCGTTTTCATATTCGAATTATCGGAAATCTACTGTTCCGGATTGAAGACATAACGGGTGCATAATTGCCGAGTTATCATAAGCTGTCTTTTAAGATAAGAGATGCATTAATTATTTAATATAATGTGATAGTAAACGACAGCAAAACATTGTACATCATGATTGGATTACATGCACACATAATCATATATTGACTGCATTAACTGCAATCTCTGTAGCCATTTACTAAATGTATTTCGTTAACACATAGGACATCCAATATTCAAATAAAACGTACGACTATCCCATATTTACAATCAGTGTCCTGGATTGAAATTCAAAGACAGGAATGTCCATTATTCAACATAAGGGGTATGATAAACTCCAATATGGTGCAATATTCACGACCTTCAAGTCGGATTAGGCAGGATGCGTAACACAATAGGCAGGAAGTAAGCCCTTCAGCCCACTTCATTGTGTGTATGCGAGGGTTTTTGAAAAGAGAAATAACGAGGCATCCGAAAATTTGTTCTTCGTCAACACAAGACGGTGTCCCCCGTTTGCAGTATTTACAAATTTACATAACGAATTGGGATCTAGAGTAATTCATTCCATGGTATATAATACCATTTTCTCTTAAACCTTCCACACATACAGGAAGTGTTATGCACAGACGACTGTGTAAACATCCTGGCAAAAATATGAAAATATATTGAGAAATGAAAGAAATATCATCAAATAGAGTTGAAAAAACATTGTAACAAAAGAGGAAATTGCTCATTATGGAGTTCTCCTTTTACCACAACGTTTTCAAAAGTTGTCTGCTGTATCGGAGAGCGTCCATAAAAATGGTAAAGTATTAACCGTATTGAACTTAAGGAGGGGTCTGCTTCGATATTATCTATTGACAAAATGTTTATCTATTAAAAGTGTAAAACATATTGAGAGAAGAGACATTTATGTATTTTGCGCAACATCTACGAGCTTTCCAAAATAGTTCCTACAGAGGCGTCTCATGTGTAAAACCAAGTCACCAGCGATGAGGATGAAAATATAACTAATTAAACACGTTTGTGATGCGTTTTATTTATATATGGCATTTTAACCAACAACAACAACTATGATGTGCTCAAAGTTTACTAAATTTGAAATAAATGTGGCCGCAGTCGGAGATTATAAGCCCAATTCATTAAAATCAATGTTGCGAAACAAACTTTTCAACTATACAAAACCGTACTAATATATCTACATAAGTACAACTAATGGAAACTGCCCTTTACAAACACCAACAGTTCATAACTCGAATGTGTATACGTTATTTCGCTCGAACATTCTACCGTTTCAATCTTAGGTCGAACCCGACCGAGGTTCAAACCCTGGACTTTCGCTGCAGAGTCGGACGGGATAACGGGAATATGAGGAATATGACAAAATGTTTGACCATATTTCAACGAAAGGACTATTTATGCATGCCGTGTCTGTATCATTTCTTCACTAAACGGGTAACGCTATCGTTTGTAAGGATGATATAATCCTGGCTAGAGATAGCACTATAAATACTGTAATATGAATTGATATTGGAACAGTATACCTTACTGAAATCTCAACGCTCTTCTCATCTGCATTTCTTAACTTATTCAACAAATGCAGACGTATCGTTACCCTTTCGCTGTCAAAGGCAATTTAAGGCTTTTGAAAACAATGCAGATTCAGACGAGACAGCTCGAAATATGCATTGCTTGTCCTTTAGACATAATATTTTACCAAATTTCCTGTTCTAATGTCGTCTTCTGCGGATTCATGTATTTTGGAAAGGTTACACGCGTGTTTCCTTCCTCGCCACATATAGCATCCAAACGTCGGAAGTATGGAAAACGAGTTACTCTTTCTAAAGATGATTAAATATGGCTTGGTTAGCGGTTACGGGGAGTGCAATTTGGAAATGCACACGTCCTAGTCGAGTGCTCATGCAGGGATCATGGACTAGTGAACTGTCATCGTGCTATAACTGAACCTCTGTTTTCATAATTTGTTAAACCCTAAAGACCGCAGTTTGACAGAGAAAAGGTTTTCAATGAACGTTATGAATGGGTTTGCGCAAAGTAAATATGGACTCTTGATGTTGGTTAATACCGGGGATAGTAGAAAATACACACACGTCGCTGCACACCTGCATTCCGGTGAAGATTCCTTGGCTTGACGAATACAAAACAATCTGGTCTCACTCTGATTTCATAAATAATCTTGAAAAGGATATAAAGTAATAGGAGTGATTAGCAGACATGATTTGCGTTCGCTTTGCGCGGCGCGGCTGAAATGGATATTTATAAATAGATAAGCATGACAGTGTTTAAGCCTTTCCCAGATACAACAAATCTGCAACAGACGACTTTGAAAACATAGTGACAAAAACCTAAACAATCTCCATAAAAGAAAGCTTAATTGTTAAATAAAGTTGAAAACATTGTGGCCAAAGGAGAAGTTTGTTTTCAAAAGTCCTCTGCTGCTATTGCTTCAAAATGCGTTTGCAGGTGGGAAAGGGTTACATAAATCATTAGGCATTTATTTGAAAACTCGACCTCGTATCACATGAACACCTAGCTTATAGACCCTACGATCAACGATGCTCCAGATCAGCAACAGCCTTCGACCCGTCTAATCACGATTCTCCCTGCTCGGTCGGTAGTCGTAATTCCTTCAGAACAGACCAAGTCCAGATTATTGACGTAAACACCATGGTTGTAATTTCAGTTTTGTTACATAGTGTTTTTACGTGTCTCGTGGTCCCAACTATCGTTTGAAGTGTGAAATAGAGCGATAGGTAAACAACACAATAACAGAGTTGCTGATTATCATATTATAGTCTGTGGGTTTGAAGCTTGAAAAGTCCTAACGTTCTCCCTGCGTGAAGTTCCCAAACACCGTAGACAAATGTTTGAACATCACATGCGAACACTGGTAACCTTTTTCTACATACATGAGCATCTGATGAAGAATACTTTTGAAAACATAATTGGTTAAAGTATAAATTGAAATGGTTATAGTAAACGTATAGTTTAATTGCAATGTATTTATAAGGCTATCACCCCGAAAAAAGCTTGCCGGGATATAAAGTGTATGTGTGTATAAAGGTAACATATATAAGTCACTGTCAACTGTATGCCATATATCACGGTGTTCTTCGTCTAATTAATATATCATTTTGTTTTTCTTATAATGGCGATGCAATCGTAATGTTAATTCAACAACAATTTGTGACAAGGAAAGAAACAATTTTCCTTTTACATGACCCGACTTGACAGATATATACGATTTATTTGCAGTCCTCAAATGTTTTGCATGACAGGGAGACTTTACCTTAAATCAGGTATTGCTGATCCTTCTATATGAGCTACCATAAGAGCCGTTCCACGAGAAAACCAACATTGTAGACTCTGCGTAAAGTATCGACCCGGATCAGCCTAAGCATGCTGCGCGGGTTAACCCGGACAGACACTTTTCTGTTTCAGGAATCATTACTCTATACGACGATTCGCCTGAGACGGAATGTGTCGGCACGGAATAGAATTCGCGGACTGCACAGGCTTATCTGGGTCGATACATATTGTTGGTTTTTCCCTTGGAACCGCTCAAATGTCATGATCAGGTGAATATTGTCGAGTAATACCATGGTTGACATCTGAATCAATGTAAGCATAACGCGGGAATCACCTGTTTGTCATCGAAATATCGAAAACCCGACTTGTTATCAGTGGGGCGATAATACTCTATATGGTCCTCTTGTGTTATCGTGTCAACGTTAAGCATAACAGTCTATTTATAGAACCTGCATTGTATCATTCTTGCGTTTTCAATTGATTGATTGATTGATTTGGGATTAACGCCGCTTTATTTACACATGCGTTTACTGGCTTTCTCACACTAGCACCCAACACAACAGTCTTACCTAGTAATTGACTACTTTTCCATATAGACTGGAAGACGAATGGCACTTCGGAAAGAATGTTTGGCCGATCTACTGTTCGAACTTACATAGCTTTGACCTACATCCCGACTCGCTACCGACTTAACTTACAGGGCTCTTAAGGCGCAATGGCTTTCACCTTCACGAATACATCTTATGGGCTTTCATCCGAACCAAATAGAAATCTGGGGTACTTGTTCATGTGCTATTGAATATATATGAAACAGTTTGATTGTGAGTAGGCCATCTTATTCTCTTATTCAGGTAATGTCAAGGTAACTAACACTCTTTGAGCTACGCAGCCATATGCAATCCTCTGTTATCTCTGAGTACTTGGCTTCCTTTTGGATATGTGCACCTTGGTGATAATAAGCCACCATTTGACACGAATACTATTTCGCCTCGTGTACTTAAGATACGCAAATGCACAAAGGGTCACCCATGCAATATTTGTGCCAATCATTTTCAAATCGGACAAGTACTTTTGGACAAGAAGATTGTTTAACTTTTCACTATGCACTTATAAGTCAAACAAGCTCCAATCCCTGGTGGTCATCTTTTTCAATGGATCGGAATAATTTGAATAATCTTGGTAGAGGGCCACCCAAGGAATATGTATGCAAAATAATGTTCAAATCGGGTCTGTACATCTGGACAAGAAGACGTTTACAGATTTGACAATTTCCCCCCTATTCTGATGCCGCAGCAACCAAATGGGGGCAACCTAATGAACGAACGCCGGACGGTGAGTGATCACATTAGCTCACCTCACACTTTGTGTTCAGGTGAGTTTAAAATCAGAAAGCCGGTGGCCCTTTACATGAGTAAATCGCTTTATTAGCTATTTTTCATATAGAGACGCTTTCTGACGCCTCTGCAGAAGACAGACTTTGAAAACATTTTGCTAAATAATACAATTACTCCTTATTTAATAATACTACTCCCATTTCTGGAGATTTGCCACTTTGACATGTTTTCAAAGCCGTCTATTGCATGAGTGTCTTGTGTGGGAAAGGGTTTAAAGTAAACTGTTCAGGAAATCCATTCTTGTACATATTATACCTATTTAATAGAATGCAAATATTGGGACAGTGCATATTTCGTCATTTACAATCAATTTAGCATATATGCAAATACGAGGATTGTACGTACATTACACGCAATCTGTCGTCATGCAATATTACCCAAAATAGTCTAATTCAAAGTCTAGATGCGGCCTTGAACTTCCTGCTAACGACGTTTGCGAAGTTTGGTCTGTCTATATTTGAGATATTATCTCCCTCTATACTGTACACATATCAATTATATATAAAGGAAAGAATAACCCCTTAACCCATATCCTGAAAAAAGGTATGGTAACACTATTTGCGGCTGATAAAGACCAAGATCAGCTTCTGGTTTTGCATTGTTCGCTTCTAAAATCTCAATCATTGACCAATCTATGCCAAAACAATACAATAATGCTCCTAACGAATGACGAGGAGGAATGTTTCTGCAGTAGGATACAATTAATACCAATGAGTCAATCAAAGAGGGAATAATATAGGATAAATATAAAAAGGCACTGGCATGTAATTGGTCTATTGTATTTGTAGTTTATGTCCTACAGGCCTATTGAGGTGTATGCAACTTTGGAGACTACCGCATCAAACTGTCTTGAATCTAATAGATTGAAGATGTCTATTTAAATTTCAGCTCGTAACGAAAGCAGTTGTTATTTTATGTCACACTCTGGATCACTACACTTCTAATCTGTTGAATGATACACGTAACTGTCTGAAACTTCTGTAAAAGTTATAGACCAATATAATCATGCAAATGATTACGGAGTAGAGCATTCTCTCCCCATTAGTAATTCCCTTATAAATCTTGCGCATGCATAACGATGCAAAATCTATTCATAAGCCAAGGGTGAAAAAGACAATCGTGCAACCATAGCAGGATAAGGGTTACCGTTTCTCTTCGTCTTTTTATATGAGGGTACACTGCCTTATCAAGTCGGATTTCCTGCGATACAGTCCAAATGCGGTGAATTATCTTTTCTATCATCCACTTTATAGAGATACATGCATATCATCCACATATTACATATAAAAAAATATGTTCCATATGAAACTAGGCTGGCTCTGTAACAGCTTCGACATTTGCTTCTCATAAAATAGATCGATATTGGTTACAAGATCCTAGTTAGATATGCATATACATACAATAACGATTTTAAAAGTAAAGGGTGTATTGGTCTTTGACCTCCAGGTGTCCTGAGTGAGATTAGGATGAGGCTATGTATGTCAAAAAGATACTATTTACATTAATGTTGACAACAATGTGCACGAGGAACACATCGGTAGGGTTACACCCTCAGCTCTGAGTTAGATTCTTTAGTTAAGCATAGATCACAACCATTACTCTAGAATGCAAGGGGTCGGATGAGACCGTGTTGATAATCGTACTATGCTCGCGTGAGTCTTCACTTGTCACATACTGTTGTATTTAGGACACTTTCCCGGTGTCTCAGCACGAAGTAATTTATTCAAATCAAATTCATTGTCACACAACTTCCTCATTAGAATAACTAAGTTGTTTCTCGTCTTTTTTCCGAATAATTAAATGTAACCGGAGTCTCGACCTAGTTTTACGTAATTGTGTTTATTGTTATCTTATTTGATTTATGTTAAGTAGATTTTTTTTGGTAGTGACCAAGAATAGTTATCTAATTAACAGCTATCCAAAAGATCGAATTTAATCAATATTTCCAATAGGTATAGTTTGACATCATAACTTTTACAAGTATCAGTTAAGAGACAAACTGATTATGTATAATATTAAATCAGATGACCAGATGCGGAAACCAACACTTAGGACTCTGCGTAAAGTATCGACCCGGATCAGCCTAAGCATACCGCGCAGGCTAACCCGGACAGACTTGTTTTGCAACTTATTGATTTTCTGTTTCAGGAATCATTACTCTGTACCTCTATCCCCCTGAGACGGAATGTGTTTGCCAGGAATAGCCTGCATGGACTGCGCAGGCTGATCTGTGTCGATACATAACGCAGAGTCTACACTGTTTGTTTTCTCGTATCCCGGATCATTTAGCCTCGGACAGATTAGAAAAAACTAATCCAGAGAATTGGTGGACTTTGAATAATATTAAACCAGCACTATATAATGTTTAGCAAACTTGGCAGATGCCTTGTGAGACAGCCGGGAGTAAGAGACTTAGGGTTTGGCAACGCCAGGTCTATATCGTACTCCAAACTACAACGTCAACCCTAGGAACAGAGCACCTTGTCATTAAGGAAGAGCCCCTGATGCATGTTCAGATCTATTTGATCATGATTTACTGAACTGGTTGTTATTTCAGCTTTCTTAAAATATGTCAAAGCATCATAAAGTAGAAGAGAAAAGTACAATTTGCAATTGAGACCAAAATACGAGTCTAAACTGCTCGGAAATTTTACTGTTTGGTTTGAAACCCGTGTTAACAATGGCGTATTCAGTGAACACATTCATAGAGTAACATGCTAAATGATCATTTCTTTTTAAGAGCTTATTCTATCTATAACGCTGAGATGTATTTGCATATAATCCTAAGAAAACCATTGTTTCACTTTTTAATAAAAAGAAACCCCGTTACACTTACATACGTGTCACATTCTTATCCAGGTTGAATTTATTGAGCGATTAAAACGTTTGAAGAAAATACTCATTGAACTATCTAATAAAGAATTTAATTCTTTAGATAGATATGGCTTGACATCATATACTTACACACATCAGATGGAAGGCAAAATGCCAATTTGGCCAAAATCAAGAGCACTCCATTGTGTGAAATATTTCCATTTCCGGGCCTTGTTGGTCCACTTGACCGTCTGAGAAAACAAACTAATGATTTTATTTATAAATGTTAAAAACAACTCGGGGATTACACATTGTTTATTAACTTTGATGACCACAATCTTGTGGATAAAACTTGCGAAACTTGAACAGGTTTGGCCTCAGTTTTCCCTTTTCACTATTCCTATGTTTCAGACGCTTTCTACTCATCCTTTTAAAATAAACTTGAAAATTCAGTGGAAAAATAGTATGAATTCATAATGGACTATAAGTTAAAAAGTGCGCAGTCAGAACCTGATCTAAGCCGTTTGCAATATGCATTTTACACTACATTTACATATAACATCTGGTTTGTTAATAACTAGTTATGATTCAAAGACAAAAACATTGATTACGTAAAATGGACATCATGTTATTAGATTATAAATTCGTCGCTAACGTTTTCCAGGTTATAGACAACTTCTGATGTATATGCTGTCTCAATTCGTTTAAAACATTGTGGTAAAGGAGGTATCGCTTGAAAAGATAAATTACCTATAGTCTTACTGTGATTTCAATATGCGTTTCACTAGTTCCGCTGGTATGTTTTGTTCGTAAAGCAGACGAGAACTGAACTATTATATAAGGTAAATGGGTTACGAGATTGATATTGAAGTAAACATAGATTATAATATTTACATGCTAGATCCCGGGCCTGGTTATCTGTCAAACAAACAGATCGGGATGGACTTTGTGCATTACTAGATAGTTATTTAATCTGACACTTAAATCAACTTTAATTCATTCCATAACCCTGGACAAAGTAAGTGTTGAAGTTGACGGTCTAAAATCCATGCACTTTTCTTGGATATTTATGTTTTGGTTACACTCGTCTTTCTTAATAGTCGAACACATGACCCAGGGCGGTTGATCTTGTATGTCATAAATGAAAAACTCAACAATAGCTTCATTGATACAGGGGCATTTTATTTCAAATGCCTAGAAAAAGTGTAGATTGTAAAATATACACTGTACGACATGGGTGTCTATGACACATTGGTGAACTGTGTAGAGCTTGATCAGACTTCATGGATGCAACGAATGATCTAGATCTATAATGATCACAAATCTACTATGGTGTGTTTTCTACTATTGTGACATACGCAAATACGCGTCTCGATGGTGTAAAAAACGACTCAAACTACTTTTACAAACAATGCTTGGTTTGTGTGTGTTTTTTATGGCACATGTTACTTTGTTATCGTAAAAGAGATATTGCCTTCATTTTTAGAAATCTAAATCGATTTATAACGTGTTTGTCTTACATATATACAAATACATTTATCTAACTGAATTTGCTTCTAAGGTGTTGTACTCTACTTTCAACAGTTTTGCAGTTATATCACGGCGTTTCTTTGGTTAGTTACCAGCAATATATATTCTGGCACCTGTTAGTCAGCCGTAATAATAATAACGGTAAAATCCTGAACGCCAAGGAGGGAAAGTCAGTATCACCATTTTCAAATTCTCTTAAGGCATAACCATACTATAACTTGAACCCACAACCTCCCACACCCGAGACAGACGCTCTAACACAACACCACCGAGACAGACGCTCTAACACAACACCACCGAGACAGACGCTCTAACACAACACCACCGAGACAGACGCTCTAACACAACACCACCGAGGCGAACGCTCTAACACAACACCACCGAGACAGACGCTCTAACACAACACCACCGAGGTGGACACTCTTACACAACACCACCGAGGTGGACACTCTTACACAACACCACCGAGGTGGACACTCTAACACAACACCACCGAGGTGGACGCTCTTACACAACACCACCGAGGTGGACACTCTAACACAACACCACCGAGGTGGACGCTCTAACACAACACCACCGAGGTGGACACTCTAACACAACACCACCGAGGTGGACACACTAACACAACACCACCGAGGTGGACACTCTAACACAACACCACCGAGGTGGACACTCTAACACAACACCACCGAGGTGGACACTCTAACACAACACCACCGAGGTGGACACTCTTACACAACACCACCGAGGTGGACACTCTAACACAACACCACCGAGGTGGACACTCTAACACAACACCACCGAGGCGGACGCTCTAACACAACACCACCGAGGCAGACGCTCTAACACAACACCACTGAGGCGGACGCTCTAACACAACACCACTGATGCGGACGCTCTAACACAACACCACCGAGGCGGACGCTCTAACACAACACCAACGAGGCAGACGCTCTAACACAACACCACTGAGGCAGACGCTCTTACACAACACCACCGAGGCGGACACTCTAACACAACACCACCGAGGTGGACACTCTTACACAACACCACCGAGGTGGACACTCTTACACAACACCACCGAGGTGGACACTCTAACACAACACCACCGAGGTGGACACTCTAACACAACACCACCGAGGCGGACGCTCTAACACAACACCACCGAGGCAGACGCTCTAACACAACACCACTGAGGCGGACGCTCTAACACAACACCACTGATGCGGACGCTCTAACACAACACCACCGAGGCGGACGCTCTAACACAACACCACCGAGGTGGACACTCTAACACAACACCACCGAGGCGGACGCTCTAACACAACACCAACGAGGCAGACGCTCTAACACAACACCACTGAGGCAGACGCTCTTACACAACACCACCGAGGCGGACACTCTAACACAACACCACCGAGGTGGACACTTTAACACAACACCACCGAGGTGGACACTCTTACACAACACCACCGAGGTGGACGCTCTAACACAACACCACCGAGGTTGACGCTCTAACACAACACCACCGAGGTGGACGCTCTTACACAACACCACCGAGGTGGACACTCTTACACAACACCACCGAGGTGGACGCTCTAACACAACACCACCGAGGTGAACGCTCTAACACAACACCACCGAGGTGGACACTCTAATACAACACCACCGAGGCGGACACTCTAACACAACACCACCGAGGTGGACACTCTTACACAACACCACCGAGGCGGACGCTCTAACACAACACCACCGAGGTGAACGCTCTAACACAACACCACCGAGGCAGACGCTCTAACACAACACCACTGAGGCGGACGCTCTAACACAACACCACTGATGCGGACGCTCTAACACAACACCACCGAGGCGGACGCTCTAACACAACACCAACGAGGCAGACGCTCTAACACAACACCACCGAGGTGGACGCTCTAACACAACACCACCGAGGCGGACACTCTTACACAACACCACCGAGGCGGACGCTCTAACACAACACCACCGAGGTGGACACTCTAACACAACACCACCGAGGTGGACACTCTAACACAACACCAACGAGGCAGACGCTCTAACACAACACCACTGAGGCAGACGCTCTTACACAACACCACCGAGGCGGACACTCTAACACAACACCACCGAGGTGGACACTCTAACACAACACCACCGAGGTGGACACTCTAACACAACACCACCGAGGCGGACGCTCTAACACAACACCACCGAGGCAGACGCTCTAACACAACACCACTGAGGCGGACGCTCTTACACAACACCACCGAGGTGGACACTCTAACACAACACCACCGAGGTGGACACTCTAACACAACACCACCGAGACGGACGCTCTTACACAACACCACCGAGGTGGACACTCTTACACAACACCACCGAGGTGGACACTCTAACACAACACCACCGAGGTGGACGCTCTAACACAACACCACCGAGGTGGAGACTCTAACACAACACCACGGAGGCGGACGCTCTAACACAACACCACCGAGGTGGACACTCTAACACAACACCACCGAGGCGGACACTCTAACACAACACCACCGAGGTGGACACTCTAACACAACACCACCGAGGTGGACGCTCTAACACAACACCACCGAGGTGGACACTCTAACACAACACCACCGAGGCGGACGCTCTAACACAACACCACCGAGGCAGACGCTCTAACACAACACCACCGAGGTGGACGCTCTAACACAACACCACCGAGGTGGACACTCTAACACAACACCACCGAGGCGGACGCTCTAACACAACACCACCGAGGCAGACGCTCTAACACAACACCACCGAGGTGGACGCTCTAACACAACACCACCGAGGTGGACACTCTAACACAACACCACCGAGGTGGACACTCTAACACAACACCACCGAGGTGGACGCTCTAACACAACACCACCGAGGCGGACGCTCTAACACAACACCAACGAGGCAGACGCTCTAACACAACACCACTGAGGCAGACGCTCTTACACAACACCACCGAGGCGGACACTCTAACACAACACCACCGAGGTGGACACTCTAACACAACACCACCGAGGTGGACACTCTAACACAACACCACCGAGGTGGACGCTCTAACACAACACCACCGAGGCGGACGCTCTTACACAACACCACCGAGGTGGACGCTCTAACACAACACCACCGAGGTGAACGCTCTTACACAACACCACCGAGGTGGACACTCTTACACAACACCACCGAGGTGGACGCTCTTACACAACACCACCGAGGTGGACACTCTAACACAACACCACCGAGGTGGACGCTCTAACACAACACCACCGAGGTGGACACTCTAACACAACACCACCAAGGTGGACACTCTAATACAACACCACCGAGGCGGACACTCTAACACAACACCACCGAGGTGGACACTCTAACACAACACCACCGAGGTGGACACTCTAACACAACACCACCGAGGTGGACACTCTAACACAACACCACCGAGGTGGACGCTCTTACACAACACCACCGAGGTGGACGCTCTAATACAACACCACCGAGGTGGACGCTCTTACACAACACCACCGAGGTGGACACTCTAACACAACACCACCGAGGTGGACACTCTTACACAACACCACCGAGGTGGACACTCTAACACAACACCACCGAGGTGGACACTCTTACACAACACCACCGAGGTGGACACTCTAACACAACACTACCGAGGTGGACGCTCTTACACAACACCACCGAGGTGGACGCTCTAACACAACACCACCGAGGTGGACGCTCTAACACAACACCACCGAGGTGGACACTCTAACACAACACCACCGAGGTGGACACTCTAACACAACACCACCGAGGTGGACGCTCTTACACAACACCACCGAGGTGGACGCTCTAATACAACACCACCGAGGTGGACGCTCTTACACAACACCACCGAGGTGGACACTCTAACACAACACCACCGAGGCGGACGCTCTAACACAACACCACCGAGGTGGACACTCTAACACAACACCACTGAGGTGGACACTCTTACACAACACCACCGAGGTGGACACTCTTACACAACACCACCGAGGTGGACGCTCTAACACAACACCACCGAGGTGGACACTCTAACACAACACCACCGAGGTGGACACTCTAACACAACACCACCGAGGTGGACACTCTAACACAACACCACCGAGGCGAACGCTCTAACACAACACCACCGAGGTGGACACTCTAACACAACACCACCGAGGTGGACACACTAACACAACACCACCGAGGCGGACGCTCTAACACAACACCACCGAGGTGGACACTCTAACACAACACCACCGAGGTGGACGCTCTAATACAACACCACCGAGGCTCTAATACAACACCACCGAGGTGGACACTCTAATACAACACCACCGAGGCTCTAACACAACACCACCGAGGTGGACACTCTAACACAACACCACCGCGGTGGACACTCTAACACAACACCACCGAGGTGAACGCTCTAACACAACACCACCGAGGTGGACGCTCTAACACAACACCACCGAGGTGGACACTCTTACACAACACCACCGAGGTGGACGCTCTAACACAACACCACCGAGGTGAACGCTCTAACACAACACCACCGAGGTGGACACTCTAACACAACACCACCGAGGTGAACGCTCTAACACAACACCACCGAGGTGGACACTCTTACACAACACCACCGAGGTGGACACTCTAACACAACACCACCGAGGTGGACACTCTTACACAACACCACCGAGGTGAACGCTCTTACACAACACCACCGAGGTGGACGCTCTTACACAACACCACCGAGGTGGACGCTCTTACACAACACCACCGAGGTGGACACTCTTACACAACACCACCGAGGTGGACGCTCTAACACAACACCACCGAGGTGGACACTCTTACACAACACCACCGAGGTGAACGCTCTAACACAACACCACCGAGGTGGACGCTCTAACACAACACCACCGAGGTGGACACTCTTACACAACACCACCGAGGTGGACGCTCTAACACAACACCACCGAGGTGGACGCTCTAACACAACACCACCGAGGTGGACACTCTAACACAACACCACCGAGGTGGACACTCTTACACAACACCACCGAGGTGGACGCTCTAACACAACACCACCGAGGTGAACGCTCTAACACAACACTACCGAGGTGGACACTCTAACACAACACCACCGAGGTGGACACTCTAACACAACACCACCGAGGTGGACACTCTAACACAACACCACCGAGGTGGACACTCTAACACAACACCACCGAGGTGGACACTCTTACACAACACCACCGAGGTGGACACTCTTACACAACACCACCGAGGTGGACACTCTAACACAACACCACCGAGGTGGACACTCTAACACAACACCACCGAGGTGGACACTCTAACACAACACCACCGAGGTGGACGCTCTTACACAACACCACCGAGGTGGACGCTCTAACACAACACCACCGAGGCGGACGCTCTAACACAACACCACCGAGGTGGACGCTCTAACACAACACCACCGAGGTGGACACTCTTACACAACACCACCGAGGTGGACACTCTAACACAACACCACCGAGGTGGACACTCTAACACAACACCACAGAGGTGGACGCTCTAACACAACACCACCGAGGTGGACACTCTAACACAACACCACCGAGGTGGACACTCTAACACAACACCACCGAGGTGGACACTCTAACACAACACCACCGAGACGGACACTCTAACACAACACCACCGAGGTGGACGCTCTAACACAACACCACCGAGGTGGACACTCTTACACAACACCACCGAGGTGGACACTCTAACACAACACCACCGAGGTGGACACTCTAACACAACACCACCGAGGTGGACACTCTAACACAACACCACCGAGGCGAAGGCTCTAACACAACACCACCGAGGCGGACGCTCTAACACAACACCACCGAGGTGGACGCTCTAACACAACACCACCGAGGTGGACACTCTAACACAACACCACCGAGGTGGACGCTCTTACACAACACCACCGAGGTGAACGCTCTAACACAACACCACCGAGGCGGACGCTCTAACACAACACCACCGAGGTGGACGCTCTAACACAACACCACCGAGGTGGACACTCTAACACAACACCACCGAGGTGGACACTCTAACACAACACCACCGAGGTGGACACTCTAACACAACACCACCGAGGCGGACGCTCTAACACAACACCACCGAGGTGGACGCTCTAACACAACACCACCGAGGTGAACGCTCTAACACAACACCACCGAGGTGGACACTCTAACACAACACCACCGAGGTGGACACTCTAACACAACACCACCGACGTGGACGCTCTAACACAACACCACCGAGGCGAACGCTCTAACACAACACCACCGAGACAGACGCTCTAACACAACACCACCGAGACAGACGCTCTAACACAACACCACCGAGACAGACGCTCTAACACAACACCACCGAGGCGGACGCTCTTACACAACACCACCGAGGTGGACACTCTAACACAACACCACCGAGGTGGACGCTCTAACACAACACCACCGAGGCGGACGCTCTAACACAACACCACCGAGGCGGACGCTCTAACACAACACCACCGACACAGTCGCTCTAACACAACACCACCGACACAGTCGCTCTAACACAACACCACCGAGGCGGACGCTCTAACACAACACCACCGAGGCGGACGCTCTAACACAACACCACCGAGACAGACGCTCTAACACAACACCACCGAGGTAGTCAATCTCTTAATGAAAGAGATCATATGATTTTTGAAAACCTGTGCTTAAGACAATTTTTGTTAAAACAATTCCCTGTCTATAGCGACCATACTCTTAATTTCCCAATGACTCATTTTCTGCATAAATGACTCTGTAAACACTGGCTGAACTGTATGCTGTTAACTGTGACACATATATCTCAAATTTGAGATATAAACTTCTAACTCAAAGAAACTTATATTTGAAGGATATCTCTTATAAATAAAAAATAGTCGTTCCGTCTTTGAGAAAAATGTCTCAAATGAAAGATATCACTCTTAGTTTGAGGGATATCCCCCTTTGTTTGAAGATATATCTATACGTTGCAAAATAATCTCTAATTTATAATTGACGAATTGTTTTCAAAATGGCTAGTAACACTGTATCCTAGGAAGCATACTAGACACAGTTCGTTCATTTGTATTCTACAGACAGCCTGTCTATTTAATAACTCTGGAGAAAGTGGTTAACGTTCTGTAAGGAGAAATTATAAACAAAGATTGACATTATCTCATAAGATTTACTTTATTTTTCCGTTTTATCCTTTATATCCAGATCGGCGTGTTCTTGTGTAAATGTTGAGAATTGGAGGTAACTTATCCAATAAGTGTTCTCAGGATACCCTTGAACCTAGACCCTCCCGGGCACTTCAAAAGATGAATAGACCCCACATAGAGAGAGGAAAAAATGAAAACCGATCAAAATGAGAAGTGTGAACTGTGAACTCTTATACCATTAGCCAAATAAGAGCTTTCACTCTGTCCCGCAAATTGTCGACTTTGGGCGCATCTGACGCAACGACTTTTGTAAACGTTTAGGGAAAAGGGGAACTTACTACAAAATTAGCAATTTCTCCCCTTTCTACAAAATGCTCAACTAAATATTAATATTAGTGCATTTTATGATATTTGTCACGTTTTGCGGAAAGGATTGTCCTAGAATGTTTTCAGAGCGTATTTAATATGTGGAGTTAGGTTTTAAAAGACTTTATTTCAAATTCGTCGGATTTTTATGAGAACTGCCCTATCTGATTTTGTATTTCTAGAGACGTCTTGTATGATCGATTGATTGATAAGGGTTTCAACGTTTGCGGCATGTTTTTCTATCCACTTGTTTCCAAAACTATTTTGGCAGTAAATGTTGAAAATACAGTCAATTGAAAGTCAATGCAAATTTACAAAATTTCGCTTCCTGGGTATGTCTACCCAGAGTCAATAAAGCATAAACGATCAATATGTAGATGTTTATTGTACTGGAAAGTTAAATTATTTCTCTAATTTTATCTCAGAATTATGATTCTAATATTTCAAGACAACTTTTGAACAGTTTCAAAATGTTGACCATACTATCTATTCAGCACCTTTAATAGACAGGGTGATATCTCAACTTGTTTTCGATTTCTTTCTGTTGGCTCGCTTTTCTATAAAGAATCAAAGACAACAATGAAAGACAAACTTACTTATCTGATTTTGAATTCAACGATTTGATTTCTAAAATCGTTGATAATTTGTAAAATTTGCTTTTGAAGATATAGTTGAAGAGGGCTGCACGACAATGCTTATTCTCTATCAATGTTGATCGAACATCGTTTCAATCATTTTTCTGTTATACCTCGCAATGCGTGTTCTAGCTACTCAACACACCATTCTTAACGTGCAATTATAACTTCCTGTATAAACTATTTAGCCAATTAGGGGTACGATGAATGTCGCTAGTCACAGTGACGTTTATAATCATTGGTAATAAGTAATGACTGACCCCTGGATTCGGACTCGCGCAACATCCATAAGTAGCCCCTGTCGTTACCGACTGAACCATCTCCACTCGGCCCTATATATGATGGCAAAGGGTACAACGACTCTTTAGTCCTGTTTGATTACCATTATCGGCCCCTTAAGATATCTCCTCAATTTATTTAAATATGTAATTTGGCAGTTTGAAGTAGTTGGATAAGAGTCCTTTTATCAACAGCAAGCAGGCAACCTAAGAACAAATGTTCTTTTGTCCATACTATAAAGGTGATTGATAAACTGACGTATTACGACTATTTCGGTAGAGGTGACTCCGGCGTGTATAAAACACATACTAATCCCGTTTCGCTTACTGTGTCAAGTGCGTTTTCTCGGGTTTTACTATGGCTTTTACAAATATCTTTATTATTTGCATGGTTTTTTTTAAAAGGAATATTGTGGTGACCCTTTCCGACAGGTATACGCATTTTGACACATCTGCAGTCGACGACTTTTGAAAACATTGTGACAAAAGAAGAAATTGTTCAAAACGAGCCTGTTGTCACAAAGTTTTCAATTTTTTTCAGTAATCATACCTACAAAAATAGAGATTTTCCATAGTTTTTAGTAGACATTTTCAAAGTCGTCTGCTGCAGATTTGTTGTACGTGGGAAAGGGTTATGACCAATCAGGTTATTTCGACGGAAACGAACTAAGTTACAGTCGTGCCAAATATATATACAGAAAGGCTGTGTGAGAGAGGGCTCAATTGGTACACTATTGTAATGCCCATTTCCATTAATACAATTTTTACAATTGCATGATGTTTCAGAAAAAATGATTCGGTAGTCCAAACACATATTGTATGGTCTAGAGTATATATTAATTAGCGTTAGATAATACTCATAAGTGGTATTAAGCTTACATGGGCACAAACTGCCCACAGTTAGCTGGTGTGATCTGTCAGTGTCCGACGTCCGTCGTGCATGGTCGATGCCAACACTCATTTTATAAAACATCTCTTCCTATATAACTTGATGAACTCCACCCGCATGTAGTCTCGACATTAAAAGCTAAAATAATGTACTGGTTGATGCGGGATCAGAAAGGGAGTGTCAATGACATGTGTTTACTCTACTGAAATAAATAAAATGAATATGATCGGTGAAAACATGAAAGAAATATGTTGAAAACAACACAGACAAAAAGCAAGAAACAAGGACTGGATAACATCTGATACACGAACAAAAATCAAAGAAAGTAGAGAAATGAAAAAATGGACAAACCAGACAAATTCCATTCGTCTAAACGAGATGGTACAATCAAAGAACGGGGATTTAAAGCTAATTGACCATGCACGGATAGCTTGACTGAACAAGCAGAACATGCGGCTTATTAAAGAGAACATGGCTCGTATTCATAGTTACTATATGTGGGCAACATCAACTATCCTTGTTAAAGACACATTTAGAATATTATAATCGTCTGAAGGAACTCAAGAACAACAATAAAATGACCATTTCAAATGAGTACAGAACCTTCTTCAAACTCACGAAGCAGAAATTCGTGAGTCTGAAGAAAGAAGGTCTTGTTATAAATACAGACCCACCTGATGAAACAGAAAGAACTGAAGGAATGAGAAATCACCTGAATGTGACAACTTAAATGTAGAGAACTGAATAAAGATCATGCCACAACAACAGATATAGTTCAAACTTTCTAGCATTGTATTTACAAAGGGGAAACAACGTACCGAATTATGGAACAGGCAGTTATCAAGCTAATATAGACAGAAATCCAAAATGGCAAACAACAGCTGGCTGGGTATTACACTTTTTTGTCGCCAGTAAGTTCGTATCTAAAAACCATCATTAACAGCATTGTTGCAACGACCGACAGCCTATTAATAAACGAACAAGCATGTTCACTTGGACTTCGAAAATGCTTTCGACGGTATGCAAATAGAAAGCCAATGGGAAAGTACAATAGTGGATTGTGTTTCTCTACATCTGATTAAACAATTAACTCTTTCCCACATGCAACAAATCTGCAGCAGACGACTTAGAAAACATCTAGGCAAAATAAGAAAGAATTCTTTAAATGAATGTACAGTTGAAAACATTTTAGCAAAAGGTGTAATTTCTCAGTATGAGCAATATCTACTTTTGCAACAATGCTTTCAAACTTCGCTTGCTGTAGATGCGCCAAAATACGTCCGTAAGTTGAAAAGGGGGTAAATAACTGTTATGACAACTGAAGATTGGTAGCATTAGCCTTCAGTGTGAACTAACATCTTGGATAAGATAAAGATTTGCAATTACATGTACACTCTTTCTCATAGCTATAGGCTAACAACTACTGATTGTTCCAGGGGCCACACTAGGGGCAATTTTACTAAACAAAAAGAATAATAATTTGCAGATGACTTCGCTATGTCTTTGTTTACTCACCAACATATACAATGAATAACAAACATGCATCACAATTGTGCTGGACAAATTTTGGACTTAACGACTTTGCAATTGATAAACAAGAGATATCCATACAAATCTGTAAAACAATTAGTTTGTAGACGCTTTATAATTCAAACATATCGAAATTCACTGATCGAACCGGGTACTTAAATCGTCCATAGGGCGGTGACAGCATTGTTATGAAGGTGGTAATCAATATAACTTGAACTATGTAAATCTGTTGACATTGTGGTTTAAATGATTGATTTGCATATAGGAATTTTGTCGGCAATCTTCTTTGATGTTTTTAAACAATACAATGTATCAATAATATTTGTCTCATGTTATATAATATGTATTTTCTTTGTCCGCCTGTAAAGACTATAAAACCTTTGCTATATTTTTCGCCAATAAAAACTTTTGACTTGACTTTTAAACCATTTCCCACATACAACAAGTAAGCCGTCCCGCGAGAAAACCAACATTGTAGACTCTGCGTAAAGTATCGACCCGGATCAGCCTAAGCATGCCACACAGGCCTACCCGGATAGACACCTTACGCCTCCTGTGGATTTTCTGTTTCAGGAATCATTACTTCATACCTCTATTCCCCTGAGACGGAATGTGTCGGCCCGGATCAGTCTGTGCGGACTGCGCAGGCTGATCTGGGTCGATACATTACACAGAGGCCATAATGTTGGTTTTCTCGCGAGACGGCTGATATGTGTTAGCTCTTAAACCTTTTCCAAAATACAACAAGTGCGCAGCATGCGACTTTTAAAATATCTTGATTAAATGTGGAAAATCTTTATAAATGATTAAATGTGGAAAATCTTTATAAATGATTAAAGGGTAAAATTAAAGTGAAATCGTTATGTACGGCTGTTCTTGAATATCATGTTCAATTCAGTGTAATTTCCTCTCACGTGATCATGAATATGTACATACAGGTATGAGCATTTTCATCATAACAACTATAGTTACTCTTGAATGATTTTCCCTTTAAACAATAAATCTAGTTTTTGTTTTTGTTTTCAAATCACCATTGAAAAGCGTTAACAATAATTTGTAAACAATGAATGCGCGTGGTGTTTTCAAAGGTCGTCTGCTGCCGATGCGCCAAAATGCGTTTGCACGTAGAAAGAGGTTGAATGAGGTATGACCATAGTTTTGCAAAACACAAATATTTGAATAACATCGTTTTGCAATTAAAATGTATCAGGTTAAATTTACATATTCTAAAAAAACGAATACAACACACACTCATCTATAGATAAATAAGTCTGTTTGAGTGGTGATCTTATTTAGGTACCTATCTTATTTAGTACTGTAAACCATAGGAACTGCTGGTAATTATATCTGAACACCGGAGGACTAGATAAGGAGGAGTTAATAGGTCTTTCTTATATGATATCTCTCTTCGCAATCATTAAAAACCTTTGATGTTGGTACTCAAAAGAATCGTCTCACCGAGAGCTCTGTGAACACCAGCGTTTTATTGGTAATAACATGCCCGTCGACCAGAGCTCCAAGAACGAGAAGCCACTACTACAATTTCAAAATATTTGGCATAACCCGTTAAAGGATCGAACCCTGGTCTGCCGCTTTCGGGGCGGCCGGTTCGGTTACTACAATTCCGAAGCGGTGTGCAGAATCAGAGAATAATTAGAAGGACTCTTCCACTAATAATCTGTATTGACCTACATAATTTATCAAGTGAGTCTCAAAAACGTCATATGTATCCGTGCCAGGACAAAGGTACAAGTTGGCAATTCTCAAAAGAGTTGGTTCAGATCAGCCTGTATATTCGCTTAGTCTTACCTGAATCTTCACAATTTGACAGATGCTTCAAAAAAGCTTTGGAAAACATACTTATGTGAGTAGTAGGGTCCTACTCTTGTATGGTCCGACACTGTTCATCAAAGCTAACATGTACCTATGTGTATGGTAGGGCCCTTTTTGTCTCGTCCCCCCGCCAATACATGATAAGGTAAATTATTCATTTTGGAAAACCCAACATCCTTTAGGTAAAGTGCGCTATAACGAGAAAGCAAGTGGGATGTTTAAAACACCCTTCATCGGAACTAAGGAGTTTTACTCATTGTAATAACAAGTTAAAGTCAGTGTCTAAGCGAACATTTGCTATCGCTATCGAATAGTTAATACACTATTGTATTTGTCATAAGTTACACATTGCAGAAAGGCAATGATTGTTCATACATAGTTATACTTTATCAATCAACCTTTTGTATTTCCTTTCCGTCAAACCTGTCCTTAATTGAACTAGAGAGGTTGACTGACATACACAGTGTATAGTTCTTCATTCGTTTTAAAGCGTTCGAAGTTGGGATCTCCATGCGTCTAGGTATGTAGTGAAGACTCAGGCACTCACAGTCTCACCGGAACCTTCACTGCTCGTCTACATACGAGCCGTTCGACGAGGAAACCAACAGTATGGCCTCTGCGTAATGTATCGACACAGCCAGCGCAGTCCGTGCAGGCTAATCCGGGCCGACATATTCCGTCTCTGGGAGATAGAGGTATAGAGTAATGATTCCCGAAACAGAAAATCCACATGAGGAGAAAAATATCGACCCGGATTAGCCTGCGCGGCATGCTAAGGCTGATCCGGGTCGAGACTTTAAGCTCATATAATCTAGTCCCAGCTGCATAGTTTGACAACAAATTATAACTGTATAGCCCAATCAGTTTTACGCTAATGTACCTTTTTAATATATAGATGCGGTTTCGGACAATCACGAAGACCCTCAACTAGAAAGGTTGACTGATATACATAGATCATTTGTATAAATTGTATTCGATAGTGGGTTTTTTTTTTAAATAGTTGATAAGGACTTATAATTGGATACCGATTTCGTGTCGATATTTCACATTAACCTGAAATACTACAACTAAATATTCTAGATTAAGTCTACCCGCAATATCAAGGGGTCGTGAGTTCGAAACACATCTCGGTCATTGGTTATTTTGTGTTGATGGATAAAATGTGTTGTGAATATCTTCACTACTCCAGCAATAGTCTACAATTAAATGGAAAGGTTACAAGTTGGCTTGGGAAACTGCTTTGTGGAATAATATTGTGAGAAAGTCAGAGAATCACTGGAACCATTTGTAAACGCCGTTAAGATCAAAGCATGCAGCATTGTGATACAATGAGACAAACAACATTTACCTTCATTGCTATCTTTGTTTTGTGTACACTTATAAAATATGTAACCAATTCACTGGTGTGATGTTTACAGCGACGTCTGCCATGAAAAGACTTTGCAGTATGATGCAGAAACGAAATTAGTGTCTAAAAATGGGACATCGCTCATTTTCAACGACATGTCCTTTTTTCCCGTACTTATTCATAAATTCGTCTGTGATTGAGACGTCAACTGACATATGTATGAGGTTAAGGGTCACGGGATGTTCAAAACTTCGAACTAAGTGTCCGTTTCCGAATATCCACCAGGAACTATGATGTCACTGAACTGTATCAAAGTTCCCCTTACTTCTATATTACTGAACGAAATTCTCCAGCAGTTCATTCTTTCGCTGAAAAAGACAATTAAAGGTTTCTGCAAACAATGCAGATTCAGCTGAGACAGCTCGTAACGATTTCATTTTACCAAATTTCTTGTTAAACGAAATATGGAGTGATCCAATGTTCAACATGGAAAAGTCGAATTTGTGAAATTCGACAGTGAAAGGGTTAAAACGATTCAGTGATATCCGTAAACTTTTCCAATAAGAAACACATCTGCAGCAGATTTCTTTGAAAACATCTTGGCAACCAAATAAAAAAAATTGTATATCTGCAAGTGTAATTATTGAATCGAACTGAAATCCATTCTGGCAATGATGAGCAATTTACATGCCACAATGTAATCAAAAGTCGTCTGATGCAGGTGTGCACAATGTGTCTGAAAGTGAAAAAAGGTTAAAGTAAAAAGTGTACATGACTGGCTGTATGATCTGTATCAGTGGTGTTCATACTACAGGTATTTGATCACTAAAATGATGGTCTGTGGCGAATGTTAGTGTTGGGGGCGGTAACGCCCTCAGTGTTAACATGTATTGCTCGGAGTCGTGTGTTCGTTAACATGATACGATTTACAAACACTAATCAAGTAGTTCCGATGCCTTCAACGATTACAAAACAATGTGAAAAATACAAGGTGTTGTTAACCTAGTTAATTTCTGGTCTTAACAAAAACCTTATTGAGACGAAGAACTGTTAAATGCCGGTGTATGACCTACTATTCGGTATGAAGTAAGTTGGGCTACACTCCTACTCTTTCGTGTAGCGGGCTGTCACTATACGGGTTGTGAGTTCGGACCCCATCACTGCGAAGATCGTATCTGACGCTAGGCAAATGTCAATGTGACAAGCGTCAATGGGCTATTAGTTTATGTGAAAAGAAGCAGTCAGTTGCTTGGAAAGACTATGTGTAAACTTTGGGACAACTTTGGTGAATTTGGCCCGGTGATATGAACTTTGCTGAACACGGCATTAAGCCCCAATAAATCATATATCAAATGAAACCGTCCTTCATATAGACAGGACCGCCTCCGGTGTGTAGTGGTAGAGCGTCCGCCTCCAGTAATTGTGCTTTCCCCCCCCCCCCCCCCCCTTTATGGTACAGGGTTGCTGTGTTAGCATTAGGACTGACTGGCTGTTGTCAGGATAAATGGACCTGAAGTGCTGGTAAGTTACCCATAAACATCGTGATATACCTGACAAATGGTTGAAAGCGGCGTTCAAACACCAAACAATCAATCATATAGACGGCGTATTAAAGCTTATATGAGACTGGATATGCAATGTTCAATACAGTCTTCAATGTTCGCAGTTACCCCTTTCGCTCTGACGAATTTATCTGTGAAGCGAGGAAAGATTAATAGACATTAAGTGGTATGATCTGTAGAATACGGTCATAACTAAATCAATCAACATGTATTTTGGTTTTTCCAGGCAAAACTTTTTCTTCAAAGTGTTAGCAAAACATGTATTTTGATTAGTTTCCCAGAATGTTCTTTCCAGGAAAGAAAAGGCACATATACTACACTGATGTGAACCATGATATTTGATTTAACGCCAGTTTTATTAAATTGCTTAAAATAAGAATAAAAGATACCAATAGCTTGCTTCTTTCCCAGAGAAGACTTCATTAAAGTTTATGATTCTATCAGATTCTAATGTTGACGCAAACAATCAATTGCCGATCTGGTCCTAGCAAAGTCGTCCCCGTAAACATGTGTTTGCTCATTGCTTAGTTAATGCAATGAATAGCCAAATTTACATCAGACTAACCTCTCTATACTTGAATGTGATGACGATGACTTAGCCAGAATGGACTAGCGATAACTCCAATTGATAGTGTAGTTTAAACCAATTCGTGGAACGGTATTGTCTTTTGAAACCATTATATAATCATCAGTTCTGATTGCACATGCGAGCAATACCAACTGCTGATGTGCTATCCTATCATGAAATTTGTTTTAACTGGCTTGGTTTTAAAACCGTTAATGATGAAACACTGAAAAACGTGAAGATCATGAGAGAAGAGTTTATTGCATAACTTACAATACAATATTGTGTGAGAAGGTGTATGACCAAACCGTATGAGATATCTTTAAATATGGTATCAAACGGCATGTGTATCCATATATTCTCACCAAACGCTTCGCTTCCTGCCCAAATTCGACACACGTAGCTCATAAATATCAGGAGCTAATGACATTATCTGCCTTCCGTGTCCTTAAACCACATGTTTGACGACATTTAGAATGCTTATTTAAAATACAGTGTGTATGTACTTATGCCAACTTTGTGTTCAAACCGTCATATTATCGCAGCTTCCGATTTAATAACTCTGAAATCGGTCAAGTACTTAACCTTCAACAGATAGTTTGAGAAATAACAATAGTAAATTGGGTTTGTTGTTGCTGTCCTGTAAAGGTTGACTTTTGACTTTTAACACTATACACTTTTACATAGCGGTAATGTTGACTTGCATGTCGATAGTATACTTATGTATGACACATACACGAGTAAAACATTACATTCTTCACTTACACTATCTTTATTCCCTCAAACACTGACTTTTTTCCTGTAGAAATGACCATGAAATGATTATTTTATATGTATTGTATTACAATATGCATGTATATGTTAACGTAATTAACTATGTCTTTGTTTATGAAAATTCAATTCAATTCAATTCATTTCAATTCTTTATTTCTGTATTTCAGGCCACCGGTCCATATACAATAATATATACAATACATAAAGTACAATGGTAGGAATGATAGTTAGTTATATAATAGTGTTACCTTACACTTATTCCAATTCAATCCATTATGATACTCCTTAAAACTGTATTATGATATAAAAGTAAAGTCATAATAGCATACGACTACTGAAAACAATCCATATTTGTGGATAATAAACGAAACAAAACCCATAACACAACAACAGTGGGAACCAATCGAACTTTAACATAGTTAAATAACCATGCAGCAGATGTGTGCCAATCGTTTTGGTCACGGGTCAACTCGGCCTGTAACTCGGCCATGAGTCAACTCGGCCTTGGGTCAACTCGGGTGGGTCAACTCGGCCTTTTCTGCTTTTATAGTCCAGTGATAGATATATATTGCCCACTTTTATGTTCGTCGTAATTTTACCATTTGTCATAAAAAACGAGTGAAAAGGGGAAATGAAAAAGAAAATGAGCACACGATTATCATTGTTTAATTAAGAAAAATAAGTTTGATAGAATACATAGAATTTAAATCAAACAATATAATTTGGATGTCATTTATTTTTTCACTTTTTCGAACATAAATGAATATATGAATAGAAAGCATTGAATTTTGAAACAATTGTGGGAAATAGAGTCTAATTAATTTAACTCATAATTTTATCTTACCGTCTGGCGGAAGACACACCATGACGACACATCAAAGATCGGATGATCGAACCATTGTCTTTCAATATATTCTACAAATGTTTTCAACGATTTTGACATTGCTTTACGATCTATCTTTATAGACGTCTGCTATATATAGGCTTAACTCGTTTGTCCACAATGATATACGATCTTAAGCACGTTAAAAGATATTTTCATAGCATACAACATACGTTTTTCCACAATGTTTTCAACGATTATGACAATGCTTTACGATCTTAAACACATTATTAAGGATTTTCAAAAATATTTTCATAGACACATTATTAGGGATTTTCTGCTGCAGTTTTGTTTTATGTAGGATATGGATAAATTATACAAAATACGTTTTCCTGCAATGTTTTCCGCTGCAGTTTTGATGTATGTAGGAAATGGATAAATATACAAGACACGTTTTCCTGCAATGTTTTCAACGATTATGACAATGATTTACGATTAGATGGATGTACCAATTTATCTATGGATATTCTGCTTATTAGAGACAGGGTTTCCGTATCAAAACCAGTACAACAATGCAAATTTAAGGAAGTTCTCATAAAATAAGTATGACTTAGGCAAAACAGTAAAATATAATGAAAAGGAGACTAAAAAACTCAAACAGCGTATAGATTTAAAGATAAAATTAGCCCTACCTGTGTCGCACGTGCGATGCTGCCATTTACCACATCAGTTACATTCCACAGCTTGCTGTCTCTCACAAACCGCACGCGAACATGATATGCACAATACCATCACGCAAAATCAAAAACACACAACAGTGACAACAACGCACAATTGATGAAACTTAAATTAAAGTTATTTTCTCTGAACACATATAGGTTTGTATAATGAGGATTTTTTTATTTGCTTTCGGGATATATATACTTACTCAAACTCAAACTCTTTATAAACATCTTATTGGCAAAAAACACGATTCTTTAAAGTCAGTCAAACTTCAATTCTTAAAGAATTTTGGAACTATTTTTCTTTAATTATATGATTAGCTATAATTATTACTTATTATATACAACAAACAACATAAATTAAAATTTTAGTATAGATTATGTAATAACTGTGACAAACAATTTTTTGTTAGAATTATACAATTTACCTTTACAACATCAACAAACAGCATTAATGCAATTCACGTATACAACTTATACAATACTTATTCTACTTTAACATGCATATTCAGTACTGGCCGAGTTGACCTGGCCGAGTTGACCCACCAGAGTTGACCCAAGGCCGAGTTGACCCGGATTCATCGTTTTTATCATAGTCACACAGCCACGCAGAAGATGTTGGCAAATAGCACTTTAACATATTTACACAACCACGCAGATGATATCTGCGGCGTCTAACGATTTTAGGTCGTACTGCATCTGCTTACAGTGAAGATCCAGGCAAGCCTGCGCATCTGCACAGTCCCCAGAGCCTTCACTATACGTCCACGTGTAAAATAGTCAAAAATGCATATTGTTGGCGAAAGAACTGTAATTGTAGCTAAAAATTATCTTTACGCTATTACACCTATATATGGTCCGAATACGGAGAGATCGCGTGACATACTGCTTAATATCAGCGATATTTCCTTTTTCTAGTATGTTTGCAAAATCAGCTTGCTTTCCTCTACTGACGTCTGTATTCGGTAAGTAGTAAAAGCTGTTTAGAGATGTCATGAGTTTGTTAACCGGTCGGTTGATACCAAATGATTTAGAATAGGAAGTAATGGCTTTCTCGCCTTGGCACTCAAGGTTCCAGATTTTGCATAACGACTGACTCGCTGGTGTCAGGATAAATGGACCAGTACTACTGGCAACTTAATGACGGTTATACATTTGAAATCAAGTTGAAAACGGTTTACAACACAATTTAAACAATCAAAAACACGTTAGGAAGATATAACGTCGTATGTAGACATTGGCCATGCGCAAGATGCTATCTTTGTACGAGCAGGATTAGAAAATATAAAGGTATTTTGTTCGTCTGAAGAGCTGTAATGAAACATTGAGTTTATGATGAAATCAGATGTAAAGATTGTTCGTTATAAGTACCTTCCTTATATGGTAAAGTACTGAAAATGCAATGTCATGTATAAATGGCTAAAACATTATACCACAGTTGTAATATATTTGTATGTATATTGCCATAAACTATGTGGTCTAGAGTGATTCCGTTATATTGACAGGAGGGTCTTGTACGCATTCCTCTACTTGAAGAGAACAATACAATGTATAGTATTACGATAGTTAAAATGCACGCTCGTGCATATCCCAATGTTCCCAATTAGACGTGGTAACAATTCCAAATGCCTCGACTCGGATTATAATCGGGGGGAGATTCGAGTTTTTCGTAAGTGTTTTTATTGAATGATAATATTGTATCAGACTTCTGTTTATTATTGTATTTTTATTCCTTACCGATAACCTCTTTAAAAGACAGACTGGGGGTTGACTGTTAGGACGTCCAATGACACAAAAGATGAGACAAAAAAGATACAAACAGTTACACTAGTCTTTTGTCATATATGATCATAGTTAAATCGTTCATCATTGTTTTCTTAAAAATCCGTATCACTCCTGTAAACTATACCATGTACCATGTGTGCGCTCTTACGAAAGGGGGAGGGGGTGATGTGGATGGAATGTCAGTGACATCATGTTTTGTATTTGAGCGGCACTCTGCAAAAAACAACCTTCAGTTATTTACGCCTCGCGTGGAACCAGAAATGGAAGTTTGAACTGACTTTGCACTACTCCCAAATGAGTCATAGAGTATTTCAAGAAACAGAAGTATTAGCAGTTCGAATGCATAAATGCAACACGGACACACGGACCAATATAACTATGCATTCAAAGCAGACATTGCTTATTTTATTTTACTTCAGGACGAACCCGCGCAAAATGGTTTAGACTATAAAGGAGACGAGCCGGGTTAAGCTCAGTCGCTAACGTCGAGGTTTACCGTCCAAGGGGTCTTGAGTAAGAATTTTGACTTGGCAATTCAATCGTTCGAGGATTGACACAAGTCAATATGACTAGCTTTTTTCGTCTTTCATCAATGGGGTTAATATTCTATGTGGGAATGAAGTCAGTTGCCTGGGTAAGTACGTTGTGTGGAGTACTGGTGCGGGAAAACCATGGAACATTTAAATAGTTGAACTGACCGCCGTGATATAGCTGAAATACTGCTGCAAACGGCGTTTAACTACAATCAACGAATAAACTGTTTATGACTATATTGGTTGACTTAGCCATTTGTATCTGATATACTCAAGGTAAAACCGAACTTTTAAACACCCACTCAAATTTAACAACTACGAACGGATGGTGTATGAAACGTCTCATGCAGAGAATTGTAAATTCGATGGCAAATAAACTGTAAAAGTCACTGACACATATTAAAATACATCGAGTGGATGTGAAGGTTTTTTATTTGTTATTTCTTTGAGATCTAACATCATTGGTGGATGACACATTCCGTCTTAGGGGGTAGATGTATAGAGTAGTGATTCCTGTGTGGCATGCTTAGACTGATCAGGGTCGATACTTTACGCAGAGTCCACAGTATTGATTTCTTTTCACGAGACGGCCTACAGATTGATTATTGTAAAGCTACGCCCCTGCATTACTGGGACTAAATCGATAGACAAATCAATCACCTTCACCTATGACACAGGTTTCCATATCAATGAAATACACTTTAATTACGGACAACACTGTCGTTGACGATTAAAGCTTAGTGGTTAGGTAAACCCTCTGTCAACATAACGGATAGTGCTCTTCGTGTTTTGAAAAAACATACGTTCAGCGTTTGATCTTGTCATTGGTCCCTTACCGTGCTTTACTCAATTCCCTGATACAGACATCCTTTGACCACTTAGTCAAACATTGTCCAGAAATATAGTGATGCAACCAAGAGATTTAGTACGGGATGAGGGTTGTCGTGTACGTGTTGTTTGCTGCTGGGTGTGACATAGCAGTAATTATATTATAAAGACATTTGTAATCTAAAGTAAGATCACGACGTTACCTAGGTGAATAAAACACGACGTTACCTAGGTGAATACATCACTGCGTTACCTGGGTGAATAAATCACGCCGTTTCCTGTGTGAATAAATCACGCCGTTACCTGGGTGAATAAATCACGCCGTTACCTAGGTGAATAAATCACGCCGTTACCTGGGTGAATAAATCACGGCGTTACCTGTGTAAATAAATCACGCCGTTACCTGTGTAAATAAATCACGCCGTTAACTGGGTGAATAAATCACGCCGTTTCCTGGGTGAATAAATCACGCCGTTACCAGGGTGAATAAATCACGACGTTACCTGGCTGAATAAATCACGTTGTTACCTGGCTGAATAAATCACGCCGTTTCCTGGGTGAATAAATCACGCCGTTACCTGTGTGAATAAATCACGACGTTACCTGGGTGAATAAATCACGCCGTTACCTGGGTGAATAAATCACGCCGTTACCAGGGTGAATAAATCACGCCGTTACCTGGGTGAATAAATCACGACGTTACCTGGGTGAATAAATCACGCCGTTACCTGGGTGAATAAATCACGGCGTTACCTGGGTGAATAAATCACGCCGTTACCTGGGTGAATAAATCACGACGTTACCTGGGTGAATAAATCACGCCATTACCTGGGTGAATAAATCACGCCGTTACCTGGGTGAATAAATCACGGCGTTTCCTGGGTGGATAAATCACGGCGTTTCCTGGGTGAATAAATCACGCCGTTACCTGGGTGAATACATCACGGCGTTTCCTGGGTGAATTACCAGAACAAGCGGTAGGCTTTAAGCTTCGAAAGAATGTTGTGTAAGTACTGGTGGGGAAAGCCAGGAAAACATGGGTAGGTGCACTGACCGCCGTGATATGACCAAAGCTGTTGAAAGCGGCGTTAAACTCCAAACAAACAAACAAACAAACCAGAACAAGAGGTAGGCTTTATGCCGCTTTCAACATTATAAACGATAAATCACGGCGATACCTGTGTGAATTACCAGAACGAGAGGTAGGCTTTATGCCGCTTTCAACATTATTAATGATAAATCACGGCGTTTCCTGGGTGAATTACCAGAACGAGAGGTAGGCTTTATGCCGCTTTCAACATTATTAATGATAAATCACGGCGTTTCCTGGGTGAATTACCAGAACGAGAGGTAGGCTTTACGCCGCTTTCAGCAGTATTAATGATAAATCACGGCGTTACCTGGGAGAATAAATCACGGCTGTTTCCTGGGTGAATTACCAGAACGAGAGGTAGGCTTTACGCCGCTTTCAGCAGTATTAATGATAAATCACGGCGTTTCCTGGGTGAATAAATCACGGCTGTTTCCTGGGTGAATTACCAGAACGAGAGGTAGGCTTTACGCCGCTTTCAGCAGTATTAATGATAAATCACGGCGTTTCCTGGCTGAATAAATCACAACGTTACCTGGGTGAATAAATCACGGCGTTATCTGGGTGAATACATCACAACGTTACCTGGGTGAATAAATCACGGCGTTACCTGGGTAAATAAATCACGGCGTTACCTGGGTGAATAAATCACAACGTTACCTGGGTGAATAAATCACGCCGTTACCTGGGTGAATAAATCACGGCGTTACCTGGGTGAATAAATCACGACGTTACCTGGGTGAATTACCAGAATGAGCGGCAGGCTTTACGCCGCTTTCAACAGTATTAATGATAAATCACGGCGTTTCCTGGGTGAATAAATCACAACGTTACCTGGGTGAATAGATCACGGCGTTATCTGGGTGAATACATCACAACGTTACCTGGGTGAATAAATCACGGCGTTACCTGGGTGAATAAATCACGGCGTTACCTGGGTGAATAAATCACGCCGTTACCTGGGTGAATAAATCACGCCGTTACCTGGGTGAATAAATCACGGCGTTACCTGGGTGAATAAATCATAGCGTTACCTGGGTGAATAAATCACGGCGTTACCTGGGTGAATAAATCATAGCGTTACCTGGGTGAATAAATCACGGCGTTTCCTGGGTGAATAAATCACAACGTTACCTGGGTGAATAAATCACGCCGTTACCTGGGTGAATAAATCACGGCGTTACCTGGGTGAATAAATCACGGCGTTTCCTGGGTGAATAAATCACGGCGTTACCTGGGTGAATAAATCACAACGTTACCTGGGTGAATAAATCACGCCGTTACCTGGGTGAATAAATCACAACGTTACCTGGGTGAATGAATCATGGCGTTACCTGGGTGAATAAATCACAACGTTACCTGGGTGAATAAATCATGGCGTTACCTGGGTGAATAAATCACAACGTTACCTGGTCGAATAAATCACAACGTTACCTGGGTGAATGAATCATGGCGTTACCTGGGTGAATAAATCACAACGTTACCTGGGTGAATAAATCACAACGTTACCTGGGTGAATGAATCATGGCGTTACCTGGGTGAATAAATCACGCCGTTACCTGGGTGAATAAATCACAACGTTACCTGGGTGAATGAATCACGGCGTTTCATGGGTGAATAAATCACAACGTTACCTGGGTGAATAAATCACGGCGTTACCTGGGTGAATAAATCACGCCGTTACCTGGGTGAATAAATCACGCCGTTACCTGGGTGAATAAATCACGCCGTTACCTGGGTGAATAAATCACGGCGTTACCTGGGTGAATAAATCACAACGTTACCTGGGTGAATTACCAGAATGAGCGGCAGGCTTTACGCCGCTTTCAACAGTATAAACTATTAATCACGGCGTTACCTGGTGAATAAATCACGGCGTTACCTCGGTGAATAAATTACGGCGTTACCTGGTGAATAAATCACGGCGTTACCTCGGTGAATAAATTACGGCGTTACCTCGGTGAATAAATCACGGCGTTACCTCGGTGAATAAATTACAGCGTTACCTGGGTGAATTACCAAAACGAGCGGTAGGCTTTACTCCGCTTTCAACAGTGTTAACGATAAATCACGGCGTTACCTGGTGAAAAAGCCATGGCATTACCTGGGTGAATAAATCACGGCGTTTCCTGGGTGAATAAATCACGGCGTTACCTGGGTTAATTACCAGAACGAGCGGTAGGCTTTACATTTACATCGCTGCATCTGTCGTCATTCTATCCCTGAAACAAATACGTATGTTTATATGTTTGTTTGGTGTTTTATGCCGCTCTCAACAATTTCCCCAGTTATATCAAGACATTTCCTTAGCAAGTTACCAGTACAAATGGTCCATTTATTCTGTCACAATCCCACAATCCCGAGCGTCAACGGTGGAAAGCCATTACTACCGTGTTTGGTATGACCCTGTAGTAATGGCTTCCGTTGTTGACGCTCAGAGTTGCGAGAATAGCATTAGGACATTTTGCATCGTTGTCAGGAGATATAATACCAGTAGTACTGGTAAATTACCAAGGAAGCGCCGGTTTTATCTAAAATAAATACTGTGAATAACGTCGACAAAGAGCATATAAACAAACAAACAATTCTTTACATCACTATGTATTCACTGACCTCATCACTACGCCGTTTTTGTGACGATTGTACTGCAACCCGCCACTGAGCCGCCAACTAGATACAAGGAGAACAACAACAACAACAACAACAACAACAAAAACAGTTTTCTGTTACAGTAAACCGAATTATGATGAGATGAAAAGTTTCATAATTGCTACCCAGACGCACTATTCCCTGTCACGTAGACCTGGTCACATGTAAATAGAAGGAATCGCAAACTCATTTAGAAACTTGTGTAACCTGGCACTAATTGATCTTTGTCTGTATGAATTAACATTCGGCAGTTGATTGTTTTGGTGTTTTACAACCTTTTCATCAACTTTTCATTTACAGGACGGTGTTTTCTTGGTAAGATACCAGTACTACTGGTCCAGTTATATGACGGTGTTTTCTTGGTAAGATACCAGTACTACTGGTCCAGTTATATGACGGTGTTTTCTTGGTAAGATACCAGTACTACTGGTCCAGTTATATGACGGTGTTTTCTTGGTAAAATCAGCCAGTCAGTCGTAATGCTATCCCCGCAATCCTGAGCGCCAAGGAGGGCAGTCGGCAGTAAAACAATAATTATGGTTATTCTATAACGCTGTCTTGACTGCGTAGTTCAGAAATATAATCTATTCGTGGGTTAGATTCTTACGCTGTCCTGATTGCGTAGTTCAGAAATAGAATTTAACTATTCGTGGGTTTGATTCTTACGCTGTCCTGATTGCGTAGTTCAGAAATAGAAGTTAACTATTCGTGGGTTTGATTCTTACGCTGTCCTGATTGCGTAGTTCAGAAATAGAAGTTAACTATTCATGGGTTCAATGCATAATTACGCTATCCTGATTGGGTATTTCAGAAATAGAACTTAACTATTCGTGGGTTTGATGCTTACGCTGTCCTGATTGAGTAGTGCAGAAATAGAAGTTAACTATTTGTGTGTTCGATGCTTACGCTGTCCTATTGCGTAGTTCAGAAATAGAAGTTAACTATTCGTGGGTTCGATAGTTACGCTGTCCTGATTGCGTAGTTCAGAAATAGAAGTTAACTATTCGTGAGTTCGATGTTTACGCTGTCCTGACTGCGTAGTTCAGAAATAGAAGTTAACTATTTGTGTGTTCGAAGCTTGCGCTGTCCTGATTGCGTAGTTCAGAAATAGAAGTTAACTATTTGTGTGTTCGATGCTTACGCTGTCCTGATTGCGTAGTTCAGAAATAGAAGTTAACTATGTGTGTGTTCGATGCTTACGCTGTCCTGATTGCGTAGTTCAGAAATAGAATTTAACTATTCGTGTGTTCGATGCTTACGCTGTCCTGATTGCGTAGTTCATAAATAGAAGTTAACTATGTGTGTGTTCGAAGCTTGCGCTGTCCTGATAGCGTAGTTCAGAAATAGAAGTTAACTATTTGTGGGTTCGATGCTTACGCTGTCCTGATTGCGTAGTTCAGAAATAGAAGTTAACTATGTGTGTGTTCGATGCTTACGCTGTCCTGATTGCGTAGTTCAGAAATATAATTCAACTATTCGTGTGTTCGATGCTTACGCTGTCCTGATTGCGTAGTTCATAAATAGAAGTTAACTATGTGTGTGTTCGATGCTTACGCTGTCCTGATTGCGTAGTTCAGAAATAGAAGTTAACTATTGGTTTGTTCGATGCTTACGTTGTCCTGATTGGGTAGTTTAGAAATAGAAGTTAACTATTCGTTGGTTCGATTCTTACGCTGTCCTGATTGAGTAGTTCAGAAATAGAAGTTAACTATTTGTGTGTTCGATGCTTACGCTGTCCTGATTGCATAGTTCATAAATAGAAGTTAACTATTCGTGGGTTCGATGCTTACGCTGTTCTGATTCCGTAGTTCAGAAATAGAAGTAAACTATTTGTGTGTTCGATGCTTACGCTGTCCTGATTGCGTAGTTCAGAAATAGAAGTTAACTATTCGTGGGTTCGATGCTTACGCTGTCCTGATTGCATAGTTCAGAAATAGAAGTTAACTATTCGTGGGTTTGTTGCTTAATTACGCTGTCCTGATTGCGTAGTTCTCAATGATGTAGTGATATATTGTCATCTCGGTGATGTAGTGGTATATTGTTCGTCTCAATGATGTAGTGATATATTGTCCATCTCAATGATGTAGTGACATATTGTTTTTCTCAATGATGTAGTGATATATTGTCCGTCTCAATGATGTAGTGATATATTGTCCGTCTCAGTGATGTAGTGGTATATTGTCCGTCTCGGTGATGTAGTGGTATATTGTCCATCTCAGTGACGTAGTGATATATTGTCCGTCTTCGTGATGTAGTGATATATTGTCCGTCTCAGTGATGTAGTGATATATTGTCCGTCTCGTTGATGTAGTGATATATTATGTCCGTTTCGGTGATGTAGTGGTATATTGTTCGTCTCGGTGATGTAGTGATATATGGTCTGCCTTGGTGATGTAGTGATATAGTGTCCGTCTCGGTGATGTAGTGATATAATGTCCGTCTCGGTGATGTAGTGATATATTGTCCGTTTCAGTGATATAGTGGTATATTGTCCGTCTCGGTGATGTAGTGATATATTGTCCGTCTCGGTGATGTAGTGGTATAGTGTCCGTCTCTGTGATGTAGTGTTATATTGTCCGTTTCGGTGATGTAGTGGTATATTGTCCGTCTCGGTGTTGTAGTGGTATATTGTCCGTCTCGGTGATGTAGTGGTATATTGTCCGTCTCGGTGATGTAGTGGTATATTGTCCGTCTCAGTGATGTAGTTGTCTTGTGTCCGTCTCGGTGATGTAGTGATATATTGTCCGTCTAGGTGATGTATTGGTATATTGTCCGCCTCAGTGATGTAGTGGTATATTGTCCGTCTCGTTGATATAGTGGTATATTGTCCGTCTCAGTGATGTAGTGATATATTGTCCGTCTCAGTGATGTAGTGGTATATTGTCCGTCTCGGTGATGTAGTGGTATGTTGTTCGTCTCGGTGATGTAGTGTTATATTGTCCGTCTCGGTGATGTAGTGGTATATTGTCCGTCTCGGTGATGAAGTTGTCTATTGTCCGTCTCGGTGATGTAGTGATATATTGTCCGTCTCCGTGACGTAGTGATATATTGTCCGTCTCAGTAATGTAGTGGTATATTGTCCGTCTCAGTGATGTAGTGATATATTGTCCGTCTCGGTAATGTAGTGGTATATTGTCCGTCTCGTTGATGTAGTTGTCTAGTGTCCGTCTCGGTGATGTAGTGATATATTGTCCGTCTCAGTGATGTAGGGATATAATGTCCGCCTCAGTGATGTAGTGGTATATTGTCCGTCTCGGTGAAGTAGTGGTATATTGTCCATCTCTGTGGTGTTGTGGTATATTGTCCATCTCGGAGCTGTAGTGGTATATTTCCCGTCTTCGTGATGTAGTGATATATTGTCCGTCTCGATGATGTAGTGATATATTCTTTGTCTCTGTGATGTAGTGGTATATTGTCCGTCTCGGTGATGTAGTGATATAGTGTCCGTCTCGGTGATGTAGTGACATATTGTCCGTCTCCGTGATGTAGTGCTATATTCTTTGTCTCGTTGATGTAGTGGTATATTGTCCCTCTCGGTGATGTAGTGATATAGTGTCCGTCTCGGTGATGTAGTGATATATTGTCTGTCTCAGTGATGTAGTGATATAGTGTACCTCTCGGTGATGTAGTGACATATTGTCCGTCTCCGTGATGTAGTGCTACATTCTTTGTCTCTGTGATGTAGTGGTATATCGCCGTCTCGGTGATGTAGTGATACAGTATCCGTCTCCGTGATGTAGTGATATATTGTCCGTCTCGGTGATGTAGTGATATATTCTTTGTCTCTGTGATGTAGTGGTATATTGTCCGTCTCGGTGATGTAGTTGTCTAGTGTCCGTCTCGGTGATGTAGTGATATATTGTCCGTCTCAGTGATGTAGGGATATATTGTCCGCCTCAGTGATGTAGTGGTATATTGTCCGTCTCGGTGATGTAGTGATATATTTTCCGTCTCCGTGATGTAGTGATATATTGTCCGTCTCGGTGATGTAGTGATATATTCTTTGTCTCTGTGATGTAGTGATATAGTGTCCGTCTCGGTGATGTAGTGATATAGTGTCCGTCTCGGTGATGTAGTGATATATTGTCTGTCTCGGTGATGTAGTGATATAGTGTCCGTCTCGGTGATGTAGTGACATATTGTCCGTCTCCGTGATGTAGTGCTATATTATTTGTCTCGGTAATGTAGTGGTATATTGTCCGTCTCGGTGATGTAGTTGTCTAGTGTCCGTCTCGGTGATGTAGTGATATATTGTTCGTCTCAGTGATGTAGTGCTACATTCTTTGTCTCGGTGATGTAGTGCTATATTGTCCGTCTCGGTGATGTAGTGATATAGTGTCCGTCTCCGTAATGTAGTGATATATTGTCCGTCTCGGTGATGTAGTGATATATTCTTTGTCTCTGTGATGTAGTGGTATATTGTCCGTCTCGGTGATGTAGTGATATGGTGTCCGTCTCGGTGATGTAGTGATATATTGTCTGTCTTGGTGATGTAGTGATATAGTGTCCGTCTCGGTGATGTAGTGACATATTGTAAGTCTCCGTGATGTAGTGCTATATTATTTGTCTCGGTGATGTAGTGGTATATTGTCCGTCTCGGTGATGTAGTGGTATATTGTCTGCCTGGGTAATGTAGTGATATATTGTCTGTCTCGGTAATGTAGTGGTATATTGTCCGTCTCGGTGATGTAGTGGTATATTGTCCATCTAGGTGATGTAGTGATAAAGTGTACGTCTCGGTGATATAGTGATATATTGTCTGCCTCGGTAATGTAGTGTTATATTGTCCGTCTCGGTGATGTAGTGGTTTATTGTCCGTCTCGGTGATGTAGTGATATATTACCTGCCTCGGTAATGTAGTGATATATTGTCCATCTCGGTGATGTAGTGATACATTGTCCGTCTCGGTGATGTAGTGGTATATTGTCCGTCTCGGTCATGTAGTGATATATTGTCCGTCTCGGGGATGTAGTGATATATTGTCCGTCTCCGTGATGTAGTGATGTGTTGTCTGTCTCAGTGATGTATTGATATAGTGTCCGTCTCAGTGATGTAGTGATATATTGTCCGTCTGGGTTATGTAGTGATATATTATCCGTCTCGGTGATGAAGTGGTATAATATCCGTCTCGGTGATGTAGTGATATATTGTCCGTCTCAGAGATGTAGTGATATATTGTCCGTCTCGGTGATGTTGTAATATATTGTCCGTTTCGGTGATGTAGTGGTATATTTTCCGTCTCGGTGATGTAGTGGTATATTGTCCGTCTCGGTGATGAAGTGGTATATTGTCCGTCTCGGTGATGTAGTGGTATATTGTCCGTCTCGGTGATGTAGTTGTCTTGTGTCCGTCTCGGTGATGTAGTGATATATTGTCCGTCTCGTTGATGTAGTGGTATATTGTCCGTCTCGGTGATATAGTGGTATATTGTCCGTCTCGGTGATGTACTGATATAGTGACCGTCTCGATGATGTAGTGATATATTGTCCGTCTCAGTGATGTAGTGGTATATTGTCCGTCTCGGTGAAGTAGTGGTTTATTGTCCGTCTCGGTGATATAGTGGTATAGTGTCCGTCTCGGTGATGTAGTGATATATTGTCCGTCTTGGTGATGTGGTAGTATATTGTCCGTCTCGGTGATGTAGTGATATATTGTCCGTCTCGGTGATGTAGTGGTATATTGTCCGTCTCAGTGATGTAGTGGTATATTGTCCGTCTCTCTGATGTAGTGATATATTGTTCGTCTCGCTGATGTAGTGATATATTGTCCGTCTCGGTGATGTAGTGATAAGTGATATATTCCCTTCTCGGTGATGTAGTTGTATATTGTCCGTCTCGGTGATGTAGTGGTATATTATCCGTCTCGGTGATGTAGTGGTATATTGTCCATCTCGGTGATGTAGTGATATAGTGTCCGTCTCGGTGATGTTGTGGTATATTGTCTGACTCGGTAATGTAGTGGTATATTGTCCGTCTCGGTGATGTAGTGATATAGTGTCCGTCTCGGTGATATAGTGATATATTGTTTGCCTCGGTAATGTAGTGGTATATTGTCCGTCTCGGTGATGTAGTTGTCTAGTGTCCGTCTCGGTGATGTAGTGGTACATTGTCCGTCTCAGTGATGTAGTGATATAGTGTCCGTCTCGGTGATGTAGTGGTATATTGTCCGTCTCGGTCATGTAGTGATATATTGTCCGTCTCGGGGATGTAGTGATATATTGTCCGTCTCCGTGATGTAGTGATGTGTTGTCTGTCTCAGTGATGTATTGATATAGTGTCCGTCTCAGTGATGTAGTGATATATTGTCCGTCTGGGTGATGTAGTGGTATATTGTCCGTCTCGGTGATGTAGTGATATATTGTCCGTCTCGGTGATGTAGTGATATATTGTCCGTCTCGGTGATGTAGTGGTATATTGTCTGTCGCGGTGATGTAGTGGTATATTGTCCGTCTCGGTGATATAGTGGTATAGTGTCCGTCTCGGTGATGTAGTGATATATTGTCCGTCTCGGTGATGTAGTGGTATAGTGTCCGTCTCTGTGATGTAGTGATATATTGTCCGTCTCCGTGATGTAGTGATATATTGTCCGTCTCAGTGATGTAGTGATATATTGTCCGTCTCAGTGATGTAGTGATATATTTTCCGTCTCCGTGATGTAGTGGTATAGTGTCAGTCTCCGTGATGTAATGATATAGTGTCCGTCTCGATGATGAGGTGATATATTGTCCAACTCAGTGATGTAGTGGTATATTGTCCGTCTCGGTGATGTAGTGGTATATTGTCCGTCTCAGTGATGTAGTTGTCGAGTGTCCGTCTCGGTGATGTAGTGATATATTGTCCGTCTCGGTGATGTTGTGGTATAGTGTCCGTCTCGTTGATGTAGTGATATATTGTCCGTCTCGGTGATGTAGTTGTATATTGTACGCCTAAGTGATGTAGTGGTATATTGTCCGTCTCGGTGATGTAGTGGTATATTGTCCGTCTCAGTGATGTAGTGATATATTGTCGGTCTCGGTGATGTAGTGGTATATTGTCCGTCTCGGTGATGTAGTGATATATTGTCCGTCTCGGTGATGTAGTGGTATATTGTCCGTCTCGGTGATGTAGTGATATATTGTCCGTCTCGGTGATGTAGTGGTATATTGTCCGTCTCGGTGATGTAGTGATATATTGTCCGTCTCCGTGATGTAGTGGTATATTGTCCGTCTCGGTGATGTAGTGATATATTGTCCGTCTCGGTGATGTAGTGATATGTTGTCCGTCTCGGTGATGTAGTGATATAGTGTCCTTCTCGGTGATGTAGTGGTACATTGTCCTTCTCAGTGTTGTAGTGATATATTGTCCGTCTCGGTGATGTAGTGATATAGTGTCCATCTCGGTGATGTAGTGGTATATTGTCTGACTCGGTAATGTAGTGGTATATTGTCCGTCTCGGTGATGTAGTGATATAGAGTCCGTCTCGGTGATGTAGTGATATAGTGTCCGTCTCGATGATGAGGTGATATATTGTCGAACTCAGTGATGTAGTGGTTTATTATCTGTCTCGGTGATGTAGTGATATAGTGTCCGTCTCGATGATGAGGTGATATATTGTCGAACTCAGTGATGTAGTGGTATATTGTCCGTCTTGGTGATGTAGTGGTATATTGTCCGTCTCAGTGATGTAGTTGTCTTGTGTCCGTCCCGGTGATGTAGTGATATATTGTCCGTCTCGGTGATGTAGTGGTATAGTGTCAGTCTCCGTGATGTAATGATATAGTGTCCGTCTCGATGATGAGGTGATATATTGTCCAACTCAGTGATGTAGTGGTATATTGCTCGTCTCGATGATGTAGTGGTATATTGTCCGTTTCAGTGATGTAGTGTTATATGTTCCGTCTCAACGATGTAGTGGTTTATTGCCCGTCTCGGTGGTGTAGTGGTATATTGCCCGTCTCGGTGATGTAGTGGTATATAATATATTAGCATTACGACTGACTGGCTGTGTTAGGATAAATGGACCAGTAGTACTGGTTACTTACACAGGAAACGTCGAGATATGACTGACTGTATGGTGTCAGGATAAATGGACCAGTAGTACTGGTTACTTACCCAGGAAAGGCCGGGATATAACTGACTGTCTGGTTTCAGGATAAATGAACCAGTAGTACTTGTAACTTACCCAGAAAACGCCGTGATATAACTGACTGTCTGGTTTCAGGATAAATGAACCAGTAGTACTTGTAACTTACCCAGAAAACGCCGTGATATAACTGACTGTCTGGTTTCAGGATAAATGAACCAGTAGTACTTGTAACTTACCCAGGAAACGCCGTGATATAACTGACTGTCTGGTTTCAGGATAAATGAACCAGTAGTACTTGTAACTTACCCAGGAAACGCCGTGATATAACTGACTGTCTGGTGTCAGGATAAATGAACCAGTAGTACTTGTAACTTACCCAGGAAACGCCGTGATATAACTGACTGTCTGGTTTCAGGATAAATGAACCAGTAGTACTTGTAATTTACCCAAGAAACGCCGTGATATAACTGACTGTCTGGTTTCAGGATAAATGAACCAGTAGTACTTGTAACTTACCCAGGAAACACCGTGATATAACTGACTGTCTGGTGTCAGGATAAATGGACCAGTAGTACTTGTAACTTACCCAGGAAACGCCGTGATATAACTGACTGTCTGGTGTCAGGATAAATGGACCAGTAGTACTGGTAACTTACCCAGGTAACGCCGTGATATAACTGACTGTCTAGTGTCAGGATTAATGGACCAGTAGTACTGGTAACTTACCCAGGAAACGCCGTGATATAACTGACTGTCTGGTGTCAGGATAAATGGACCAGTAGTACTTGTAACTTACCCAGGTAACGCCGTGATATAACTGACTGTCTGGTGTCAGGATAAATGGACCAGTAGTACTGGTAACTTACCCAGGTAACGCCGTGATATAACTGACTGTCTGGTGTCAGGATAAATGGACCAGTAGTACTGGTAACTTACCCAGGAAACGCCGTGATATAACTGACTGTCCAGTGTCAGGATAAATGGACCAGTAGTACTGGTAAATTACCCAGTAAACGCCGTGATATAACTGACTGTCTGGTGTCAGGATAAATGGACCAGTAGTACTGGTAACTTACCCAGGAAACGCCGTGATATAACTGACTGTCTAGTGTCAGGATAAATGGACCAGTAGTACTGGTAACTTACCCAGTAAACGCCGTGATATAACTGACTGTCTGGTGTCAGGATAAATGGACCAGTAGTACTGGTAACTTACACAGGAAACGCCGTGATATAACTGACTGTCTGGTGACAGGATAAATGGGCCAGTAGTACTGGTCACTTACCCAGGAAACGCCGTGATATAACTGACTGTCTGGTGTGAGGATAAATGGACCATAGTACTGGTAACTTACCCAGGAAACGCCGTGATATAACTGACTGTCTAGTGTCCGGATAAATGGACCAGTAGTACTGGTAACTTACCCAGGAAACACCGTGATATAACTGACTGTCTGGTGTCAGGGTATATGGACCAGTAGTGCTTGTAACTTACCCAGGAAACGCCGTGATATAACTGACTGTCTGGTGGCAGGGTATATGGACCAGTAGTACTGGTAACTTACCCAGGAAACGCCGTGATATAACTGACTGTCTGGTGTCAGGATACATGGACCAGTAGTAATGGTAACTCACCCAGGAAACGCCGTGATATTACTGACTGTCTGGTGTCAGGATAAATGGACCAGTAGTACTGGTAACTTACCCAGTAAACGCCGTGATATAACTGACTGTCTGGTGTCAGGATAAATGGACCAGTAGTACTGGTAACTTACACAGGAAACGCCGTGATATAACTGACTGTCTGGTGTCAGGATAAATGGACCAGTAGTAATGGTAACTCACCCAGGAAACGCCGTGATATAACTGACGGTCTGGTGTCAGGATAAATGGACCAGTAGTACTGGTAACTTACCCAGTAAACGCCGTGATATAACTGACTGTCTGGTGTCAGGATAAATGGACCAGTAGTACTGGTAACTTACACAGGAAACGCCGTGATATAACTGACTGTCTGGTGACAGGATAAATGGGCCAGTAGTACTGGTAACTTACCCAGGAAACGCCGTGATATAACTGACTGTCTGGTGTCAGGATAAATGAACCAGTAGTACTTGTAACTTACCCAGGAAACGCCGTGATATAACTGACTGTCTGGTTTCAGGATAAATGAACCAGTAGTACTTGTAATTTACCCAAGAAACGCCGTGATATAACTGACTGTCTGGTTTCAGGATAAATGAACCAGTAGTACTTGTAACTTACCCAGGAAACACCGTGATATAACTGACTGTCTGGTGTCAGGATAAATGGACCAGTAGTACTTGTAACTTACCCAGGAAACGCCGTGATATAACTGACTGTCTGGTGTCAGGATAAATGGACCAGTAGTACTGGTAACTTACCCAGGTAACGCCGTGATATAACTGACTGTCTAGTGTCAGGATTAATGGACCAGTAGTACTGGTAACTTACCCAGGAAACGCCGTGATATAACTGACTGTCTGGTGTCAGGATAAATGGACCAGTAGTACTTGTAACTTACCCAGGTAACGCCGTGATATAACTGACTGTCTGGTGTCAGGATAAATGGACCAGTAGTACTGGTAACTTACCCAGGTAACGCCGTGATATAACTGACTGTCTGGTGTCAGGATAAATGGACCAGTAGTACTGGTAACTTACCCAGGAAACGCCGTGATATAACTGACTGTCCAGTGTCAGGATAAATGGACCAGTAGTACTGGTAAATTACCCAGTAAACGCCGTGATATAACTGACTGTCTGGTGTCAGGATAAATGGACCAGTAGTACTGGTAACTTACCCAGGAAACGCCGTGATATAACTGACTGTCTAGTGTCAGGATAAATGGACCAGTAGTACTGGTAACTTACCCAGTAAACGCCGTGATATAACTGACTGTCTGGTGTCAGGATAAATGGACCAGTAGTACTGGTAACTTACACAGGAAACGCCGTGATATAACTGACTGTCTGGTGACAGGATAAATGGGCCAGTAGTACTGGTCACTTACCCAGGAAACGCCGTGATATAACTGACTGTCTGGTGTGAGGATAAATGGACCATAGTACTGGTAACTTACCCAGGAAACGCCGTGATATAACTGACTGTCTAGTGTCCGGATAAATGGACCAGTAGTACTGGTAACTTACCCAGGAAACGCCGTGATATAACTGACTGTCTGGTGTCAGGGTATATGGACCAGTAGTGCTTGTAACTTACCCAGGAAACGCCGTGATATAACTGACTGTCTGGTGGCAGGGTATATGGACCAGTAGTACTGGTAACTTACCCAGGAAACGCCGTGATATAACTGACTGTCTGGTGTCAGGATACATGGACCAGTAGTAATGGTAACTCACCCAGGAAACGCCGTGATATTACTGACTGTCTGGTGTCAGGATAAATGGACCAGTAGTACTGGTAACTTACCCAGTAAACGCCGTGATATAACTGACTGTCTGGTGTCAGGATAAATGGACCAGTAGTACTGGTAACTTACACAGGAAACGCCGTGATATAACTGACTGTCTGGTGTCAGGATAAATGGACCAGTAGTAATGGTAACTCACCCAGGAAACGCCGTGATATAACTGACGGTCTGGTGTCAGGATAAATGGACCAGTAGTACTGGTAACTTACCCAGTAAACGCCGTGATATAACTGACTGTCTGGTGTCAGGATAAATGGACCAGTAGTACTGGTAACTTACACAGGAAACGCCGTGATATAACTGACTGTCTGGTGACAGGATAAATGGGCCAGTAGTACTGGTAACTTACCCAGGAAACGCCGTGATATAACTGACTGTCTGGTGTCAGGATAAATGGACCAGTAGTACTTGTAACTTACCCAGGAAACGCCTTGATATAACTGACTGTCTGGTGTCAGGATAAATGGACCAGTAGTACTTGTAACTCACCCAGTAAACGCCGTGATATAACTGACTGTCTGGTGTCAGGATAAATGGACCAGTAGTACTTGTAACTTACCCAGGAAACGCCTTGATATAACTGACTGTCTGGTGTCAGGATAAATGGACCAGTAGTACTTGTAACTCACCCAGTAAACGCCTTGATATAACTGACTGTCTGGTGTCAGGATAAATGGACCAGTAGTACTTGTAACTCACCCAGTAAACGCCTTGATATAACTGACTGTCTGGTGACAGGATAAATGGACCAGTAGTACTTGTAACTCACCCAGTAAACGCCGTGATATAACTGACTGTCTGGTGACAGGATAAATGGGCCAGTAGTACTGGTAACTTACCCAGGAAACGCCGTGATATAACTGACTGTCTGGTGTCAGGATAAATGGACCAGTAGTACTTGTAACTTACCCAGGAAACGCCGTGATATAACTGACTGTCTAGTGTCCGGATAAATGGACCTGTAGTTCTTGTAACTTACCCAGAAAACGCCGTGATATAACTGACTGTCTGGTGTCAGGGTGAATGGACCAGTAGTACTGGTAACTTACCCAGGAAACGCCGTGATATAACTGACTGTCTAGTGTCCGGATAAATGGACCAGTAGTACTGGTAACTTACCCAGGAAACGCCGTGATATAACTGACTGTCTGGTGTCAGGGTATATGGACCAGTAGTGCTTGTAACTTACCCAGGAAACGCCGTGATATAACTGACTGTCTGGTGTCAGGGTATATGGACCAGTAGTACTGGTAACTTACCCAGGAAACGCCGTGATATAACTGACTGTCTGGTGTCAGGATAAATGGACCAGTAGTACTGGTAACTTACCCAGGTAACGCCGTGATATAACTGACTGTCTGGTGTCAGGATAAATGGACCAGTAGTACTGGTAACTTACCCAGTAAACGCCGTGATATAACTGACTGTCTGGTGTCAGGATAAATGGACCAGTAGTTCTTGTAACTCACCCAGTAAACGCCGTGATATAACTGACTGTCTGGTGTCAGGATAAATGGACCAGTAGTACTGGTAACTCACCAAGTAAACGCCGTGATATAACTGACTGTCTGGTGTCAGGATAAATCGACCAGTAGTACTTGTAACTTACCCAGGAAACGCCGTGATATAACTGACTGTCTGGTGTCAGGATAAAAGGACCAGTAGTACTTGTAACTTACCCAGTAAACGCCGTGATATAACTGACTATCTGGTGTCAGGATAAATGGACCAGTAGTACGGGTAACTTATCCAGGAAACGCCGTGATATAACTGACTGTCTGGTGTCAGGATAAATGGACCAGTAGTACTTGTAACTCACCCAGTAAACGCCGTGATATATCTGACTGTCTGGTGTCAGGATAAATGGACCAGTAGTACTTGTAACTTACCCAGGAAACGCCGTGATATAACTGACTGTCTGGTGTCAGGGTGAATGGACCAGTAGTACTGGTTACTTACCCAGGAAACGCCGTGATATAACTGACTGTCTGGTGTCAGGATAAATGGACCAGTAGTACTGGTAACTTACCCAGGAAACGCCGTGATATAACTGACTGTCTAGTGTCAGGATAAATGGACCAGTAGTACTGGTAACTTACCCAGGTAACGCCGTGATAAAACTGACTGTCTGGTGTCAGGGTATATGGACCAGTAGTACTGGTAACTTACCCAGGAAACGCCGTGATATAACTGACTGTCTAGTGTCAGGATAAATGGACCAGTAGTACTGGTAACTTACCCAGGAAACGCCGTGATATAACTGACTGTCTGGTGTCAGGGTATATGGACCAGTAGTACTGGTAACTTACCCAGGTAACGCCGTGATATAACTGACTGTCTGGTGTCAGGATAAATGGACCAGTAGTACTGGTAACTTACCCAGTAAACGCCGTGATATAACTGACTGTCTGGTGTCAGGATAAATGGACCAATAGTACTGGTAACTTACCCAGGAAACGCCGTGATATAACTGACTGTCTGGTGACAGGATAAATGGGCCAGTAGTACTGGTAACTTACCCAGGAAACGCCGTGATATAACTGACTGTCTGGTGTCAGGATAAATGGACCAGTAGTACTTGTAACTTACCCAGGAAACGCCTTGATATAACTGACTGTCTGGTGTCAGGATAAATGTACCAGTAGTACTTGTAACTCACCCAGTAAACGCCGTGATATAACTGACTGTCTGGTGTCAGGATACATGGACCAGTAGTACTTGTAACTCACCCAGTAAACGCCGTGATATAACTGACTGTCTGGTGTCAGGATAAATGGACCAGTAGTTCTTGTAACTCACCGCAGTAAACGCCGTGATATAACTGACTGTCTGGTGTCAGGATAAATGGACCAGTAGTACTGGTAACTCACCAAGTAAACGCCGTGATATAACTGACTGTCTGGTGTCAGGATAAATCGACCAGTAGTACTTGTAACTTACCCAGGAAACGCCGTGATATAACTGACTGTCTGGTGTCAGGATAAAAGGACCAGTAGTACTTGTAACTTACCCAGTAAACGCCGTGATATAACTGACTATCTGGTGTCAGGATAAATGGACCAGTAGTACGGGTAACTTATCCAGGAAACGCCGTGATATAACTGACTGTCTGGTGTCAGGATAAATGGACCAGTAGTACTTGTAACTCACCCAGTAAACGCCGTGATATATCTGACTGTCTGGTGTCAGGATAAATGGACCAGTAGTACTTGTAACTTACCCAGTAAACGCCGTGATATAACTGACTGTCTGGTGTCAGGGTGAATGGACCAGTAGTACTGGTTACTTACCCAGGAAACGCCGTGATATAACTGACTGTCTGGTGTCAGGATAAATGGACCAGTAGTACTGGTAACTTACCCAGGAAACGCCGTGATATAACTGACTGTCTAGTGTCAGGATAAATGGACCAGTAGTACTGGTAACTTACCCAGGTAACGCCGTGATAAAACTGACTGTCTGGTGTCAGGGTATATGGACCAGTAGTACTGGTAACTTACCCAGGAAACGCCGTGATATAACTGACTGTCTAGTGTCAGGATAAATGGACCAGTAGTACTGGTAACTTACCCAGGTAACGCCGTGATAAAACTGACTGGCTGGTGTCAAGATGAACGGACCAGTAGTACTGGTAACTTACCCAGGAAACGCCGTGATATAACTGACTGTCTGGTGTCAGGATAAATGGACCAGTAGTACTTGTAACTTACCCAGGTAACGCCGTGATATAACTGACTGTCTAGTGTCAGGATAAATGGACCAGTAGTACTGGTAACTTACCCAGGTAACGCCGTGATAAAACTGACTGTCTGGTGTCAGGGTATATGGACCAGTAGTACTGGTAACTTACCCAGGAAACGCCGTGATATAACTGACTGTCTGGTGTCAGGGTATATGGACCAGTAGTACTGGTAACTTACCCAGGTAACGCCGTGATAAAACTGACTGGCTGGTGTCAAGATGAACGGACCAGTAGTACTGGTAACTTACCCAGGAAACGCCGTGATATAACTGACTGTCTGGTGTCAAGATAAACGGACCAGTAGTACTGGTTACTTACCCAGGAAACGCCGTGATATAACTGACTGTCTGGTGTCAAGATAAACGGACCAGTAGTACTGGTAACTTACCCAGGAAACGCTGTGATATAACTGACTGTCTGGTGTCAGGATAAATGGACCAGTAGTACTTGTAACTTACCCAGGAAACGCCGTGATATAACTGACTGTCTGGTGTCAGGGTGAATGGACCAGTAGTACTGGTTACTTACCCAGGAAACGCCGTGATATAACTGACTGTCTGGTGTCAGGATAAATGGACCAGTAGTACTGGTAACTTACCCAGGAAACGCCGTGATATAACTGACTGTCTGGTTTCAGGATAAATGAACCAGTAGTACTTGTAACTTACCCAGGAAACGCCGTGATATAACTGACTGTCTGGTGTCAGGATAAATGAACCAGTAGTACTTGTAACTTACACAGGAAACGCCGTGATATAACTGACTGTCTGGTTTCAGGATAAATGAACCAGTAGTACTTGTAACTTACCCAAGAAACGCCGTGATATAACTGACTGTCTGGTTTCAGGATAAATGAACCAGTAGTACTTGTAACTTACCCAGGAAACACCGTGATATAACTGACTGTCTGGTGTCAGGATAAATGGACCAGTAGTACTTGTAACTTACTCAGGAAACGCCGTGATATAACTGACTGTCTGGTGTCAAGATAAACGGACCAGTAGTACTGGTAACTTACCCAGGAAACGCCGTGATATAACTGACTGTCTGGTGTCAAGATAAACGGACCAGTAGTACTGTTAACTTACCCAGGAAACGCTGTGATATAACTGACTGTCTGGTGTCAGGATAAATGGACCAGTAGTACTGGTAACTTACCCAGGTAACGCCGTGATATAACTGACTGTCTGGTGTCAGGATAAATGGACCAGTAGTACTGGTAACTTACCCAGGTAACGCCGTGATATAACTGACTGTCTGGTGTCAGGATAAATGGACCAGTAGTACTGGTAACTTACCCAGGAAACGCCGTGATATAACTGACTGTCTGGTGTCAGGATAAATGGACCAGTAGTACTTGTAACTTACCCAGGAAACGCCGTGATATAACTGACTGTCTGGTGTCAAGATAAACGGACCAGTAGTACTGGTAACTTACCCAGGAAACGCCGTGATATAACTGACTGTCTGGTGTCAAGATAAACGGACCAGTAGTACTGGTAACTTACCCAGGAAACGCTGTGATATAACTGACTGTCTGGTGTCAGGATAAATTGACCAGTAGTACTGGTAACTTACCCAGGTAACGCCGTGATATAACTGACTGTCTGGTGTCAGGATAAATGGACCAGTAGTACTGGTAACTTACCCAGGTAACGCCGTGATATAACTGAACAAAATTGTTAAAGCGGCGTATAAAACACCAAACAATCAATCTCAGTCCATTACATGCCAATAACCAGTCTCAGTCCATTACATTCCAATAACCAGTCTCAGTCCATTACATTCCAATAACCAGTCTCAGTCCATTACATTCCAATAACCATTCACTCTTTTATCTCAGTCCATTACATTCCAATAACCATTCACTCTTTTATCTCAGTCCAGTACATTCCAATAACCATTCACTCTTTTATCTCAGTCCATTACATTCCAAACAATCAATCTCAGTCCATTACATTCCAATAACCATTCACTCTTTTATCTCAGTCCATTACATTCCAATAACCATTCACTCTTTTATCTCAGTCCATTACATTCCAATAACCATTCACTCTTTTATCACCAATGGCAATATCGAGGTTTTTGCAAACTACATAGATTCAGGTGAGTCAGCTCGTAACAGATCGTTCGGTGAAAACAACTTTCATCATTAGAAAGAACGTAAACTATCGAAATACATACACACATAATTGTTTGCTGTCGCAGTTAGGCGGAATGTTTCTTCTTTACCCTGTACATAATGAAGGAGATAACGCATACCTCGACGCTATAACTGTACAACGTATTACATTCCGTTGTTATATATCAGTTTAGATTATATAGTTTAACACAAACATAGAATATAAACAATATTATAACTTCAAGAATTTGTTCATGTGAACACGGAGGATAACGTAAACAAAATATAAAAGATTTATTAAAACGCAATTTGAATGAGCAATGATGTACTTGGGGTGTACCAAGTAAAGAGTAAAGATTACCCAGATACTCCAGGAAGTGATGTCATGGCAATGACCTCTATACCAAGTCGAAAGTCATCACATCTCAAGACAAGGATTCAGTCACTCGAATCAAGGTAAGTGAATAATGATAAACAATTTCATGTTGGTATTATGTATGTTCTGTACATTCTTGTTTATACTGTATCATTTTCTATGTTACATACCCACTGCGTTATCCAAGCGACCCTGGGTGTACACATTTACGGAAAAGCCGAGTGAAATACTGGGTGTCGTTCGATATGTTCAGCATTTCCAGAAAATACAGGTTAACATGAGCATTGTTAGAGTACCTGTGCTATTCGTGTGTTTCCATTAATAACCCATGGAATAAGTTTGTCAAACGACCTTTGACCTATTGTCAGCACTGCAGATAGCAATACGTTTTTGGTTATATGTAGAACATGACGAGATAAATTCTAAATATAGATGGAGAAATGATCTAGCTAATAATTTTGTAAACACAATAAATACGGATATATTTGTTGATGAACTAAGCACATTGACTATTTTTACCAATAACTGCTCGACGGATGGTGGTGTAGATTCCAGTTTAACCCAATTTTTTGAGCTTTTGAACAATGTTACTGATGGTTTGTTTAAATCTATTGTGCATACAAATGATAATAATTATAACAAAACGAGGTCGGGTAATAACCCCTGGTTTACAGATGAGTGTTTCCAAGAAAGAGATATGTTTTTACGCTTTTTAAACAAATATCGTAGTTGTCCTTCAAATGAAAATAGATTGTTACTCGTAAAGGCCAGATCTAAATATAAATGCACGATGAAAACCTGTAAAAAAAATATCTAGACGATAGAACAAAAACTTTGGAGCAATATAGACATAATAATGCCAAACTTTACTGGAAAATGTTAAAACAGTAAGCTCATGTAAAATCTCCAGATATACCTTTGTCATCTTTTGAAGTATATTTCAAAGCAGTAAACAATCCTGAAGATCCATTTTTTCAAGCCGATGAGGACATCATTTATTTCAACGAACGTTTTGAACGCGACGAATTCCAAGTTATGTTTCATGAATTGGATGTCGACGTTACTATATCAGAGATTAATAAAGGTATTAAACAACTAAAACTCAGTAAAAGTGCAGGTCCGAATAATTTCTTAAATGAATATTTTATATATGGAAATACTGTACAAACCCCTTATTTACAATCACTGTTTAATGTTATTTTCAAAACTGGTTATTTTCCAGAAACATGGTCAGAAGGATACATAATACCTCTTCATAAGAAAGGGTCCATTCGTAACCCTGAAAATTAAGGGGTATAACTTTATTGAGTGTATTGGGTAAACTTTTCACACGTATTTTAAATAACTGCTTGACTTCATGGGCTGAACGTTACAATGCATGCATCGAGGCCCAGGCGGGTTTTCGCAGTGGTATGAGCACTACTGACAATATTTTCGTACTTCATGGTATAATTACGCATATGATAAATCAAGGTAAAAAACTATATTGTAGCTTTATAGATTTCAGCAAAGCTTTTGATTATATTGAACGAAATAGTCTGTGGTCTAAACTTATAAAACTCGGTATTCGCGGTAAAATGATGATAATTCTGAAAAGTATGTACAGTAGTGTTAAATCACGTGTTAAGTTTAATAATAGATTAACTAACAAGTTTTCGTGCTTTTTAGGCGTACGCCAAGGCGAATCTCTGTCTCCATTTATGTTTTCAATGTTCATTAATGACATCGAAGAACACCTAGAATTAGATGGTTTTAAAGGTATAGATATGTATATGACAAAAATGTTCATTTTACTTTACGCTGATGACATTGTTGTATTTTCTAACTCGGCGGAGGGTTTGCAAAATGGATTAAAAAGCTTGAATACATATTGTGGTAGGTGGAAACTAAAAATAAATGTACAGAAAACTAAAAAAAATATTTTCAGAAAAGGCGGTGCTTTGCCAAGGAATCTAAAGTTTACATTTAATGGGGAAAATCTTGAGATAGTCAAGTCTCTTTCTTATCTAGGTGTTGTCTTTTCTTCAGGTGGCTCGTTTTATACAACACAGGCAAATCTCGCTGATAAAGCACAAAAAGCTATTTTTAGACTAAATAAATACTTATATAATTTTCCTAATGTCAGCGTGAAACATAGACTTGATCTCTTTGACAAGTTGATTTTACCCATTTTGAACTACTCAAGTGAAGTATGGGGTTTCCATAAGGCAAATAGTGTCGAACGTATTCACACACAATATTGCAAACGTATTTTACACGTAAAACGTTGTACACAAAATGATTTTGTTTACAGCGTCTTAGGTAGATTTCCCCTAGCCTACAATAGACATACTCGAATTGTAAAATATTGGTTAAAAATAAAAAATAGTGATGATTTAAAGTATTGTAAAATTATGTACGAAATTCTAAAATCTGATGAAGAGTTGCATCCAAATAAAGTGTCGTGGGTTTCTTTACTTAAGAAGTTATTGTCATCATTGGGTTTTTATGAAGTTTGGTTAGCTCAGGGTGTTGGTAACGAAACTGCTTTTATGAGTCAATTTAAACAACGATTGCGTGATAATAATGTACAGAATTGGAATGCAAGAATTGATAATTCACCACGCAGTACCTTCTTCAAATCCATTGTCCCTTTCAACTTTCAGTTTTATCTAAATTGTAATTTCAGTAATAATTTAATTGCAGCAATGTCAAAGTTACTACTCTCATCACATAATCTTTCTATTGAAACTGGTAGGTGGCATCGCCCAAACAGTATCCCACGTGAAGATAGAAAATGTATTACATGTAATAAGATCGAAGACGAATACCATTTTATGACTGAATGCAATTTATATTCTGACCTCCGTAAAAGATTTATTTCTAAGTATTATTGGTCCAATCCTAGCATGTATAAACTAAAACAACTTTTCGAATGCACTAATGTTTATAAACTTAGAAATGTATGTACATATGTAATGAAAGCTTTTCAATTAAGATATGGTTTGTAATGGTAATGTAAAATGTACAAATAAGTTGTAAATAAAAAAATGTTGTGTTGTCTTTACATTTTATGTACTGATAACATTTTCATTTATTGTTGTGAATGTGTCACACTTTTGTCAATATGCACCTTGCCTGTAATGGACATATTGTATCATATTATTTTGTATTATGTTATGTTATATGATATTGTATTGTATTGTATTGTATTGTATTGTATTGTATTGTATTGTGTTATATTAAATTGTATTGCCTGTTAAGCATGTATATATAAAGTGGTGATAAGGATATGCTATTACGTTTGAACAACACCTTCTCCGTATGAAACGACATGTTACCTCTTACGAATTTTTGTACTTGTAAATTGGTAAATGTGCTCCACTTGCTATGTCAATTGTAATGTTTATTTGTGTATTTTGTTTTTCACACAGGTCATGTGGCCTATTGAATTTATATTTGAAAAAAAATAAACTTCTTCAAACTTCTTCATATAACTCAAAAATGTCTTTCATAACGGATTCATATGATGCAGCATTATGGTATTCCTGTAAATTATACAGGATTCAGGTTAACTATTGTTTTGCAGTGATGCATGTTATTTCCATGTAGTTTCCAGGTTGTTTTCTAAGTTCCACGTGTCACTTCCCAATATAACGCATCGCTTTTGTACATGTTAGTAAGCGTCCGCCTTGGGTGCGTGAGGAATCGGGTTCGTTTTCCGACCTGGTCATACCAAGACTTTAACATTGGAAGTTATGGCTTTTCCTCATTGTCCCGGGAGTGTGGGGGCTGCATTACGACTGACAAACTGCTGTGGGGATAAATGAACCAATAGTACTGATAACTTAGCCAGGAAACGCCGTGGTAAAACTGAACACTTGTTGTAATCGGTGTTAAATACTATATATATATAATAAAACACCCGCTAAGTATTTAAATGCCCTAGTACTTTCGGCCTTTCATCCTTAGTCAGCGGTGCTTGATGAATAATTATTTTACATTACAACGAAAATGACGTCTTAACGTATTGACGTCATATTAAGAGGCCCGTTCTGTTTTTTGATGTACTGTTTTGTATTGACGCCATACGGTCGGTACACCCTTAGCGTGCTTTTCCAAAGCTGTTCCGGGGTCTTCATGTATTGGTCAGCACCATTAAGCTTCTCTAGGCCCGTTATGGCAAAGTCTGCGACATCATGGCCGTTTGGATAAAAGTGTTCAGCCACCGGATCTTTGTTTTTCGCCCGAATACGGGACACATTTAGAATGTGCCTCTGATAGAGTGTGCCTCCCGTTTCCCCTACGTAAATGTATTACGGACATCGTCTGCAATATACTGCGTACACCATGTTGGAGGATTTGCACGTAATATGGTTACTTACCATATATAGATATATATATACAAGAGTTGCTGCAAGATGCAGCAATTGGCGCGGGAATCAGCATTTTATGGCTTAAGAAATACTGTTTGATTCGAAAAATACGAAACCCGCTTTTAAATATATGATATAAATACATCATAACAACAGTTTTTTAGTTAAATACGTAAAACGAAAACATAAATACCTTTTTCCAACGTGTTGACCCCGATCTCCCAAAATTATTGTAAATATTTGTCTGCGCATGCGCGTCTTTTTTCCCTTAATATATTCTTAAAATCGCAAACTTTAGCACAATTACTCCGCATTTATGGAAATATTCCCATTTTCCTAATGAACGGGGTATAGGTATATGTATACATATCGCTTATACAGCCTTGCTGTGAAAACCGGCTTTTATAGCGACGTTGGTAGAGTGGTTGACCTTTGTGTAAAGTTAAGCAACGTTCATCGCGGTTAGTGCCTGGATGGGTGACTCACGATGGCTTAACGCCAGTACACGTTACCAATGGGGACAGCGGTGGATGTTATTAAAAAACTATGGTTTTTAATTATAAAAAATCCTACTCGCATATAAATAGACTGGTTCACTAATCTTAATCTTCTATTGCAAATTCGAACGAGATCCAGTCTAGTGACGAACTGCTACGGAAATATCCGAGAGATGACAGTAAAATACGGCGCATGCGCAATCAAGACGATTTATACGGCGCATGCGCAAGCCCATTGCACCAGTGGTAGTTCTAAACACAGCTAATATATGCACTGGTGCTGATGCGCCCACGCAATAAACACACACATCATTTCCAGATTACAAGCATACTGTTCTATGCGTGTATTTCATTTGTGTTCAATAAGGTTTAAACATTATCTTAGTCAACAAAATTGACATGGAATAAGTATTTTAAAATAATTACAATGATAAAAGGAACAAAACGAAAGCTTTAAACATATATAGCTCATCTCTCGTCTGTTCTTACAGGGACGTAAATAAAATTCTGTCCATGTTCCTATGTCTGTTAACCCTTTCCCTCGTACGACGAATCTGTTCTGTTACCCCTTTCCCAGGTTCGACGGATATGTTCTGTTACCCCTTTCCCAAGTACGACGGATATGTTCTGTTACCCCTTTCCCAAGTACGACGGATATGTTATGTTAACCCTTTCCCAAGTACGACGGATATGTTCTGTTACCCCTTTCCCAGGTACGACGGATATGTTCTGTTACCCCTTTCCCAAGTACGACGGATATGTTCTGTTACCCCTTTCCCAAGTACGACGGATATGTTCTGTTACCCCTTTCCCACGTACGACGAATCTGTTCTGTTGCCCCTTTCCCACGTACGACGGATATGTTCTGTTACCCCTTTCCCAGGTTCGACGGATATGTTCTGTTACCCTTTTCCCAGGTACGACGAATCTGTTCTGTTACCCCTTTCCCACGTACGACGAATATGTTCTGTTACCCCTTTCCCAGGTACGACGAATCTTCATCTTCTGCTCTGTTACTCATTTCCCATGTACGACGAATCTGTTCTGTTACCCTTTTTCCAGGTACGACGAATATGTTCTGTTGCCCCTTTCCCAGGTACGACGAATCTGTTCTGTTACCCCTTTCCCAGGTACGACGAATATGTTCTGTTGCCCCTTTCCCAGGTACGACGAATCTGTTATGTTACCCCTTTCCCAGGTACGACGAATCTGTTATGTTAACCCTTTCCCAGGTACGACGAATCTGTTATGTTAACCCCTTTCCCATGTACGACGAATCTGTTATGTTACCCCTTTCCCGCGTACGATGAATATGTTATGTTACTCCTTTCCCAGGTACGACGAATCTGTTATGTTAACCCTTTCCCAGGTACGACGAATCTGTTATGTTAACCCCTTTCCCATGTACGACGAATCTGTTATGTTACCCCTTTCCCAGGTACGACGAATCTGTTATGTTACCCCTTTCCCAGGTACGACGAATCTGTTCTGTTACCCTTTCCCATATACGACGAATCTATTATGTTACCCCTTTCCCATATACGACGAATCTGTTATGTTACCCTTTCCCATATACGACGAATCTGTTATGTTACCCCTTTCCCATGTACGACAAATCTGTTATGTTGTCCCTTTCCCACGTACGACGAATCTGTTATGTTACCCCTTTCCCAGGTACGACGAATCTGTTCTGTTACCCTTTTTCCAGGTACGACGAATATGTTCTGTTGCCCCTTTCCCAGGTACGACAAATCTGTTATGTTAACCCTTTCCCATGTACGACGAATCTGTTCTGTTACCCTTTTTCCAGGTACGACGAATCTGTTATGTTAACCCTTTCCCAGGTACGACGAATATGTTATGTTACCCCTTTCCCAGGTACGACGAATCTGTTATGTTAACCCTTTCCCAGGTACGACGAATCTGTTATGTTAACCCTTTCCCAGGTACGACGAATCTGTTATGTTAACCCCTTTCCCATGTACGACGAATCTGTTATGTTACCCTTTCCCATATACGATGAATCTATTATGTTACCCCTTTCCCATATACGACGAATCTGTTATGTTACCCTTTCCGATATACGACGAATCTGTTATGTTACCCCTTTCCCATGTACGACAAATCTGTTATGTTGTCCCTTTCCCACGTACGACGAATCTGTTATGTTACCCCTTTCCCAATTCTGTTACCCCTTTCCCAGGTACGACGAATCTGTTATGTTACCCCTTTCCCAGGTACGACGAATCTGTTCTGTTACCCCTTTCCCATATACGATGAATCTATTATGTTACCCCTTTCCCATATACGACGAATCTGTTATGTTACCCTTTCCCATATACGACGAATCTGTTATGTTACCCCTTTCCCATGTACGACAAATCTGTTATGTTGTCCCTTTCCCACGTACGACGAATCTGTTATGTTACCCCTTTCCCAGGTACGACGAATCTGTTCTGTTACCCTTTCCCATATACGACGAATCTATTATGTTACCCCTTTCCCATATACGACGAATCTGTTATGTTACCCTTTCCCATATACGACGAATCTGTTATGTTACCCCTTTCCCATATACGACGAATCTGTTCTGTTACCCCTTTCCCATATACGATGAATCTATTATGTTACCCCTTTCCCATATACGACGAATCTGTTATGTTACCCTTTCCCATATACGACGAATCTGTTATGTTACCCCTTTCCCATGTACGACAAATCTGTTATGTTGTCCCTTTCCCACGTACGACGAATCTGTTATGTTACCCCTTTCCCAGGTACGACGAATCTGTTCTGTTACCCTTTCCCATATACGACGAATCTATTATGTTACCCCTTTCCCATATACGACGAATCTGTTATGTTACCCTTTCCCATATACGACGAATCTGTTATGTTACCCCTTTCCCATGTACGACAAATCTGTTATGTTGTCCCTTTCCCACGTACGACGAATCTGTTATGTTACCCTTTCCCAGGTACGACGAATCTGTTATGTTAACCCTTTCCCAGGTACGACGAATCTGTTTTGTTACCCCTTTCCAACGTACGACGAATCTGTTATGTTACCCCTTTCCCAGGTACGACGAATCTGTTTTGTTATCCCTTTCCAACGTACGACAAATCTGTTCTGTTACCACTTTCCCAGGTACGACGAATCTGTTCTGTTACCCCTTTCCCAGTCACGACGAAAATGTTCTATTAACCCTTTACCACGTACGACGAATCCCTTCTGTTAACCCTTTCCAATGTAAAAGAAAATAATATTTTTACCCTTTCGCAGGTACGACGAATATATTATGTTACCCCTTTCCCAGGTACGACAAATCCGTTCTGTTACCCTTTCCCACGTACGACGAATCTGTTCTGTTACCCCTTTCCAAGGTACTACTAATCTGTTCTGTTATCCTTTCCCACGTACGACGAATCTGTCTGTTACCCCTTTACCAAGTACGACGAATCTGTCCTGTTATCCCTTTCCCAGGTACGACGAATTTATTCTGTAACCCCTTTCCCACGTACGACGAATCTGTTCTGTTACCCCGTTCCCAGTTACGACGAATCTGTAATGTTACCCCTTTCCAATGTACGACGAATATGTTCTGTTACCCCTTTCCCACGTACGACGAACCTGCATCTGACAACTTTGAAAACATCCAAGCAAAACAAATTAAAATATTGTACATATCTACACATATAGTACATATTTGCACATATAGTACATATCTACACTTATAGTACATATCTACACATATAGTACATATGTGCACATATAGTACATATCTACACATATAGTACATATATACATGTACACATATAGTACACATCTACACATATAGTACACATCTACACATATAGTACATATCTACACATATAGTACATATCTACAAATATAGTACATATATACACATATAGTACATATCAACAAATATAGCACATATCTACACATATAGTACATATCTACACATATAGTATATATCTACAAATATAGTACATACCTACACATATAGTACATATCTACACATATAGTACATATCCACAAATATAGTACATATCTACACATATTGTACATATCTACACATATAATACATATCTACAAATATAGAACATATCTACACATATAGTACATATCTAGAAATATCTACAAATATAGTACATATCTAGAAATATAGTACATATCTACACATATAGTACATCTACAAATATAGTACATATCTTCAAATATAGTACATCTACAAATATAGTACATATCTTCAAATATAGTTCATATCTACACATATAGTACATATCTACAAATAGTGTAAATATCTACAAATATCTACACATATAGTACATATCTACAAATATAGTACATATCTACACATATAGTATATATCTACACATATAGAGCATATCTACAAATATAGTACATTTCTACAAATCTACAAATATAGTACATATCTACACATATAGTACATATCTACAAATATTGTAAATATCTACACATATCTACACATATAGTACATATCTACAAATATAGTACATATCTACACAAATAGTATATACTTACACATATAGTACATATCTACAAATATAGTACATTTCTACAAATCTACAAATATAGTACATATCTACAAATATATTACATTTCTACAAATAAGTGTAATTATAGAATAGTATTTATTTTTAATTATGACAAAAGAATAAATTGATCATACTGAGCAAATTATCCTTGTGTTGCAATGTTTTCAAAGGTTGTCTGCTTCAGAGGTACGTGATAGCTATGGATGACGATGTTCTCTTCTTAAGACGATATAATCACGAATTAAGTTAATCAGTCATCAATTCAATAAGTGCATTGACCTGTCCGCTCATCACATCATTTTAACTTGTTCTACCATTCATATGTATGCAAACAAAGGAAAACACTTCTGACGAAAATTGTATGGATAACCTGTGACTAAAAGTGAAAAACATTGTGGCAAAAGGAGAAATAGCAATTTCTTCTTTTGTCACTATGTTTTCAAAAAGCCGATAAAAGAGATTAACTCTTTTCCAACGTTCACCTTTCATGGTTCGATCCTGTATATTCAACATTATGAACGGATTTAATGTGTTTTATTTTTTCTATTGGGAAAATGTAAAAATACCTGGCAGCATCGTTTTCAAGTTGAATAGTGTCCCGTAGTGTCGGGTTGCTGAAAAGCGTTAACCTTGGAACAAAATGAATAATGATGTAAACGTATTTAATATACATATATCATTGAACAAATAGGATCTTAATTAAACATTCACTTGTTTTGGTTTGTATCGTTATGCAACTTCGTGGTAAAAATAAAAATACGAGACAGAACTTCTAAAGAAAGATTGAACAAACAAACATTGTAGGACTTATTGAAAGACTTAAAAATGGGGGAACCTTGGTCGTGGCGGAGGGATATATTTTCGAATTTGAAAGAAAGGGCTATTTGTCGGCCGGAGCCTTTGTACCCGAAGTGATATTGGACTTTCCGCACCTGGTGAAACAAAAGTACGAAGAATTCGTTCATGCCGGAAGTGATGTTGTTATTGCTCTTACCGTAAGTGAAACAAATGTCGTCAATTTGGTAAACATGATTTCAATCCAAGTGGGTAACGTCAGAGATATAAACACGTTTTTATATGTCTCTGGTTAACGTTAGATCTTTATTATAGATTCAATTTGTTACACTTTTATCATCCATTTGTTAGTGGCACACATGGTTACCGAATTGAAGGCTATGCTATATTCAAAATTCAATATGCAATATGAGTTGCCCGTACCAGCGTTTTTTAAAATGCACACATACACTTTTTTAAATTCGAATGCCAATGATGCCTTTAGATCAAAAGTATCCTAACTTCATGTGTTTGTTGCGGCGGTGGTCTGGAAATGTGCGTTATCGTCCGTCAATCTATCCAGTTACTTGTACAGATTATTTTGTTCTTGTATGGCAATGTATCCAGTAACTTGTACGGATTATTTCGTTCTTGTATGGCAATCTATCCAGTTACTTGTACGGATTATTTCGTTCTTGTATGGCAATCTATCCAGTTACTTGTACGGATTAGTTCGTTCTTGTATGGCAATGTATCAAGTTACTTTTACGGATTATATCGTTCTTGTATGACAATATATCCAGTTACTTGTAGGGATTATATCGTTCTTGTATGGCAATGTATCCAGTTACTTTTACGGATTATATCGTTCTTGTATGACAATGTATCCAGTTACTTGTAGGGATTATATCGTTCTTGTATGGCAATGTATCCAGTTACTTTTACGGATTATTGCGTTCTTGTATGACAATATATCCAGTTACTTGTACGGATTATTGCGTTCTTGTATGACAATGTATCCAGTTACTTGTAGGGATTATATCGTTCTTGTATGGCAATGTATCCAGTTACTTTTACGGATTATAACGTTCTTGTATGACAATGTATCCAGTTACTTGTAGGGATTATATCGTTCTTGTATGGCAATGTATCCAGTTACTTTTACGGATTATTACGTTCTTGTATGACAATGTATCCAGTTACTTGTACGGATTATTGCGTTCTTGTATGACAATGTATCCAGTTACTTGTACGGATTATTGCGTTCTTGTATGACAATGTATCCAGTTACTTGTACGGATTATTGCGTTCTTGTATGACAATGTATCCAACTCAAACATAGAATTCAACGAGTGTCTGCGGAATTCGCCAACTATAGCCTCTTTCCCAGTTACGACGAATCTGTTCTGTTACCCTTTTCCCACGTACGACGAATCTGTTATGTTAACCCTTTCCCACATACGACGAATATGTTATGTTAACCCTTTCCCATGTACGACGAATCTGTTCTGTAGCCTCTTTCCCACGTACGACGAATCTGTTCTGTAACCCCTTTCCCAGTTACGACGAATCTGTTCTGTTACTCTTTTCCCAGTTACGACGAATCTGTTCTGTTACTCTTTTCCCAGTTACGACGAATATGTTATGTAACCCCTTTCCCAGTTACGACGAATATGTTATGTAACCCCTTTCCAACGTACGACAAATCTGTTCTGTTACCACTTTCCCAGGTACGACGAATCTGTTCTGTTAACCTTTCCCAGGTACGACGGAAATGTTCTGTTACCTCTTTCCCAGTCACGACGAAAATGTTCTATTAACCCTTTACCACGTACGACGAATCCCTTATGTTACCCCTTTCCAATGTAAGACGAAGTTGATATGTCCGTATTTTACCATGTGCTAGTAAGTTGATGTGTCCGTATTTTCCTATATTCGAGTAGTTGATATGTCCGTATTTTCCTATATTCGAGTAGTTAATATGTCTGTATTTTACCATGTTCGAGTAAGTTGATATGTCCGTATTTTCCTATACATGTATTCGAGTAGTTTATATGTCCATATTTTACCATGTTCGAGTAAGTTGATATGTCCGTATTTTACCATGTTCGAGTAAGTTGATATGTCCGTATTTTCCTATATTCGAGTAGTTCATATGTCCGTATTTTCCTATATTCGAGTAGTTGATATGTCCGTATTTTCCTATATTCGAGTTAGTTGATATGTCCGTATTTTTCCCATGTTAGAGTAAGTTGTTATATTCGTATTTTTCTATATTTTTGAAGTCGATATGTCCATATTTTCCCATGTTTGAGTTAGTTGATATGTCCGTACTTTCCTATATTTGAGTAGTTGATATGTCCGTATTTTCCCATGTTTGAGTTAGTTGATATGTCCGTATTTTTCTATATTCGAGTACTCGATATGTCCTTTTTTTACCATGTTCGAGTAAGTTGATATGTCCGTATTTTCCTATATTCGAGTAGTTGATATGACCGTATTTTCCTATATTCGAGTATTTGATATGTCCGTATTTTCCTATATTCGAGTAGTTGATATGTCCGTATTTAACCATGTTCGAGTAAGTTGATATGTCCGTATTTTCCTATACATGTATTCGAGTAGTTTATATGTCCGTATTTTACCATGTTCGAGTAAGTTGATATGTCTGTATTTTACCATGTTCGAGTTAGTTGATATATCCGTATTTTCCTATATTCGAGTAGTTGATATGTCCGTATTTTCCTATATTCGAGTAGTTGATATGTCCGTATTTTACCATGTTCGAGTAAGTTAATGTGTCCGTATTTTCCTATTTTCGAGTAGTTTATATGTCCGTATTTTACCATGTCCGAGTAGGTTGATATGTCCGTATTTTTCTATATTCGAATAGTTGATATGTCCGTATGTTCCTTTATTCGAGTAGTTGATATGTCCGTATTTTCCTATATTCGAGTAAGTTGATATGTCCGTATTTTCCCCATGTTAGAGTAAGTTGTTATATTCGTATTTTTCTATATTTGTGTAGTCGATATGTCCGTATTTTCCCATGTTTGAGTTCGTTGATATGTCCGTACTTTCCTATATTTGAGTCGTTGATATGTCCGTATTCTCCCATGTTTGAGTTAGTTGATATGTCCGTATATTTCTATATTCGAGTAGTCGATATGTCCGTATTTTACCATGTTCGAGTAAGTTGATATGTCCGTATTTTCCTATATTCGAGTAGTTGATATGTCCCTATTTTCCTATATTCGAGATGTTGATATGTCCGTATTTTCCTATATTCGAGTAGTTGATATGTCCGTATTTTCCTATATTCGAGTAGTTGATATGTCCGTAATTTACCATGTTCGAGTAAGTTGATATGTCCGTATTTTCCTATATTCGAGTAGTTGATATGTCCGTATTTTCCTATATTCGAGCAGTTGATATGTCCGTAATTTACCATGTTCGAGTAAGTTGATATGTCCGTATTTTCCTATATTCGAGTAGTTGATATGTCCGTATTTTCCTATATTCGAGCAGTTGATATGTCCGTATTAAGTTAGTTGATATGTCCGTATTTTCCTATATTCGAGTTAGTTGATATGTCCGTATTTTCCTATATTCGAGTTAGTTGATATGTCCGTATTTTCCTATATTCGAGTTAGTTGATATGTCCGTATTTTCCTATATTCGAGTAGTCGATATGTCCGTATTTTCCTATATTCGAGTAGTTGATATGTCCTTTTTTTCCTTTATTCGAGTAAGTCGATATGTCCGTATTTTTCTTTGTTTTAGTTAGTTGATATTTTCCTACATGTATGTTTGAGTTAGTTGATATGTCCGTATTTTCCTATATTCGATAAGTTGATATGTCCGTATTTTACTATGATCGAGTTAGTTGATATGTATATATTTCCCATATTCGAGTTAGTTGATTTGTCCGTATTTTACTATGTTCGAGTTAGTTGATATGTCCGTATTTTCCCATGTTCGATTCAGTTGATATGTCCGTATTTTTCTATGTTCGAGTTAGTTGATATGTCCGTATTTTACTATGTTCGAGATAGTTGTTATGTATATATTTCCCATGTTTGAGTTAGTTGATATGTCCGTACTTTACTATGTTCGAGTTAGTTGATATGTCCGTATTTTCCTATGTTCGAGTTAGTTGATATGTCCGTATTTTACTATGTTCGAGTTAGTTGATATGTATATATTTCCCATGTTTGAGTTAGTTGATATGTTCGTATTTTACTATGTTGGAGTTAGTTGATATGTCCGTATTTTCCTATGTTGGAGTTAGTATTGATATGTCCGTATTTTACTATGTTCGAGTTAGTTGATATGAATATATTTCCCATGTTTGAGTTAGTTGATATGTTCGTATTTTACTATGTTCGAGTTAGTTGATATGTCCGTATTTTACTATGTTCGAGTTAGTTGATATGAATATATTTCCCATGTTTGAGTAAGTTGATATGTTCGTATTTTACTATGTTGGAGTTAGTTGATATGTCCGTATTTTACTATGTTCGAGTTAGTTGATATGAACATATTTCCCATGTTAGAGTTAGTTGATATGTTCGTATTTTACTATGTTCGAGTTAGTTGATATGTTCGTAGTTTACTATGTTCGAGTTAGTTGATATGTTCGTATTTTACTATGTTAGAGTTAGTTGATATGTTCGTATTTTACTATGTTCGAGTTAGTTGATATGTCCGTATTTTCCTATGTTCGAGTTAGTTGATATGTTCGTATTTTACTATGTTCGAGTTAGTTGATATGTCCGTATTTTACTATGTTTGAGTTAGTTGATATGTCCGTATTTTACTATGTTCGAGTTAGTTGATATGTCCGTATTTTCCCATGTTCGAGTTAGTTGATATGTTCGTAATTTACTATGTTCGAGTTAGTTGATATGTCCGTATTTTACTATGTTCGAGTTAGTTGATATGAATATATTTCCCATGTTTGAGTTAGTTGATATGTTCGTATTTTACTATGTTGGAGTTAGTTGATATGTCCGTATTTTACTATGTTCGAGTTAGTTGTTATGTACGTATTTTACTATGTTCGAGTTAGTTGATATGTCCGTAGTTTCCTATATTCGAGTAGTTGATATGTACGTGTATTACTATGTTCGAGTCAGTTGATATGTCCGTATTTTCCCATGTTCGAGTTAGTTGTTATGTCCGTATTTTACTATGTTCGAGTTAGTTGTTATGTACGTATTTTACTATGTTCGAGTTAGTTGATATGTCCGTATTTTCCTATGTTTGAGTTAGTTGATATGTCCGTATTTTCCTATGTTCGAGTTAGTTGATATGTTCGTATTTTACTATGTTCGAGTTAGTTGATATGTTCGTATTTTACTATGTTCGAGTTAGTTGATATTTTCGTATTTTACTATGTTCGAGTTAGTTAATATGTACGTATTTTACTATGTTTGAGTTAGTTGATATGTTCGTATTTTACTATGTTCGAGTTAGTTGATATGTCCGTATTTTACTATGTTCGAGTTAGTTGATATGAATATATTTCCCATGTTTGAGTTAGTTGATATGTTCGTATTTTACTATGTTGGAGTTAGTTGATATGTCCGTATTTTACTATGTTCGAGTTAGTTGTTATGTACGTATTTTACTATGTTCGAGTTAGTTGATATGTCCGTAGTTTCCTATATTCGAGTAGTTGATATGTACGTGTTTTACTATGTTCGAGTCAGTTGATATGTCCGTATTTTCCCATGTTCGAGTTAGTTGTTATGTCCGTATTTTACTATGTTCGAGTTAGTTGATATGTCCGTATTTTACTATGTTCGAGTTAGTTGTTATGTCCGTATTTTGCTATATTCGAGTTAGTTGATATGTCCGTATTTTACTATGTTCGAGTTAGTTGTTATGTACGTATTTTACTATGTTCGAGTTAGTTGATATGTCCGTAGTTTCCTATATTCGAGTAGTTGATATGTACGTGTTTTACTATGTTCGAGTCAGTTGATATGTACGTATTTTACTATGTTCGAGTCAGTTGATATGTACGTATTTTACTATGTTCGAGTTAGTTGTTATGTACGTATTTTACTATGTTCAAGTTAGTTGATATGTCCGTATTTTCCCATGTTCGAGTATTTGGGAGACCCCTGTACGTTTAAACATTTCATTATTATGGCCATAGAGAAAAGATGCGTGTTATTGGACGTGAAAACGACACAGAACGAATTAATATCGCCGCCCTGAAAATGGCCCGAGAAGTAGCGGATGAGCATGGGTGTTTAATGGCGGGAAATATTTGTAATAGTTCTGTGTATGTGCCCGACGACGAAAAGGTGAATGATTACATCGACAAGATGTTTAAGGTATGGAAATAGTTGTAATAGTTCTATATTAAACCGGGTGACGAAAAGGCTAATGATTACATCGACAAGATGTTTAAGGTAATGAAAATCGACATGTAATGACAATGACGTAGCACCAAATCACTGAATCAGATATATGTGCTTGTTAATAGCGAGTATTAACCCTTTTCGTCCTGACGAATTAAATAAATCAATCTAGTATTAATCGATCATTTATTAAATTAGACATGTGGAATAACAAGTTAATAATGCGAGATTATAAATCGTGACGTATATCCATTCATAGCCGTACCAGATGGTTCAACAATGTCTGTTTCAACAATGTCTGTTTCAACAATGTCTGTTTCAACAATGTCTGTTTCAACAATGTATGTTTCAACAATCAACAATGTCTGTTTCAACAATCAACAATGTCTGTTTCAACAATCAACAATGTCTGTTTCAACAATCAACAATGTCTGTTTCAACAATCAACAATGTCTGTTTCAACAATGTCTGTTTCAACAATGTCAGTTTCAACAATGTCAGTATCAACAATGTCAGTATCAACAATGTCTGTTTCAACAATGTCTGTTTCAACAATGTCTGTTTCAACAATGTCTGTTTCAACAATGTCTGTTTCAACAATGTCTGTTTCAACAACAATGTCTGTTTCAACAATGTCTGTTTCAACAATGTCTGTTTCAACAATGTCTGTTTCAACAATCAACAATGTCTGATTCAACAATGTCAGTTTCAACAATGTCTGTTTCAACAATGTCTGTTTCAACAATGTCTGTTTCAACAATGTCTGTTTCAACAATGTCTGTTTCAACAATGTCTGTTTCAACAATGTCTGTTTCAACAATGTATGTTTCAACAATCAACAATGTCTGTTTCAACAATCAACAATGTCTGTTTCAACAATGTCTGTTTCAACAATCAACAATGTCTGTTTCAACAATCAACAATGTCTGTTTCAACAATCAACAATGTCTGTTTCAACAATGTCTGTTTCAACAATGTCAGTTTCAACAATGTCAGTATCAACAATGTCAGTATCAACAATGTCTGTTTTAACAATGTCAGTTTCAACAATGTCTGTTTCAACAATGTCTGTTTCAACAATGTCTGTTTCAACAATGTCTGTTTCAACAATCAACAATGTCTGATTCAACAATGTCAGTTTCAACAATGTCTGTTTCAACAATGTCAGTTTCAACAATGTCTGTTTCAACAATGTCAGTTTCAACAATGTCTGCAGTTATATAGCCGGTCAATCAGATGGGACTTTCAAACCGTCCTTCACCCATTCGGACACGGATTCACCACCAACATGCTGGTTACATTCATGACTTACGTCACCGATCTAAATCGACTAAAACCGTTCATCCAAAATGTTCCGAATGTAAATCACTATAACTATTAACTATTGTCCACATACAAAACATCTGCAGCAGACAAGTTTGAGGCCAAAATAAATATAAGGAACATATTGCTACGTAAGAGAACAAATAATGCATTAAGTTTGAAACATCTTGCCAATGGCGAAAACAAATGCTCGTATTCTACAATTGCGTGAACATTCGTCTGCAAGTTGGAAGGGTAAATGAACTATACAGTTGCTCTTGTTTAAGTTTAAAACACTAAATTGCAAGACCTATAAATCTAAGCTGAATGTTTGACAACTTTAAAGAAGACTTTACTTATTCGAATAAGGTTGATTGAATGTTTGGGGTTTAACGCCGTGTTCAACTCTTGTTCAGTCATATGACGGCGACCACTTCGAGGACTTATGTGTGTCTTTGATTTCTCACACCAGCACTCCACACAACAGTCTTTCCAAGCGGCTGGGGTTTTGTGAGGGACGGAAGTGTATATCGCATACTATCTCTTATACACAGAAATGTCACCAATAGTGATTGATTTGTATTTTAAAGCTGTTTTCAAAGATTGTGCAGTCATATGACGGCGGCCAGCTCACCTGCCCATGTGTTTTCTCATAGCAGAACTCTACACAACTGGCTGATTTTCACATATATTGTTAGCTCCTTAACGAAAGACGAATTACGACTCTCGTATTGAAGTTTGTCAAACATAGGAAAGAATGTTGGCCGAGCTTGGATTCGAACTCACAATCCCTGGAGTATCAGTGCGCTTCTCTACCGACTCGGTACTCGGCTGACGGAAATAAAACATTGAACCTATTTTACACACCATTATACAAAACGTTCAATGTAACGGGACAACTTAATTGGAGTTAATAAATACACACAGTAGACAAAACTTTCAATGAAACGGGACAACTCAATTGGAGTTAATAAATCCACAAAGTAGACAAAACTTTCAATGTAACGGGACAACTAAATCGGAGTTAATAAATCCATACAGTAGACAACACTTTCAATGTAATGGGACAACTAAATCGGAGTTAATAAATCCACAAAGTAGACAAAACTTTCAATGTAACGGGACAACTAAATCGGAGTTAATAAATCCATACAGTAGACAACACTTTCAATGTAATGGGACAACTAAATCGGAGTTAATAAATCCACACAGTAGACAAAACGTTCAATGTAACGGGACAACTAAATCCGAGTTAATAAATCCATACTGTAGACAAAACTTTCAATGTAACAGGACAACTCAATTGGAGTTAATAAATCCATACAGTAGACAAAACGTTCAATGTAACGGGACAACTAAATCGGAGTTAATAAATCCATATAACTAAATCGGAGTTAATAAATCCATACAGTAGACAAAACGTTCAATGTAACGGACAACTAAATCAGGGTTAATAAATCCACACAGTAGACAAATCGTTCAATGTAACGGACAACTAAACCAGAGTTAATAAATCCATACAGTAGACAAAACGTTCAATGTAACGGACAACTAAATCGGAGTTAATAAATCCATACAGTAGACAAAACGTTCAATGTAACGGACAACTAAATCGGAGTTAATAAATCCATACAGTAGACAAAACGTTCAATGTAACGGGACAACTAAATCCGAGTTAATAAATCCATACAGTAGACAACACTTTCAATGTAACGGGACAACTAAATCCGAGTTAATAAATCCATACAGTAGACAACACTTTTAATGTAACGGGACAACTAAATCAGAGTTAATAAATCCATACAGTAGACAACACTTTCAATGTAACGGGACAACTAAATCAGAGTTAATAAATCCATACAGTAGACTTTGGATAACTCGAAGTCGAAAGGGACGCATGAATTACTTCGAGTTATCGACTTGTACGAGTTATCGTCTTGTTCGAGTTATCGTCTTGTACGAGTTATCGTCTTGTTCGAGTTCTCGCGGGATTTATGCTGATTCATTTATGCGTTATGAGCTTCAACATTCATTTATACCTAAATCATTTATTATGCAAAGCTAGTCAGTGATAAAATAATATCAAGAAAATAGTACAGTAGCAGTTCAGATGGCTCGTCTGAGCAATCAGAGGTGCTGCTACCCTGTCTTCGAACGATAGATCCGTTCAATGAATTGTTTCGAGTGCATCGAGTTAACTGTATTTGAAAGATACGTTTCTAAGAAGTACAAACGCACAACCAAGAGTACATATGTAGCTCTTTTTAATTTAAGGAACAAATCGAATTGGCTGTGAAGTACGGTGCGGACTACATTGTCGGTGAGACGTTCTGTAATGTTGGCGAGGCTAGACTTGCCCTCGAATGTATCAAGAAATATGGAGCAGGTACATTATCTATCTCATGAAAATCGGACCTAATCCTCAATGTAGTAGCAAACGCTTGTATAGATCTGATAACTGTCTATAACATGTCGTCTCAGATTGACCTTTGAATCAGCCAATCAAATTGTCGCCTTCAAAATCGTTGAAATCAACAGGGGAAATAGTTCATATAAACATCGTTGAAATCAACAGGGGAAATAGTCCATATAAACATAATGAAACTCAACAGTGAAAATAGTCCATATAAACATCGTTTAAATCAACAGGGGAAATACCCAATATAAACATCGTTGAACTCAACAGGGGAAATAGCCCATATTAACATCGTTGAACTCAACATGGGAAATAGTCCATATAAACATGGTTGAACTAAACAGGAGAAATAGTCCATATAAACATCGTTGAACTCAACAGGGGAAACAGTCCATATAAACATCGGTGAACTCAACAGTGGAAATAGTCCATATAAACATCGTTGAAATCAACAGATGAAATAGTCCATATAAACATCGTTGAAATCAACAAGGGGAAATAGTCCATATAAACAGCGTTGAACTCAACAGGGGAAATAGCCCATATTAACATCGTTGAAATCAACAGATGAAATAGTCCATATAAACATCGTTGAAATCAACAGATGAAATAGTCCATATAAACATCGTTGAAATCAACAGATGAAATAGTCCGTATAAACATCGTTGAACTCAACAGTGGAAATAGTCCATATAAACATCGTTGAAATCAACAGTGGAAATAGTCCATATAAACATCGTTGAAATCAACAGATGAAATAGTCCATATAAACATCGTTGAAATCAACAGATGAAATAGTCCATATAAACATCGGTGAACTCAACAGTGGAAATAGTCCATATAAACATCGTTGAAATCAACAGATGAAATAGTCCGTATAAACATCGTTGAAATCAACAGATGAAATAGTCCATATATACATCGTTGAAATCAACAGATGAAATAGTCCATATAAACATCGTTGAAATCAACAGATGAAATAGTTCATATAAACATCGGTGAACTCAACAGTGGAAATAGTCCATATAAACATCGTTGAAATCAACAGATGAAATAGTCCGTATAAACATCGTTGACATCAACAAGGGGAAATAGTCTATATAAACATCGTTGAAATCAACAAGGGGAAATAGTCCATATAAACATCGTTGAAATCAACAAGGGGAAATAGTCCATATAAACAATGTTGAAATCAACAAGGGGAAATAGTCCGTATAAACATCGTTGAAATCAACAAGGGGAAATAGTCCATATAAACATCGTTGAAATCAACAAGGGGAAATAGTCCATATAAACATCGTTGAAATCAACAAGGGAAAATAGTCCATATAAACATCGTTGAAATCAACAAGGGGAAATAGTCCATATAAACATCGTTGAAATCAACAAGGGGAAATAGTCCATATAAACATCGTTGAAATCAACAGGGGAAATAGTCCATATAAACATCGTTGAAATCAACAAGGGGAAATAGTCCATATAAACATCGTTAAACTCAACAGGGGAAATAGCCCATATTAACATCGTTGAAATCAACAGATGAAATAGCCGATATAACGAAATAGAGATTGCGATTTCATTGGACAGGAAATGAGCACGTGTTTATGGATTATGTCCCACGGTGGGCTCCATTTGTAACCTGGTGCGTTCTTGTCCCATTAAGCGTGCGTGGGTTATTTACAATTCCGGGAATTAAGTTCTAGGAAAGACGTTTCAATCATTCTTGATATTTATTATCATTCTATTTACATGTGGGCAGATAAGCCTGTCCAATTTACGGAACTGAGTATTCTCACATATTTCCCCACTCTTCTTGCTTCTGTGTTGTAATGCATCTAAAATTCTTTGAGTTAAATCAATTCTATTTTTCTTCATTCAAATATCTCAACTCGGGCTGTGGTCACATGAAACATAACTAAAACCAACTGTCATGTGACCAGACACTGGTCAGGCACTAATCTATAACTAAATATTAATACAAATAAATGTATAAGGTCAATTTGAGACGACCGTGTATGCGTTGTCTAAAGCAAAGCGAAGTATTTTGGTCTGATTTCACAGAGATTGGTATCTGATATATTAGATAAAAAATAAAGTATCATTTTCGTGTGTATTACGTTTATCATTCCATCATAACGACGGAGAAGTACGATCATTAAAGGTCTGTCAAATTATATGCACGATTAATGTTATCTTATTTAACAATTCTGTGTGTACTTTCCTATTTACAAACAATGACCTGTTAGATATTCAGATATACTATCTATTGAATAGCAGTAACGTATATATCGTTTCACAGTTATGACGTATGGTTAAGATTATTATTGATAATTGATCCGTTCCACGAGGAAACCAACATTATGGATTAGGCGTAATGTATCGATCCAGATCAGCCTGCGCAGTCCGTGCTGGCTAATCCGGGCCGACACATTCCGTCTCATGAAATAGAGGTATAGAGTAATGATTCCTGAAACAGAAAATCCACAGGAGGCGAAAAGTGTCCGTCTAGGTAAGCCCGCGCGGCATGATTAGGCTGATCCGTCAATTCTATATTTAACGCAGAATCAACAATGTTGGTTTTCTTTGGAATGGCTCACATACAATGATGTTTAACGCCACTGACAAGATTAAATAATTCATCACAGCGTTTCCTGGTTGCATTTCCAGTACCGCTGGTAAGTTGATCCAGACACGAGAGCATCAGTCCTATTCCTGTTTTCCTGAGCGTCCATTATTATAACCATTGTTTGGTATGGCCGGACCCGGGATCATTGCGATTATTAAGTTAATACAGATGGTAGGGTCGTATTTGGCAGTACTGTGTGTTGTTCACAGTGGCTCAATAACGTCAATTGGATAGGACGTCCGTCTTGGCAGCGGGGGGACGTGTGTTATATCCCATCTCAAATCATACCAGTGACTCGAACATGGTATATATGGCTTCAATGTAGTCTGCTGATGAATTGTCGTATATGGGAAATGGCTACTATTCAACAGGCCATGTTAATAAACGGAAATAGAAAATATAACCGCGAAATTTCAAATATGATGATTTAAAGTTTAAAGTTTATTTAGTCGGTCGGTCCGTCCGTCAGTCCGTCTGTCTGGGCCTACGAAAGGACACTTATTGGGTACTGTTGTTGTCCTAAAGACCACCCTCCACCCTTATAAGACACTTTAATAAGTATTTTTTTATATATATTTTTTTATAATGGAAATTACTCTCACGAAATAACCTTGATACCTTTAACCCTTCCCCACTAGCAGAAGCATTATGACGCATGTGAATCATGCAACTTTGTAATCAGTGTGACAAAGGGAGATAATGCTCATAAACAGCAATTTAACTTTTGCCACAATTATTTCATTTTTATTGAATAATTAAACTAACTTTAATTTGTATGGAGTTGTCATATTTTTGCCAATCTATTTCCAAAGTCGTATGTGGGAAAGGGTTAATGTTTTTTGTTTTTATTATAGTGTAATATGTTTTGTTACAAAAGGTCTACCAGCTGTTATAACGCTATCAATGACTACATCCGAAAACCAGACTGCTGAAGGCGTTGATATTGTAAAAGCTATGAAAGACCTTGAAGATGCCGGAGCGGCCATTGTCGGCCTTAATTGCGCCTTGGGACCGAGTACCATGCTGCCTATACTGAAGAAAATAGAGGACGTTTGCAAGGTAGTAGTATTTTCTTAATGCCTCTTGTTTGATTGATTTATTAATTCGGGGTTTAAACGCCGTTTCAACAAGTTTACAGTCAAGTTCACATAGTCATGTGTTTCCGCTTTCTTACACCAGTAGTACTCATCATAACGGTATTTCAAAGTAAATGTATGCTAGTGACAAATGACACTTGTCACTTTGACATTCGTCAAAGTTTGGAGAGAATGATGGCAGAGCGGCGTTCAAACTCATAACCGCTGAATTGACAGCCCGCGTCGCTACCGACTGAACTACGAGGGCAAGCCCTCGTACTATAAACAGTGCGTGTATACCACGTGACATTGACATCACAAATGCTACGGCGGACAGAAATATTTTACTTCGGTTTAGAAGTAAAAACAAAGGTGATTTTTTAATTCTTCTTCATTGTTAATGAAACATGGCGCAGTCTACGCCGCTTAAAGGTGAGTTCACACTATGAACGTTTGTACCAGCGTTGGCCAGCGTTTGAAAAGTCTAAGAAATGAGCAAAAACGTCGGCGAAATTACGTTCGCGAGAAGGATATTTTTCATTCACACTACCAACGTTTTATATCCGGCGCAAATCAACTTTTACGAACGTTTCCCAGCGTTTGACAGCGTTTACCAGCATTGTATTTATTTTCTATTAGCGTAGGCGAACTTTTGCCAACGCAGATGTAGCGTATGTGCAGCGGTCGCCGACTTAGTCCAACTTAGACGAACGAATACTCAACGTAGGTAAGCTGAGGTCAGCGTCAGCCTCTCCAGGTCCTCCATCTGTAGAAGAAAGGGATTCATAAATGTATAAAATAATGGCGGAAAATGTTCGTGAAAACAAAGGTAATAACATAATGTGGTTATATTTACGTGTTAACTGTACTTACCGTGTAGTAAAGATTATCCTCGATATCGCAAATATTTCAATGCATCCAATGCAGGATTGAGGAACAAGCTCGTGCATCTGCACACGCCAATGTAAAGTTTAGCTTTATGTATCCGAATTGTGATCGGAATACGCTCGAAAACGTTTGGGTCGCGCTGGTAGTGCGTTGCTGACCGCTGACAAAAACCTGCAAACGTTCAGTTCGTTCGCAAAAGTTGTTTAACGTTGTTGGAAGTTGGCTTGCGTCAGGCTTCGTATGGATCCGTTGTCCAAAGTTCACCTAAGTTACGGGTACGCTGTTGAAAGTTCGCCTACGCTAGCCCCTTGCGTTACCATCGCGCTCATTGCGTCGGGTACCCGTTGGCCTTCGTTGGACAAGCGTTCGGCTAAGTTCACCACCACCAGCGTCTCAGTCGACTTAGGCAAACTCTGAACAACTTAATCCAGCATTCAGTTTACGAACGGAGCACAACTTACACCAACATTTATTTCCAAACGTCGGCAAAGTTTTTGCATGTTAAATTTTTTCAACGAACACAACGTTCGTCAGCATTCGCCAGCGAACATCAACTCTTATAAACTTTTAGCAACTTTTACTAGCGGAGCTGGACGTTTGCCCAAACGTCGGAAAACGTCGGTCTAAACGTCGTAGTGTGAACCCAGCTTTACAGAGCCCTATCTCCGATTTGTCAACGGAGTTTGATTAGTTGGATTAGTGGTTTAGTTTCTTCAAACACTTCGATGAACCTGTTCTCAAACATTTATTAATATCGCCAACAGCGGGAGTATTATCAAAACTGGATTTTTGAGAACAGGTTCGTCGAAGTGTTTGAAAAAACTAGACCACCAATCAAACTCCTGTAACACCGGAGATAGGACATTGTTAACGTCGTAGACTGCGCCATCTTTCATTAAAAAGGGTGAAGAAATAAAAAAGTTGCAATTGTTTTTACATTCTTATCGAGAGCAATTATTGCTGTCTGACCATGCAAATATGACGTCAAAAGTCACGTGGTATACACACACTGTATAAAACTGGAAGACAAATATACAACGATTTATTCTTTATATAGATATGACTACTTAAAGTTCATGCGTGTTAAAGGAAAAATATCAAGATTTGAACTACAGACAAGAGTGGAAAAATATGTTCAAGCGCTTCACTGTAAACTATTAAACGATTTCATTACAACTAGTTCCATGTCACCTGTGTGTCACCTGTGTGTCACCTGTGTATCACCTGTGTGTCACCTATGTGTATACCGCAAAAGGTATTCCCGAATGCAAACCTATGATACCTCGTGACGCATCCACTGCAGACGAATTTTGAAACCATTATGTCAAAGGAGAAATTGGCTCATGATAAAAAAGTTCCCCTTTTGTCATAATATTTTTAACTTGTTATACTTTCGTTTAAATTCATTTTCTACATCTTTGCCAAAATATTTCAAAATCTTCTGAAATAGGTATTTGCCACCATATTCACCGCTTTTTGTATTTTTCTTCGCCTCGATGACTATCTATTTTTATCACATAAAGCCCTCTCTTGGAGTGTCAAAAATCCCATTACATAAATGTCATATGACAATACTAGTTTGGTTTTCAGTCTTACGCTCAAGTTTGTGTTACAACACGGAAACAAACTATGCAAATGACGTCACGTCAGTGGTTTGACGTTATATTACTTTAGTCACTTTGGCGCCAAAACTGGCAAATTTCATGTACATTTTTTCGAAATACGCCTCATAAATCACTTTATGTGATGAATAGCATATCTCATTCGTGTTTATTCATTATCACTTTTAATACACTCGCTAACTAAGCTGAATATTTTGCACGATAAGGCTCGCGGCATATCATCTTAGTCAACTCGTTTATTAAAAGTGATAATAAATAAACGCTCATGAAATATCCTCTATTTATATTATCCTCATGTATTCTGTTTGTAGAAGTGTTGGAATAAAGGTATTTGTATTGTATTGTATTGCATTGCTACAGATATGTTGTATGTGTGATTGTAGGTACCGATAGCCGCCCTCCCCGTACCTTATAGAACGACACCAAAGGAACCACGATTCTTCGCGCTTACAATTCCTGGAACAGGTACTCCATTCGTATTATCTGTATTGTTCTTAGAACTATGGACATTCCTACCCTTGATGTTGGTGTTTGAGAGATGTGTTCGACCAAAAAAGTTAGAAATAACAATGTGATATTTTGTCTGCGAAAAATCTTTTTTTTAAAAATCACTTCTGTAGAGATAGGAGTTATATATTTGCTAACATTTAGAGAGAAATGTATTTTAAGAACAAGCACTGATGGTACAAGGCATGGGTAACGTGAAACGATATGGCAAAGTTGATATGAACACATATGGTTCAAATAATGTACCACTGGTCTGTAAATAACTATAATTGTTTGGAGAAACACATTTTGCTTGCCAATAACCAAAACCTATTTATCAAAGTTACCATCTATAACACAACAACATTTGAGTAAGTCCATAACGTACAATGGAATTTGTATTGGACGATATTAAAAAAACAAGAGGGCCAAGATGGCCCTGATTCGATCACCTGATATTTTGTCATTTTGCCCCTTTTCTGATGCCTCCTGAATGCCATGTTTTTCAACCAAACAGTATGCCTTGAACAAGCTTTGTAGAGGCACACCCAAGGAACATTTCTACTAAACTATATTGGAATCTGACATGCAGATTCAGAGGAGAATATTTTTAAAGTTTGGACAGTTTGCCCCCTTTCTGATGCCGCAGCAACCCTGGTGGCCATGTTTTTCAACGGATTGGACATATTTGAACAATCTTGGTAGAGGGTGCCCAAAGGAACATTTGTGCAACATAATTTTTAAATCGGGCTAATACTTTTGGACAAGAAGATTTGTATAACAATGCACATATAAGGAAAACAAGCTTCGCCCGCTGGCGGCCATGTTTTTTCAACGGATCGGAAATATTTGAAGAATCTTGGTAAATGGTGCCTCAAGGAACATCTGTGCCAAATAATTTTCTAATCGGGTCAGTACTTTTGGACAAGAAGATTGTTAAAGTTTTAACAATGCACATATAAGGAAAACAAGCTCCGCTCCCTGGTGGCCATATTTTTCAACGGATCGGAAATATTTGAACAATCTTGGTAAAGGGTGCTCCAAGGAACATTTGTGCAAAACAATTTTCAAATCGGGCCAGTACTTTTGGACAAGAAGATTGTTAAAGTTGTAACAATGCACATATAAGGAAAATAAGCTCCGCCCCCTGGTGGCCATGTTTTTCAATGGATCGGATATATTTTAACAATCTTGGTAGAAGATACCGCAAGGAACATTTGTGCAAAATAATTTTCAAATCGGGCCAGTACTTTTGGACAAGAAGATTTTTTAAGATTCGGCAATTTTCCCCTTTTCTGATGCCGCAGCAACCAAAGTTCTCGATGGAATTTAAATCTTTGAACAATTAAGGAGGAGATTATCTAAATGCTAAATGTTAACGACGGACGACGCCGGACGGACAAAAAGTGATCGGAATAGCTCACCTTGAGCCTTTGGCTCTATAGGTGATCTAAAAAAAACAACATAAAAACTCCAATACAACTGGGAAATAAGTCAAAACCAAAAAGTGACCTGGAAAATCACCTTTCTATGAATTCATGGATATATTATTGATAATAAATCACACAACTTCCCTTTTGTGAAACCAGTATTTACGACTTTAATGTTTCTGATTACACAACAACATTTGAGTAAGTCCATAACGTACAATGGAATTTGTATCGGACGATATTAAAAAAAAAAACCCATAAAAACTCCAATACAACTGGGAAATAAGTCAAAACCAAAAAGCCATAGTAATTGTTGCATCTCTTCACTCCTTGTCATCTACATGCTCCTGAAATTCAATTGAACCAATTGAACATTGTTGGTGTTAAGCTCCGGGCAAAATGAACTAAGCTTGAGGAGGTATTCAAAGATGGACACGAGCGTTCCACGGAAAACATGTTTTGCCTTGGAAAGTCGGATAAGAAAGCCTGATTGGACTCAAAATACTACATTCCCAAAATAAGCATGCTGCTGTTATGTTTCTTGTGCACCGCAGTCTGCATATCAGAAGTTACCTATAAACCAAGTTTGAAATTGATACATTGGAAATTAGACAATGGCCGAACAAAAAGAATGTAACATGTACATGTACACGCGAAAACTTGGACTAAAAAGTGATTTCAATCTTCCTGAATGTTCGAATGGTCACTGGATTTACAATAAATTCATTTACGTATCACCAGTTTCCTAATTCATTAATAATTAGCTCTTCATTATGACAAGCAAGTCAGTGATAAAACCATCACATAAAGAAAACCATACAGCAGCAGTTCTGATTGCTCTTGAAACAATTCTGTCCGACTCTATTCGATAATTATATTATTAGTTTTAGAGATATTCCATATTTTTGCCTTCATGTCTTCTAAGTCGACTGCTCATTGATTGTATTTTGTAAAGTGTAATTTGTATTTTGGAAAGTGTAAATTGTATTTTGTAAAGTGTAAATTGTATTTTGTAAAGTGTAAATTGTAAATTGTATTTTGTAAAGTGTAAATTGTATTTTGTAAAGTGTAAATTTTATTTTCTATTATATTTAAGACAAAAACGCCTTCCCGGTAGACCTTTGTGCCTGTGTGTGCAGTAGGCAACAAATCGAGGAATTCGCCAGACAAGCTCGTGAACTCGGGATCCAGTATGTAGGGCTATGCTGTGGAAACTCGGGTTCCATGACGCGTATAGTCGCTGAAGATTATGGCCGGACACCACCAGCCTCTCGTTATCGACCATGTATGGAGAACCACTATATGTTTGGAGACAAGAAGAAGTTTAACGACTATCATACCGACTATTTACGAAATGCTACAAATACCAGCAATAAACTTTAAATACCGGCAATAAACTATAAATACCAGCAATAAACTATAAATACCAGCAATAAACAATAAATACCAGCAATAAACTATAAATATAAGCAATAAATACCAGCAATTAACTATAAATACCAACAATAAACTACACATACCAGCAATAAACTATAAATACCAGCAATAAACTACAAATACCAGCAATAAACTATAAATACCAGCAACAAACTACAAATACCAGCAATAAACTATAACAAGAGCTGTCGGAGGACAGCACGCTCGATTTTGTTGTGCTTGCCAATAAAACAAAACGTACTATATCATATTATTTATAACCAAAGTACTTTATAAGACGAAAAAGGCTCATAATTCTTACAAAAACCTTAACTGAATTATGCACTCTTGGCTATTGATGGAGGTAATGATGGTAAAAAGATGTTTGTAAGTATTAAAGCTATATCTCTAATGGTTTTGAAAACAAGAGGGCCATGATGGCCCTGGAATCGCTCACCTGATTTTTTTCCACTTTAGCTATATAAGCCCCGCCCCCTGGCGGCCATAGTTTCCGACCAATCAACTTGGCTTAAAGAATTCTGATAGAGGTTCACCCTAGGAACATTTCTACAAAATTATTTGAAAATCAGCCATACATTTTCGGAGGAGGAGATTTTTTAAGTTTTCACTATAGCCATATAATGCAAAATAGCCCTGCCCACTGGCGGCTATGATTTTTTGACCAATCAACATGGCTTGAAGGAATCTGAAAGTGGGTCACTTAAGGAACATTTCTACAAAATTATTTGAAAATCGGCCTGACACTTTCGGAGAAGAAGATTTTTTAATTTTTCACTATAGCCATATAAGGCAAAATAGCCCTGCCCACTGGCGGCCATGCTTTTCGACCAATCAACATGGCTTGAAGGAATCTGAGTGGGTCACTTAAGGAACATTTCTACCAAAAAAATTGGAAATCGGTCTGACACTTTCGGAGGAGAAGATTTTTTAAATTTTCACTATAGCCTTATAAGGCAAAATAGCCCCGCCCACCTGGCGGCCATATTTTTCGACCAATCAACATGGCTTGAAGGAATCTGATAGAATGTCATCCAAGGAACATTTCTACAAAATTATTTGAAAATAGACCTGACACTTGCGGAGGAGAAGATTTTATAAGTTTTCACTATAGCCATATAAGGCAAAATAGCCCCGCCCCCCCCCTGGCGGCCATGTTTTTCGACCAATCAACATGGCTTGAGGGAATCTGATGGAGGGTCATCCAAGGAACATTTCTACAAAATTATTTGAAAATAGTCCAGATACTTTCGGAGAAGAAGATTTCTTTAAATTTTCACTATAGCCATATAAGGCAAAATAGCCCCGCACCCCTGGCGGCCATGTTTTTTGACCAATCAACATGGCTTGAAGGAATCTGATAGAGGGTCATCCAAGGAACAATTCTACAAAATTATTTAAAAATTCTGCATGGATCCGAAAAATTTGAAGGAAATCCGGTGTGGTCATTGAGAGGATGCTCCCTGTGAAGTTTCATCCCAATTGACCCACTGGTTACTGAGGAGAAGAAGTTGACGCACGACGCACGACGGACGACGGGCGACGCTAAGGTGAGCTAAAAAGTGGGGTGTTACAAAAATCTTATCCAAAATCCTAAGTCGAAAAAGGGCCTAATTCTTACAAAAAACTTTAAAAGAATTATGTTCTATTATCTGTTGATGGAAGTTATGATGGGGAACAAGTGTTGAAAATTTCAAAGCAATATCTCTAATTATTTTGGAAAAAGATTTGGTGGTACGAAAAACCAAAATTCTAAGTCGAAAAGGGCCATAAATCTTACAAAATCATTAACAGAGCTATGTACTCTTGTCTGTTGTGATGGTGAACAAGTGTTGTAAGTTTCAAAGCAATATCTTTAATGGTTTTGAAAAAAAGTGAATAGGTATAAAAAACTTAACCAAAATTCTTCGAAAATTCGAGATAAAAATCACTTTCAGTTAATCAGATCTACAGATAAACAATGGAAATACTTTAGTTTAAACGTGTGTTATTTTCCATAGGTATTCACAGTATATATATCACAGGGAATATGTATATTGATTAGGTGTAATGTCTCATTCACTCCGGTAATATACAATGTACCTGGGGGAAAAAGGTAGTTTACATATTACAAGAATTCGTGACCAGCTCTTTAGACGTATTCCCTGAATTCATTTTGTCTTTATTTTCTGGACGTATAGAATTGTTTTCTTTCTGAAAATATTAGTTGATTAAATAAATTTCACCTGTATTTTGTATCATACATTTCTTTAATGCTTACCTATAAATTATAGAAATTTCTCAGTGAATTATAACACTATAATCAGTATGACTTTTGAAGTGAGATTGTGACTTTTGCAGTGATATTATGACTTTTGCAGTGAGATTATTACTTTTGCAGTGATATTATTACTTTTGCAGTGAGATTATGACTTTTGAAGTGAGAATTACTTTTGCAGTGAAATTATGACTTTTGCAGTGAGATTATTACTTTTGAAGTGAGATTATGACTTTTGCAGTGAAATTATGACTTTTGCAGTGAGATTATTACTTTTGAAGTGAGATTATGACTTTTGCAGTGAGATTATGACTTTTGCAGTGATACTATGACTTTTGCAGTGAGATTATTACTTTTGCAGTGATATTATTACTTTTGCACTGAGATTATGACTTGTGCATATGACTTTTGCAGTGAGATTATGACTTTTGCAGTGAGAATTACTTTTGCAGTGAAATTATGACTTTTGCCGTGAGATTATTACTTTTGAAGTGAGATTATGACTTTTGCAGTGAAATTATGACTTTTGCAGTGAGATTATTACTTTTGAAGTGAGATTATGACTTTTGCAGTGAGATTATGACTTTTGCAGTGATACTATGACTTTTGCATATGACTTTTGCAGTGAGATTATGACTTTTCAATTGACGAAACTACTTTTCTCTCCATTTTATTGACAGAATATTTGAACACACCTCGTATATATACATTATACAGCAATTATAAACATATGTGGATTGAAATAAAAGACTAAAGGTTATTGTGAAATTATTCAAATTATACACATATATTTTAAAATATCTTGAACAATTAAAAACGATTTATTCAATTTCCAATGTGACATTACAATTAACGTTATTGTTCTGTAGACATGTATGGGTAGGAGCGCTTTGCCCGTTACGTGACGTGAAACACATTTAACAAAACACTCAGTGCACGACTTTAAACAACATCTGTAGGCGGCAAACACTAAGGTAAGCCTGTACATTCGGGCATTCTAATCCTGGTCAACATTGCTCGTTACTAGTGCAGCAATATGTATCAAATGCGAGTCCATATGTAATGATTTGATGGATTCAATGCTGATAATAACAGTTGCATTATGGCCATTCAATTCCGATTGCACCAACCTGAAGCAGACGCCTTTGAAAAAGTATTGACAAAAATGAGTCGAAGTCATTGTGATACATGAAAGTATAAATAGTTTATAGAGTAGAAGTCATTGTGATACATGAAAGTATAAATAGTTTATAGAGTCGAAATAATTGTGATACATGAAAGTATAAATAGTTTATAGAGTAGAAATCATTGTGATACATGAAAATAAAAGGATAATTAGTTTATAGAGTCAAAATCATCGTGAGACATGAAAAAATAATTAGTTTAGATTCGAAATCATTGTGATACATGAAAGTATAAATAGTTTATAGAGTCGAAGTCATTGTGATACATGAAAGTATAATTTGTTTATAGAGTCGAAGTCATTGTGGTACATAAAGGAATAATTAGTTTATAGAGTCGAAGTCATTGTGATACATGAAAGTATAATTTGTTTATAAAGTCGAAGTCAGTGTGGTACATGAAGGAATAATTAGTTTATAGAGTTGAAATCATTGTGATACATGAACGTATAATTAGTTTATAGAGTTGAAGTCATTGTGATACATGAAAGTATAATTAGTTTATAGAGTTGAAGTCATTGTGATACATGAAAGTATAATTTGTTTATAGAGTCGAAGTCATTGTGGTACATAAAAGTATAAATATATATATAGTCAAAGTCATTGTGATACATGAAAGTATAATTAGTTTATAGAGCTGAAGTCATTGTGATACATAAAAGTATAAATATATATATAGTCAAAGTCATTGTGATACATGAAAGTATAATTAGTTTATAGAGTTGAAGTCATTGTGATACATGAAAGTATAATTAGTTTATGGAGTCAAAATCATTGTGATACATGAAAGAATAATTAGTTTATAGAGTCGAAGTCATTGTGATACATGAAAGTATAATTTGTTTATAGAGTCGAAGTCATTGTGGTACATAAAGGAATAATTAGTTTATAGAGTCGAAGTCATTGTGATACATGAAAGAATAATTAGTTTATAGAGTTGAAGTCATTGTGGTACATGAAAGTATAATTTGTTTATAGAGTTGAAGTCATTGTGATACATGAAGTATAATTAGTTTATAGAGTTGAAGTCATTGTGATACATGAAAGTATAATTAGTTTATAGAGTCAAAATCATTGTGATACATGAAAGAATAATTAGTTTATAGAGTCGAAGTCATTGTGATACATGAAAGTATAATTAGTTTATAGAGTTGAAGTCATTGTGATACATGAAAGTATAATTTAGAGTTGAAGTCATTCTGATACATGAATCATTATCATATACAATTTCTAATTTCGCAACACTATTTTGAGTGGTCTGCTGCTGAGGGGTCAAAACGTGTCTATATGTGGGAAAGTTGTAAGTATGTTGACGATTTGTTTCATGTATCTATGTTCAAAACGTGTCTATATGTGGAAAAGTTGTAAGTATGTTGACGATTTGTTTCATGTATCGTTGTATGATTACGCATGCATTCAACGGTGAGTAAGCACAATGGATTAAGAATTTTCCTGAGTGAAAACTTTGGAATGTGTTTACCATTTGTTTAAACATGAATCGCAGCATAAATTGATACATTTCCTTGACCAATACAAACTGCAAGACCGGAATGTTCACGAAATCAACATGCATATATGCCTTTCAATTAATTTCCGATTTCAATCCCATTTCCTCATTTGAATAATGGATGTGTTTACTTAACCTGTCTAACGTTTTGTGATGTTTTTATACACATACTTGCGATTCTTAGTCAATCAACATTAGGTAAATTCAAAAGATAACATCGAGGTTGGTTTTCATTTGCTTTTATGTTTTATAATAAAAACTTATTAAGGTGCGTACCTTAGGTTGATATCTACACCGAATCAATACTCGCTATAAAAGGATATCAAAACGATCCGATGTATTAATTATATGACACGAAAATATGCAGGAATACGGTTGTCAAAGGTGGGTAGTGGATTTCCCTTCAACTTGTTATAGGCTACCAAGATCAATAAATAACTTTGATTCCCTGTGATTATCCCGAACTATAATATGTAATTTAATGAATTACTATGAAAAATATCCAAAAATTCACAATGTTCCTGCTGTTTGGTAAATAGCCCTTATGCTTAAATAATAAGTCAACCGACAATCTATACAGAGAGGGTGTATTACCTAATACTCCGTCCTTGCTATGTATGGCCACCTGGTACATTTTATAAGTAACACAAACAAGAAAGTGATGAGATTTAAGAACATAAGTAAAGTACGAGAGGAACAGACAGGAATACGAAACGATCCTCGGTGTGTGTCATTCTTGTCACAATACCCTGCATTTTCTGGAAAATGTGAATGGGGCCAATCAAAGCAAGTGGGATAAGTGTCAGTCCGCCACAGGCTTACCACACCTCGAAAAAGGTGGACAGGTGCGTGACGAGACTGAGGCTAAAATTCAATCTCTTGACAGGGAGCATAGGATATCACATTTTGGGCGGCTCCTCGGTCTGCACAAAGTGTGATGTTCACAACACTACATTTCTTGATACACTGTCGCGGGCACAGTGAGGCAAGATATAAGCTCTCTGGAGCACTAAAACGGATAGGAGTTGCCTTGAACCTAAACAATTTAGCCCATCTAGGGCGCTCCAAACATCCACCTTTCTCACTCTAGAGACTTACCTGCTAGACTGTCAGATGACAGATATAATATAATCCGCATTTGCTAGATCATGGATTGAATCCTTCCTATATAATTCCAACGTTGACAATTGAAGATTTTAAACAAACACAAATTGAGACATGACTGGAGGGGACAATATAAAAAGTCCCAACTCTGATCATATCCCGGGTCGTGAAGGTTCATGGTGTTGGGTCTTCTCTTCACCGATCTTGACTAGTTAACATCCTTCAGATCCAGAGTGTGGTCGGGGTATGCATGCGGATGGATGTCTTCTCCATATAGACCATATTCAAAATGTTCTACATTAAACAGCAGTTTTATCCAATTTTAGGTCTGATGGAAGCAATTTATTTTCCATAGGCGACCATTGTAGCGTTTTGGGCTATGGCTCTTTTCCAACAGTAGAACTAACCCAGAAAAATATATTCAATCAAAGTTCATTATCAAAACTACCAAAAAAGCACAACTAACTCACATGCTATCCAACCTTCTTTTTTTTTTAGCTATGACGTCAAATCAAAGGTCACCCTTATATCGCAGTGAATTTTATTTTCAATTTTGGAAAATACATGTTGTTCTAAAAATGACTCCCAAGCTGTCAATAAAGCTAAAAGCAAACAATGTTTTGTTTACAAATCAGTCAGAGGGTATTCAACTTTATTTTAAACACTTTCAACTTTCAACAAAATCATTATTGTCCAACGGGAGACCACTTCGGTATGAATTCATCTGAAATCCCCCTGGACAAAATTGTCTGCCTGGCAAGCCGATCTGATTTACTTCCCTTTGACCTAAAGAGACAGGTTTTTTTTTATTTACCGCATAACAAAACCATTTTAGTATACAAATGAATAACTCGGATAAAATTTCAAAGATTTCGGTTGATTTCGTTCAACAGTTAGCAAAATACAGCAATCACCCTTTGCTCAGTACGGTGTTGTTTGCTGACTTATTGAAAGCTTCCTCAGGTTATGATTGAATGTTTTCAGCATTTAATTAGGTCTTGTTTTATCATACTGAAAAGTATTTTATTATGTTTTTCACTTTCAATGAGTTCATCTAACAAGACAATATGTAAATTTGATATAAAAATTAAATCTGTCTAATTTTATATAAAAATTTAATCTAATTTTAATTACTTTTTAAAGACATGAGCTCCCTTTTTTGCTTGAAAAATCAATATTTAGATGATATTTCTCTGTTTCATGTTACTATATAACACTTTTATAGCCCAGATATACAGTACTGAACACCTTTATGTTGTCTATTCTATACCTAAGAAATTAAAGGGTGCAGAGTAAAAATTTCTTGAATGTGAAAATATAAGAGTGCTATAACTATGAAAGCAGGGGTGGTTTCTGTTACATCAATGATTCATTTGATAGTTAGGAAGTTTCTAGGATAAATTAAAGCATTTGAAACACAGAAATATGGGGACAAAACCCTTTTTCTTAGCAAAATTTGGGCTAAAACACTGAATTCTGGTTGATTTTTCTCAAACGACACAAAAAAAGGGGTATTTGGAAAGGTGCAATTTGTGTGGATTTAGTGCATTTCTATTGCATGTCGGGGAACCTAATCATTCGCAGTAATTAAAATGATACAGAGGATTTGAAGGGTGCAGATTTTGATCAAAATGAACCCATCCGTGGATCCAGATTTGTCGCGGATGTCCGAAAGCCCCTTTTTACCTTCCACAGCAGTTAAAAACAAGGAATCGGTGGAACCGAATGATGCTGCTCATAAGGGCTTTGTCAAGTGATAATAGGCATTGTCTGATAGTACCGTACGATCACTTAATACAGACTTCATTAAAAGAAAATGATAAAAATAAGTTAATTTTTATCATTTATTATAGAGTTATTGTTCTTGTGTAATGCACTTCCTCTCTTTAATATCTATCTACATTTCAAGTTTCATCGAAATATCTTTCATACTTTTGGAGTTATCGTCCTGAAATTTAAATATAAAGTCTAACAAGGAAGATAACTTGAAAATTATTCACTATAAGTTTATTTATGCACTCTCTATTATTGATATTTATGTATATTTCAAGTTTCATTGAAATATATTCAGTACTTTTAGATTTAAGCTCAATGCAAATAAAGTGTGACGGACGGATGGTTCTTGTGTAATGCACTTCCTTTCTTTAATATCTGTATACATTTCAAGTTTCATCAAAATATATTTAGTTGTTCGAGTTATGGTCCTGACATGGAAATATAAAGTCTAACAAGGGAGATAATTTATGCACTCTCTCTTATTGATATGTATGTATATTTCAAGATTCATTGAAATATATTCAGTACTTTTAGATTTAATATGCTCAATGCAAATAAAGTGTGATTGACAAAGTGTGAAGGACAGACAAAGCAACAACTATATATATATGCTAAATTGGGGAGCATAAAAATTGCTCGTTATATTTCAAGAAAAGAATGTGAGACATTTCCACTTAAACAATTAAATGAAAAACATGCCATTAGGTCAAAGGGAAGTAAATCATTTTCCATAGGCGACCATTATAGCATTATGGGTTATGGTTTGTTACTAGCAAATGAATTAACACATATACCTGTATCAAACTAAAGTTAATTCTTAGAACTACCAAAAAAGCAAAACAAACTCACATGTTAACTGTTTTTTGACAGAGCTAGGAGGTCAAATCCCGCACTCAATTTTACTTTCAATTTCAGAAAATACAGTATGTTCTAAAAATGGCTCTTAATGTGTCAACATAGCTAAAACCAAGCACTATTTTTATTATAAATCAGTCACAGGTTATTCAACTTAATAAACAACACTTTCGACTTCCAACAAAATCATTATTGTCCAATGGGAGACAACTTCAATCCCATATATTCATCTGAAATTCTCTGGACAAAATTGTCTGCCCCGCAAGCCAATCCGAATTACTTCCCTTTGAGGTCAAATTACGATAAGTACATCCAATGACTTGCTGATCTACTATAGTCCCTCAAAAACATCACCAGAATGTATTGAATATATGACATTGAGTTTAAATGCATTGTGAATATGTATAGGATGCACTGGAAATGATTGATTTGATCCCTTTTAGTATTTTGACCTAGTTTGAAATTGAAAGTAGAGAATGCTAAACACCGGTTTTGTCCGGGTCCGATTTGGTCCAAAATGACGGTTACCATTTTCGCCTGGTGAGTTCTTTCTTGCATAATGCACGACCCCACATTTTCTTAGGATTGTTTTAAAGCTAGGAGGTAACTCTTTTCAATGATATATGGTGTCCTACATGAGAAACGCTTAGAAAGTGTGATAATCGAGGACTGAAACTGGTCTATTTACATGGAAACAAAGAAGGAATTTTTTTGGTGTAGTGTAACATTGACCTAAATCAAATTCTGTTTTTCAATAAACGGCATAATTTTTACATTTTAGTATATGGCCGTCTATTGCGGACTGAAATTGGTCGATTTAAATGGAAACAAAGAAGGAATATTTTTGGTGTATTGTAACCTAGACCTAAATCAAATTCTGTTTTTCGATAAACGGCATAATTTTTACATTTCAGTATATGGCCGTCTATTGCGGACTTACAAACAAAATTTCAATCAATTTGGATGAACGGTTATGGAAAAGTAGCAATTTCCCTTTACCCTCTGTGCACTGTGCTATTCTGTACACTTATAATAGGATGTCCACCCTTGACCAAAAATATAATTTTTTAATTCTTAAAAAGGGACTTATAAATCCCACCTCAAATGGTTTTTTTGTTAGTTTTCAGTCTGTTTGGGTGTTTTTAACATGTCAAATGCACTACTAGTCATTGAAAACTTAAATGTGGTGATGTTAATTAACATTTAATGACATAGCCCACATTTGCTTTAAAATTTCATTCTTTTTCACATTATTTTACATGCATCATACATTCCAAAATCAGTTTTGGCAAAAATCTGTTCCAGATGTTAGCAGCAATGTCTCATAGGTATATACCTTTTCCTACACTGTTATCTTATCGTGCCAGGGAAAACCAAAGCATATCGGCAGTACACACAAAACAGGTTCGAATTAGACATGAGCAGGCTGAACTTCATTATATCATCAAGAAGAAATCGAAAAATATTCTAGATTACACGCGCGTCATGATGTCCATTTTAAAGCAATGCTTTGCAGGGAATCACAGTCTGCGCATGATCAATTCAGCAGTGTGCATAGGGGAAACGAATAATAACTGGCTTTTCAACAGTATTTTTCTATCCAGCACTTTCAAAATAGACAAAAAGAAGGAGGAGAACAATAAAATCTTAATGGAGATGATTGAATATTGCCTTGGAGATGAAACGGTCCAACTAACCAGGCTAAATTATAACACACAGAAAGTCGAGGGGACAAATAGAGCCATTAAACGTTCCTTACCCAAAGACAAGACGTTTTCCAGCAACTTCCAGTTACGTGCACACCGTGCCCTACACTCTGTCAATAATGGACCCGGAAATTCCTTGCGCAAACTTTGTTCTGCTGCTGGATGTGCCATTCCTTCAGGAAGTACTCAGTCACTCACTGTGCTGACCGTCAGCTAGAGTCACCCCAAACTTACTCTGAAGAGCAACAAGAGCACCGCGTACGGCACAGATGCTTAACTGATAAGGAGAATACAGAAAAAAAAAAGCTGAGCTGAACAAAAAACCTTAACTGGACGACCACGCCGCAGACGATGCCAGGGTCATGACAATAGCTCTCTTTTTTTTCAAAAGTCGAGCTAAAAACCACACGAAAAGTCCATTGAATTCAAATTGAAGCTTAAGCTACAAAGACAAAAATTATGTGAAAAATCAACTGACGGCGCATATACAAATAACACGGACTAACACCCAAATGTGCCACACGTTATACAATTCGGGGCCAACACTGACCATGATGGATATGCTCGGAAACAAATGAAGTTGAGGCGAAGAAGAAGTGTACCTACATCAGAAGATGCATGCAGGCTCGTGCCCAAGGCAGGACCCTCTGGCCACACACTGACGACGCCCTGACATCCATGCAATTTCCATGTGTGTCAACCTCTACCAGCTCGGACCTATGTCTAATCATCAAGATCAACCGCTGAACAAGGGTCTGTGTACATCTGCCATCAGGCCAAGTAACCCTCTTGATAGGATAACCATCCCTGTCTGTGTAACCCATCCACTCCAGGCATTCTGACCCTTCCCCCGGGTCCTAGAGTGTTTTTCTATGGTATTCTCCAGCTTTAGCCAAAACTTGTATGGATATTCCATTTAATAAAGGTTTGATGAGGAATTTTGTCTGTATAAAAGGAGGGATGGGAACGAATATTCCAATATTCGAATATTCGAAAAACAGACGAATATTCAAATACTATTTTCGAATAAGAATATTTACGATTTTATTTTAAGAAATAAACAAGAGGGCCATGATGGCCCTGGAATCGCTCACCTGTTTTTTTTTTCACTTTAGCTATATAAGCCCCGCCCCCTGGCAGCCATAGTTTCCGACCAATCAACTTGGCTTGAAGGAATCTGATAAAGGGTCACCCTAGGAACATTTCTACAAAATTATTTAAAAATCAGCCTGACATTTTCGGAGGAGAAGATTTTTTAAGTTTTCACTTTGGCCATATAAGGCAAAAAAGCCCCGCCCCCTGGCTGCCATGTTTTTTGACCAATCAACATGGCTTGAAGGAATCTGATAGAGGGTCACCCAAGGGACATTTCTAGAAAATTATTTGAAAATCGGCCCGACACTTATGGAGAAGAAGATTTTTTAAGTTTTCACTATAGCCATAAAAGGCAAAATAGCCCCGCCCCCTGGCGGCCATGCTTTTTGACCAATCAACATGGCTTGAAGGAATCTGATAGAGGATCACCCAAGGAACATTTCTACAGAATTATTTGAAAATCGGCCTGACACTTTTGGAGGAGAAGATTTTTTAAGTTTGCACTATAGCCTAATAAGGCAAAATAGCCCCGCCCCCCCTGGCGGCCATGTTTTTCGACCAATCAACATGGCTTGAAGGAATCTGATAGAGGGTCACCCAAGGAACATTTCTACAACATTATTTGAAAATCGGCCTGACACTTTTGGAGGAGAAGATTTTTTAAGTTTGCACTATAGCCATATTGGCAAAATAGCCCCCCCCCCACTGGGGGCCATGTTTTTCGACCAATCAACATGGCTTGAAGGAATCTGATAGAGGGTCACCCAAGGATCATTTCTACAAAATAATTTGAAAATCGGCCTGACACTTTGGGAGGAGAAGATTTTTAAGAATTTTGAAGTTTTTTTCATTTCGTTGCCATGGAAACCAGAATTCTGCATGGATCCCAAAAATTTTAAGGAATTCTGGTGAGGACATTGCGAGGATGCTTTCTGTGAAGTTTGATCCCAGTTGACCCACCGGTTACAGAGGAGAAAATGTTGACGGACGACGGACGACTGACGACGGACAACGGACGCCGGACATAATGCGATCACAATAACTCACCCTGAGCACTTCGTGCACAGGTGAGCTAAAAAACAAGAGGGCCATGATGGCCCTATATCGCTCACCTGAGTAATTTTTTTAGGGTCCTAATTTAATTGCTCTACAAAAATAAGAAAGAAGGTCAAAAAGTCATGGTGAAGGTCATCCAAAGTCAATGATGATTTTTGATTGTAAAAGATCGCACTAAGGTCATGGTCACAATGTCATGTTTATAAATCAATGTAAAGGACATGTGACAAATAAATGAATTTTTTATCGTGTTTACAAAGTCAATTATAACAATTTTGCCAATTTTAAGGGGACATAATTACATCAGGCATGGTTTTCGAAAGGAACCGAGCTCTCATGTATATCTAGCTACTGAATAAGTTTGGTAAACATCGGATAATAAATGAAGACTTATCGTGTTCAAAAGAAATTGTGGACAGACGATGGACGATCACAAAAGCTCACCTTGTCACTACGTGACAGGTGAGCTAAGAAACATTTCGATAAAATGAAAAATTTCATATTATAATAATAAGCAATTATAAAAAATTATCTGTTGCAACCAGTTAACCCATTCCCACATAGTGAGAGAATTACAGGTGGTTTCTACAGCAGAAAACATATGATAATTGAACAAAATTAAAAACATTGTGATTAAAGTACAAATTTCTCATCATGAGCAATTTCTCCTTCTGCCATCTGTAAAACTATTTGCCATCTTCTGCGGATGCATAAAAGTGTGTTTATACGGGTAAACAAATCGACGGCGAAGCCGGCGATGTTTCCCGTCAATAGGTAATGTCTCATAATGAACTTTGCAAAAAATTGCTATACCGTCTTTCCTAAAATTGTGTCCAGAGCGAACTTTTCGATGCAGTGATATGCAGTCACGATACTCGTACGTTTTCATTGGATGAAAAGAAAATATCGAAACAAAAAAAACTTCTAGAGGAATAATTAAATATGATAATACGTACACGATAAAGGAACAAGCACAAGTTATTTTATGTGTGATAATTTGCGTGTAATAACACTCGTCGTCTATTTCTAAAACAAGTTCAAATAACAACTTGTAAGGGTTTTTTGACTTTCCGGAAGTTATAAATCCAAATTTCTGTAATATGACGTCATAATGTGACGTCATTCTATTAGTGGTGCAGAGGTAGAGCGTCGGCTTCTTGTATCAAAGGTCCCTGGTTCGAGTCCCGTGATGAGCGGGTCCTGACTTTTTTGTTTTTTTTTTTGTTTTTTTTGTTTTTGTTCTGGTATTTTGATTTGTTAATTCATTGTATTTGGTTCGAAACATTGTATGTATGTTTATAATCAATAAATATGTTCTATTTTCTATGTTCCTGACTTTGGGATTTAAGTCTCCAGGAAGCAGACATCGAGCGTGATTAAAATAAGCTGAAAGCTTGTTTCACAATCGATGTAATATAAATAAGTTTAAACTAAATGAACCAAAAGGAAAACGACAGAAAGTATAGGAAACATTAGTTTGACTTGTCACAAATGTAGTTCCGTAAATTATGGAATCGTTTTATTTGAAGTACTTTATGAAGGGCAAGTTGATTATTTGTTGTACCTGTCATCATAATTTCATGGATGTAAAATCTTGGCTATATTTTAAAGTTAAATATAGCTTAACCTGATGATGATTTTTATTTTATTTGCCTAGGTCGGTAGGACTCGTAATTGACGTAAATAACTGATTGTGCTGCAAGCAAGGGGCTAACTGCAGTTCGCGGGGAATTATTCACCGATCACAACATATAATAAATGTTTACCCGAAATAGGTAGCACCTATAATCATATTAATTTATGTGGGAAGGGTTTTAAAAACCTTTCCATTGTCAACACATCAAAATGTTATCCATTCAGTCAATATTTAAACTTTCACTGACCTCTTTACAATCCATTCCTAAACTCTGATTGTTAACCTCTATATCAACAAGGATGACATCATAATACCACTGTTTCTCTATCTGGGTAGAAAATAGGCCACCAGTGTATAAGGAGCTATCAATTCCACCAAATATCTGAAAAGAAAAGGAGCAACTGGTTAAGGACTTTGAATGTTCAGCCTTTGCCAAAAAGAGAACTGTTTTATTACAATTTTCTGTGGCAGATGACCATTGGAAACATCATCTAACAAGAGGGCCATGATGGCCCTGGATCGCTCACCTTAATTATACGAAAAAAAAACATAAATGTTTTTTTCGCTTATAGTTAACAGGTGAGAGATTTTTTTTTTTTTTTTTTTTTACAATAACCCATGAAGCTTTCTGAAATGAAACTGGAAAAATCCATGGGGGCCGCCATTTTGGATATGTATAAAAAGCAGACGTAAAACACAGATTGAAAATTATTGTCGGCTTTTTAATCATTTTTTTTTAAATCGGTATTTTGGATATGTATAAAATGAGCAGAAAAACACGGATTGAAAATTGTTGTTGTCTTTTTAATATTTTTTTTTAAAATCGATTTTTGAGTATGTAAACAATGAGACGAAAAACACGGATTGAACATTATTGTCGTCTTTTTAATCCTTTTTTTTTTTAAATCGATATTTAAGATCATTAAGTGCTGTGTTATGTGGGAATTAACATTTGTACGAAAAGTTAAAAATGAATGGAACTCTGTAAGAAATATGTTTTCCCGTTTGTCAAAAAATCAACAGCATTAACCTTCTACGCCCGAACCTAATTTTTGACTGTATCGTAGCCAAAGAAGGACGTGACGTCATTTCCGTAACACTTCATCTTGGCGTAACGTCAATGGAATGATGTCGTTTCCCACAAAAAATGTGGTATCAACATGAAAGACCCAAAATTCCTATACATGAGCTATTGACTCACTCATTCAAAGTAATATTATTTATTAAACATTGTGGCAAAAGCATAACTTTCTCATAAGGAGCAATTGTTCTTTTGGCGACAATCTTTTCCTAAATCGTCCGTTGCAAAGGCCTCAGATACCATCTCTAATAGGGAAATGGTTTAGCAGAAATGTGACCATTTACATAATTTGTTCCAGTCATATTGACTGGTTGAAAAAGGCAGTCGCCAAGTGGCATCAGAAAAGGGCTGATCTATTTGCTTCTTTAACATAATGCAGGTGATCGATTTAGGATCATCTTGGCTCTCATGTTTTAACCTCGTTCATTATAAATGTATTCCTTGATTTTCTGAAAGTCTTTACTTTATTATTTTCTGTTCGTAATAATAGACGCCAGCAATACGAATTCCAAATATGTTTTGATAATGCAAGAAACATGACATTAACATTATTATTGTCTAGTCAATTACTCATAAATCCCTTTTTATGGCCAAAGTTCCCCGCCCCCCTGGTGGCCATGTTTTTTGACCAATCAACATGGCTTGAAGGAATCTGAAAGAGGGTCACTTAAGTAACATTTCTACAAAATTATTTGAAAATCGGCCTGACACTTTCAGAGAAGAAGATTTTTTAAGTTTTCACTATAGCCATATAAGGCAAAATAGCCCCACCCCCCTGGCGGCTATGTTTTTCGACCAATCAACATGGCTTGAAGGAATCTGACAGAGGTTCATCCAAGGAACATTTCTACAAAATTATTTGAAAATCTGCCAACCAGTTTGGGAGAAGAAGACTTTTTAAGTTTTCACTTTAGCCATAAGACAAAATAGCCCCGCCTCCCTGGCGGCCATGTTTTTTGACCAATCAACTTGGCTTTAAGGAATCTGATAGAGGGTCATCTAAGGAGCATTTCTACAAAATTATTTGAAAATCTGCTTGACACTTTCGGAGAAGAAGATTTTTTAAGTTTTCACTATAGCCATATAAGGCAAAATAGCCCCGCCCGCCTGGCGGCCATGTTTTTCGACCAATCAACTTGGCTTGAAGGAAATTGATAGAGGGTCATCCAAGGAACATTTCTACAAAATTATTTGAAAATCTGCCAACCAGTTTGGGAGAAGAAGAATTTTGAAGTTTTTTTCATTTCGTTGCCATGGAAACCAGAATTCTGCATGGATCCCAAAAGTTTGAAGGAAATCTGGTGAGGTCATTGAGAGGATGCTTTCTGTGAAGTTTCATCCCAATTGTCCCACCGGTTAATGAGGAGAAGAAGTTGAAGACGCATAACGGACAAAAGGCGATCACAATAACTCACCTTGAGCAAAGCTCAGGTGAGCTAAAAATTGATTAAATCATATTTAACATTGCATTACGTTTCAAAAGTATGCAGCTATCCTATTTAAAATCGAATTCACATCAGCGAAAACATTGAAACTTCCACAATTTATACACGCGGTTAAATTGACTAGTCGAAATCAGTAAAAAATAAATAAACGAAATATCACTCATAGGATGCATTTTTTATAAATAAGAAATATAATTATTTCGTTAATACTTTGATTCGGTTAAATATTAAATTAGGTAAACGTTCGAGGGGATTTTTTTCTTGATTTACATCAACTTGAAATTCAAATATATCTGTTGAGAGTAGTAAGTTCAATTGAAAACATGCAATATATACGTAAACAATATATAGCTTATAATTATACTTGGAAAATTGCCATTATTTGAAAAAGGAAGTGGAAAAGTACCCGTATTCAGATAAACCTAAAATCGGATACCGATTTTAGATTCGAAAAACGAATATATTCGAATATATTCGAATAAGTAAAACAAATATTTGAATATCGTTTTCAGTATTCGTTCCCATCCCTAATAAAAGGAGTACAAGTGATGAAAATGAGTGAAAAGGGGAAAAAAGTACTGAAAACTAAGCCCTGCTTTAGGTCAAAGGGAAGTAAATCATTTTCCAAAGGCGACCATTCTAGCATTATGGGTTATGGTTCGTAACTAGCAAATGAATTAACAGTTACACATACCTGTGTCAAACTAAAGTTCATTCTTAGAACTACCAAACAAGAGGGCCATGATGGCCCTGGATCGCTCACCTTAATTATACAATGTACTGCAATGCAAAACACATCAAGACAATTATTCTGAATGTAACCTCCACAGTGTTAACAATATTTTCCTTCATTTGGCCTAGTGATCTATATTTTTTTACCTGATATGACCCATATTCCAACATGGACTAGATATCATCAAGACAACATTCTGACAAAGTTTCAACTTGCTCAAAGTAAAAATGCGGCCTCCGGAGTTTGAAAAATATTTTCCTTTATTGACCTAGTTTCTGATCCAATATAACCCATATTCGAACTTGACCTAGATATAATTCCGACAAACATTTTGACCAAATTTCAAGCTGCTGAAGCAAACAAGAGGGCCAAGATGGCCCTAAATCGATCACCTGAATGATAGTTAATTAGAAGCAAATATTTAACTGCAAATATCTGTGAAAATTTTATCAGGAGTTCAAATGAAACTGCAAGGAGTGGACACTCAGTTAAAGAAATAGTTTATCAGTAAAAGCCATTTTTATCTTGAAATCTAACAAGAGTTTTCTCAATTTTTGATGCTGCAGCAACAAAGGTTCTACACAGAATGCAAGTATTTGAACAATTTTGAAAGAGGACCATCAAAGGAACATTCCTGTGAAGTAACGTTGAAATTGGTAAAGTGGAATGGTAGTAGTTGTCATTTGTAGCTAAAAGTTCAATTTACCCCTTTTGTGATGACACGAGGCTGCTAACCTAACTAATCAAAACAGCTTGAACATATTAAATGTAGAGGATCACTGAAGTAGGATTTATATTCAATTTCCTTAATATCAGACAAGAACTTAAAACAAGAGGCCCATGAGGGCCTATAGATGCTCTACTGGCATTGATCTGGCTTGTTTCAAAAGGAACCAATATGTCATCAATATTCAAATACCATCTAAGTTTGGTGAAGATCAGATAGTAAATGGAAGCTCTATTGTGTTCACAAGCTGTATTATAGCAATTTTGACAATTTCAAGGGCCATATTCCAGCCATGCATGGGTAGATCTGGCCGTTTTTTTAGAAATGAACCAAACTCTCATGGATATCTAACTACTGTATAAGTTTGATTGAGATACAATCAAAAATAAGGACTGTATCATGTTAACAAGCCCTATTATGGCAATTTTGACAATTTCAAGGGCCATAATTCAGTCATGCATGGGGCGGATCTGGCTTGTTTTCGAAAGGAATCAAGCTCTCATGGATATCTAACTACTGTATAAGTTTGGTTGAGATACAAAAAAAAAATAAAGACCGTATCGTGTTAACAAGCTCTATTATAGCAATTTTGACCTTTTCAAGGGCCATAATCCAGTCATGCATGGGCGGATCTGGCTGGTTTTCGAAAGGAACCGAGCTCTCATGGATATCTAACTACTGTATAAGTTTGGTTGAGATACAATCAAAAGTGAAGACTGTATTGTGTTAACAAGAAATTGTTTACGGACGGACGGACGCACGCACAGACGACGGACGAATCACCACAACATACGTCCTTCTGGCCTTTGGCCAGTAGAGCTAAAAATGGAATTTCCAAATTTTGTCATTTTGCCCCTTTTCTGATGCCTCCTGACTGCCATGTTTTTCAACCAAACAGTATGCCTTGAACGATCTTTGTAGAGGCTTACCTCAGGTACATTTCTACCAAACTATAATGGAATCAGACATGCAGATTCAAAAAAGAAGATTTTTAAAGCTTGGACATTTTGCCCCCTTTCTGATGCTGCAGCAACCCTGGCGGCCATGTTTTTCAACGGATCGGACATATTTGAACAATCTTGATAAAGGGTTCCCAAAGGAACATTTGTGCAAAATTATTTTCAAATTAGGCTTATACTTTTGAACAAGAAGATTTTCAAAGTTTTAACAATGCACATACAAGGAAAACAAGCTTAGCCCCTGGCAGCCATGTTTTTTCAACGGATCGGAAATATTTGAACAATCTTGGTAAAGGGTGCCCCAATGAACATGTGTGCAAAATAATTTTCAAATCGGGCCAGTACTTTTGGACAAGAAGATTTTCAAAGTTTTAACAATGCACATATAAGGAGAACAAGCTCCGCCCCCTGGCGGCCATGTTTTTCAACCGATCAGAAATATTTGAACAATCTTGGAGTGCCCCAAGGAATATTTGTGGAAAATAATTGTCAAATCAGGCCAGTACTTTTGGACAAGAAGATTTTTAAAGTTTTAACAATGCATATATAAGGAAAACAAGATCCGCCCCCTGGCGGCCATGTTTTTCAACGGATCGGACATATTTGAACAATCTTGGTAAAGGGTGCCCCAAGGAACATTTGTGTAAAATAATTTTCAAATCGGGCCAGTACTTTCGGACAAGAAGATTTTTAAAATTTTATACAAAAATAAAACAGACTCTGCCCCCTGGCGGCCATGTTTTTCAACCGATCGGAAATATTTGAACAATCTTGGTAAAAGTTGCCCCAATGAACATTTGTGGAAAATAATTTTCAAATCGGGCCAGTACTTTTGGACAAGAAGATTTTTTAAGTTTTAACAATGCACATATAAGGAATACAAGCTCCGCCCCCTGGCAGCCATGTTTTTCAACGGATCGGAAATATTTGAACAATCTTGGTAAAAGGTGCCCCAAGGAACATTTGTGCAAAATAATTTTCAAATCGGGCCAGTACTTTTTGACAAGAAGATTTTTAAAATTTTAACAATGCACATATAAGGAAAACAGGCTCCGCCCCCTGGCGGCCATGTTTTTCAACCGATCGGAAATATTTGAACAATCTTGGTAAAGGGTGCCCCAATGATCATTTGTGGAAAATAATTTTCAAATCGGGCCCGTACTTTTGGACAAGAAGATTTTTTAAGTTTTAACAATGCACATATAAGGAAAACAAGCTCCGCCCCCTGGCGGCCATGTTTTTCAACGGATCGGAAATATTTGAACAATCTTGGTAAAAGGTGCCCCAAGGAACATTTGTGCAAAATAATTTTCAAACCGGGCCAGTACTTTTTGACAAGAAGATTTTTAAAATTTTAACAATGCACATATAAGGAAAACAGGCTCCGCCCCCTGGCGGCCATGTTTTTCAACTGATCGGAAATATTTGAACAATCTTGGTAAAGGGTGCCCCAATGTACATTTGTGCAAAATAATTTTCAAATCGGGCCAGTACTTTTGGTCAAGAAGATTTTTAAAGTTTTAACAATGCACATATAAGGAGAATAAGCTCCGCCCCCTGGCGGCCATGTTTTTCAACGGATCGGAAATATTTGAACAATCTTGGTAGAGGGTACTCCAAGGCACATTTGTGCAAAATAATTTTCAAATTGGGCCCGTACTTTTGGACAAGAAGATTTTTTAAGATTTGGCAATTTTCCCCTTTTCTGTTGCTGCAGCAACCAAAGTTCTTGATGGAATTTAAATCTTTGAACAATTTTGAAAGAGGTCCACCAAAGGAACATTCCTGTGAAGTTTGGTTGAAATTGGTCAAGTGGTTAAGGAGGAGATCATCTAAATGTTTAAATGTTAATGACGGACGACGCCGGATCAATTTGATCTAGTGACCTAGTTTTTGACCCAGCATGTCCCATATTCGAACATTCTGATAAATTTCATCATGCTGAAATTAACAAGAGGGCCATGATGGCCCTGGATCGCTCACCTTAATTATACAATGTACTGTTATGCAAAACACATCAAGACAATTATTCTGAATGCAACCTCTAGTGTTAACAAGATTTTCCTTCATTTGGCCTAGTGATCTATAAATTATTTTTCCTGATATGACCCATATTCCAACATGGACATCATATATCATCAAAACAACATTCTGACAAATTTTCAACTTGCTCAAAGTAAAAATGCGGCCTCCAAAGTTTGAACAATATTTTCCTTTATTTACCTTGTTTCTGACCCCCATATGACCCATATTCAAACTTGAACTAGATATCATTTAGACAAACATTCTGACCAAATTTCAAGATGCTTAAGCAAAAAATGCGGCATCCAAAGTGTTAACAAGATTTTCCTTCAGTTTGGCCTAGTGACCTAGTTTTTGACCCAGCATGACCCATATTCGAATTTGGCCTAAATATCATTCAGCTAAACATTCTGACCAAATTTCAAGCTGCTGTAGCAAAACATGCGGCTTCTACAGAGTTAACAAGAGTTTCCTTCAATTTGGCCTAGTGACCTAGTTTCTGACCCAATATGATCAATATTTAAACTTGACCTACATATCATCAAGACAAACATTCTGATAAAGTTTCAACATGCTCAAGTTGAAAATGTGGCCTCTGGAGTGTTAACAAGATTACCCTTCAATTTGGCCTAGTGACCTAGTTTTTGACCCGGCATGACCCGTATTCGAACTTGACCTAGATATCATTCAGCTCAACATTAATTCTGACTAAATTTCAAGCTGCTGAAGCAAAAATTGCGGCCTCTGGAGTGTTAACAAGATTTTCCTTCAATTTGACCTAGTGACCTACTTTTTGACCCGACATGACCCATGTTCGAACTTGACCTACATATCATCAATACAAACATTCTGATAAAGTTTCAACATGCTCAAGTTGAAAATGTGGCCTCCAGAGTGTTAACAAGATTTCGCTTCAATTTGACCTAGTGACCTCGTTTTTGACCTCATATGGCCCAGTTTCGAACTTGTCCAAGATTTGATGGAGATGAATGTTCTGATACACTTTCATGAAGATTGGATGCAAAATGTAGCCTGTAGAGTGTTAACAAGCTGAAATGTTGACGACGCACAACGCACACCGCACGACGCACGACGGACGGACGCTGGACAAAATGTGATCAAAATAGCTCACCTTGCACTTCATGCATAGGTGAGCTTAAAATGCAGTATCCAGAGTGTTAACAAGATTACCCTTCAATTTGGCCTAGTTTTGAACCCAGCATGACCCATTTCTGAACTTGGCCTAGATATCATTTAGACAAACATTCTGACCAAATTTCAAGCTGCTGAAGCAAAAAATGCGGCATCCAAAGTGTTAAAAAGATTTTCCTTCAATTTGGCCTAGTGACCTAGTTTCTGATCCAATATGACCCATATTTCAACTTGACCTAGATATCTTTAAGACAAACATTCTGACAAACATTTTTGACCCGACGTGACCCATGTTCAAACTTGACCTACATATCATCAAGACAAACATTCTGATAAAGTTTCAACATACTCAAGTTGAAAATGTGGCCTCCAGAGTGTTAACAAGATTTCCATTCAATTCAAACTAGTGACCTAGTTTTTGACCTCATATGGCCCAGTTTCGAACTTGTCCAAGATTTTATGGAGATGAACGTTCTGATAGAGTGTTAACAAGCTCAAATGTTGATGATGCACAACGCACGACGGACGGACGCACGACAAAATGTGATCATAATAGCTAGCCTTGCACTTCGTGCATAGGTGAGCTAAAAAGCAAAACAAACTCACATGTTCACCGTTCTTTGACAGAGCTAGGAGGTCAAATCAAAGGTGACCCTTATCCCGCACTGAATTGTACTTTCAAATTTCAGAAAATACAGCATGTTCTGAAAATGGCTCTTACTGTGTCAACATAGCTAAAAGCAATTAAACACTATTTTTTATTATAAATCAGTCAAAGGTTATTCAACTTAATAAACAACACTTTCAACTTCCAATAAAATCATTATTGTCCAATCCGTTTTACTTCCCTTTGACCTAAATCAAATTCTGTTTTTCGATAAACGGCATACTTTTTACATTTTTAGTATATATATGGCCGTCTATTGCGGACTTACAAACAAAATTTCAATCAATTTGGTTGAATGGTTATGGAAAAGTAGCAATTTCTCTTTAAATACCCTCTGTGCACTGTGCTATTCTGTACACTTATAATAGGATGGCCTCCCTTGACCAAAAATAGAATTTTTTAATTCTTAAAAAGGGACTTATAAATCCAACCTCGAATGGATTTTTTGTTAGTTTTCAGTCTGTTTGGGTGTTTTTAACATGTCAAATGCTCTAGTAGTCATTGAAAACTTAAATGTGCTGATGTTAATTAACATTTAATGACATAGCCCACATTTGCTTTAAAATTTCATTCTTTTTAACATTATTTTACATGTATCATACATTCAAAAGTCAGTTTTGGCATAAACCTGTTCCAGATGTTAGCAGCAATGTCTCATAGGTATTTCCTACACTGTTATCTTATAAAAAAAAAAATTTAACACCTGAGCACTGTGAGCAGGTCCAGTCCTTGGGATAAGGGACTCTCAAATGTGCTAGTCTAATAGGTTTTATGACATATTGACCTCCATGGAAGAGGCTCTTTGTGTCTTAGACATGACTCAGTCTATAGTAAGCATTAAAACAGGATACATACTTATTTGTTCACATAAAAAAAATTTGGGAGGTTTTTCATCATGAAAGGTGATAAGAAAAGGAGAAAATCCATGTTCAAACTTGGCAATAAATGTGGGTTGGGACGTCAAAGTGTTTTTAAATTGACTCCTAACAGGGAATATGTAAGACCGACTGTGGAAGAGGCTAAATTAATGGATGTAGACCCAGTTGTTCATGATGCAATAGCATCTACGTCAACTTCAACAGACCAGAAACTAGACGTCATGTTGTTGCGCCCAAGACTCAAACAGCCAGAGTACAAGTGTACTGGAAGCAGAAACACAAGTTATTTGGGGTGAGTACACATTATACTGCATAGAAATATACCTTTAAACTGACATTGACTTGATTTCTGCAATTTTGAGAGATAATTAAGGAGTTGAAAGTGCATTAAATTCTTCAAGTTTATCGTCAAAGGGAGATAACTCAGTAGACCTTATGCACTCAAAGCTAATTCAAGAGGTTTTCAGTTCACCCATGATATTCCATATACAGACTCATTCAAACCCAAAGCAGATGAAGGAAATACAATAAAATTGATTCAATCCATAGGTTAACTTTGAGAGAGAAAACGTCCTGGGAAAAGGAGATTATTGCTCAATATAATCATATCCACCTTTTCCCGCAATAATTTCAAATTATGCCTGCTGCAGAGGTGTTTTCATACGAGAATAGGTCATGTAAATTAACCAAAATGAGGAAATAGACTTGTTTTTATACTCAATTTCAGCCAGGAGCATGACTGCTACAAAATAGTTCACGTCGCAAAGCTCTTAAGAGATGTTTAATATGGTCAATTTGGAGCACAGGGCCAGTTTTCCAAACTGTCTAGGGAATCTCACATTCGACAAGAAAAATGAAAACCGAAGAGGTCTTGTTTGGAGGGAGAGAATGGCATATTGCACATGATTATATGTGTCTAAAAAGCACAAGGTTTACACAAAGGTATCTTCCCCAACAAAGAGACGAGGTCGCAAGATGGCTACAACATTATCTGAGCTTAAATATAGTGTTGACTCAAACCCTGATTGGGGGATCTAGTATCGTTCAACTTATTGCTGGTGGAAATATTGGGGGCCCATCACGTCAGGGCGTAACAAACAGTAGCAAAGCAGTTAGTGAGGTCATTGTTGCTGAGAATAAGGCTGCCAAACAACTGCAGCAGTTGCGAAAAATTAACCGGTGGCAAGGTCGGCCGGAAAATGAGATTCCTGTGCAGGTAGACGAGGTATATAACAACAACCTTTATTCTGGAGTTGGAAGAACCCCATTTCAGCCTGCAACCCAGTGCATTGTAACAGTGGCGGAAAATATTACCCCACGTAAGCAATTAGTGGCAGTCGAGGCAGTCAGTAAATTATGCTTCAAGCATGGTTTTCACACAAAGGAGGATGTAGGGCAATGTGATATTCAGGACGGTAAATGTTCAGCAACTGTCAGTTTGGAGACTAATATTGAGGATGAGCAACAATGGGCCGAAACATGCTTCCGCAACCTTAAAAATGATAGCATGGAGGTGAAATTTGTCACCACAGATGGAAATGGTAAATCGTTTCAGGCGGCACACCAGCTCCACGTGTCTGGATATATACAAAAACTGTTCCTGTGCACCAACTTGACACAAGGCATCTCCGTGCTAATCAGCGAAAGTACATCAAAGCATCAAACAAGGCTACCACAATCATGCCAGGGAAAACCAAAGCATATCGGCAGTACACACAAAACAGGTTCGCATTAGACATGAGCAAACGCTGTCAGGCTGAACTTCATTATATCATCAAGAAGAAATCGAAAAATATCTTAGACAACACGCGAGTCATGATGTCCAATATAAGGCAATGCTTTGCAGGATCAATTCAGCAGTGTGCAAAGTGGAAACGAATTGAATATCGCATTGGAGATGAAACGGTCCAACTAACCAGACTTAATACCAACACACAAAAAGTCGAGGGGACAAATAGAGCCATTAAACCTTCCTTACCCAAAGACAAGACGTTTTCCAGGAACTTCCAGTCACGTGCACACAGTGCCCTACACTTTGTTAATAATGGACCCGAAAAATTCCTTGCGCAAACTTTGTTCTGCTGGCGGATGTGCAATTCCTTCAGGAAGTAGTGCTGACCGTCAGCTAGAGTCACTCCAAACTTACTCTGAAGAGAAGAAACACACGAAAAGTCCATGGAATTCAAATTAAAGCGTAAGCTACAAAGACAGTTGCTATTCAAACTGTACGAAAAGCATCGTGAGCAGAAAAATTATGACAGACGGCGCATATACGAAAAACACGGACTAAGACCCAAAATGTGCCACACATTATGCAAGTCGGGGCCAACACTGACCATGATGGATATGCTCAGAAACAAATGAAGTTGAGGCGCAGAAGAAGTGTACCTACATCAGAAGATGCATGCAGGCTCGTGCCCAAGGCAGGACCCTCTGGCCACACACTGACGACGCCCAGTGCTAACATAATGGGGTTCAACGGTAAGATGACCTTCTTTTATGCATCTCTTACTGTGACAGAGGTGACTGACATCCATGCAATTTCCATGTGTGTCAACCTCTACCAGCTCGGACCTATGTCTAATCATCAAGATCAACTGCTGAACAAGGGTCTGTGTACATCTGCCATCAGGCCAAGTAACCCTCTTGACAGGATAACCATCCCTGTCTATGTAACCCATCCACTCCAGGCATTCTGACCCTTCCCCCGGGTCCTAGAGTGTTTTTCTATGGTATTCTCCAGCTTTAGCCAAAACTTGTATGGATATTCCATTTAATAAAGGTTTGATGAGGAATTTCGTCTACAAGTATACAAGGAGTACAAGTGATGAAAATAGGCGAAAAGGGGGAAAAAGTACTGAAAACTAAGCCATTTTCCATAGGCGACCATTATGGGTTATGGTTCTTTACTAGCAAATGAATTAACACATATACCTGTATCAAACTAAAGTTCATTCTAAGAACTACCAAAAAAGCAAAACAAACTCACAAGTTCACCGTTTTTTGACAGAGCTAGAAGGTCGAATCAAAGGTGAACCTTATCCCGCACTGAATTTTACTTTCAATTTCAGAAAATACAGCTGCATATTCTGAAAATGGCTCTGAATGTGTCAACATAGCTAAAAGCAAACACTATTTTTATTATAAATCAGTCACAGGTTATTCAACTTAATAAACAACACTTTCGACTTCCAACAAAATCATTATTGTCCAATGGGAGACAACTTCAATCCCATATATTCATCTGAAATTCCCTACATGATTGACTGAAGTTGTTTAAAGGTTCATTTGCATGTGTTTCCATCACGTCTGATCAAGGCGATGTTCAAACTACACAAAAACCGAGGCTTTAGTAAACAACTTACAAGAGGCCCATGAGGTTTCTTTGGTCATTTTCAATTCAGAGCATACATGTATGTATGGTGAAGATCAGATAGTAAATGGAGGCTTTATTGTGTTCACAAGCTGTATTATAAATAGCAATTTTGACAATTTCAAGGGCCATAATCCAGTCTTGAATTGGCAGATCTGGCTGGTTTTTGAAAGGAACCGAGCTCTCATCAATATATAGTAAATCGAGGCTCTATTGTGTTCACAAGCTGTATTATAACAATTTTGGCAATTTCAAGGGCCGTAATCCAGTCATGCAAGGGCACATCTGGCTGGTTTTTAAAAGGAACCAAGCTCTCATCAATATTTAACTACTACCTAAGTTTGGTGAAGATCAGATAGTAAATGGAGCCTCTATTGTGTTCACAAGCTCTATTATAGCAATTTTGACAATTTCAAGGGCCATAATTCAGTCTTGAATGGGCGGATCCGGCTGGTTTGCAAAAGGGACCGAGCTCTCATAGATAGCAATTGTTTACGGACGCAAGACGACCGACACCACATCACGGCATAAGCTCTTCTGGCCTTTGGCCAGTAGAGCTAAAAATAAAACAATCCGAACAAGGAAATCTTGCTCATTAAGAGGAATTTAGCCCCTTTTCCCAAAATGTTCTGACAGGTGCTGCTGGAGGTGCAAGAAATTGCATGTATGTGAGAGAAAGGTTAAGTACCTGGCAAAAAACTGTTGCTGAATATGTGGCTTGGTCGACATCCACAGAGTCCCAGGTACTCATTCTAGTATTCTACCCCCAGCCTGACAGAAAACAACAACACCAATAACATTGATTGAACCCCTACTTACCTAATCTGAGTCTCTGGGAGCTTTCTGGGGGTTGGTTTCTGTAATTTTTCCCAGCATTTTATTGCTGACAGGTTAAATGAGCTTGCCCAAAAGTGAAAGTTTGGTCTGCAATATGCAAGTAACGAACTAAGGACAATTAATACCGAAACTGGATTCTTACATTTTCCATAGGCGACCATTGTAGCAATTTGGGCTATGGCGCTTTCCCAACAGTAGAACTAACCCAGAAACCTATGTAACCCGGCTGAAAGAGTCGGACCCGAACAGGGCTCGAACTCGGGACCTCTTGTCCCGTAGGCGAACACTCCATGTCGCTATAAAAGCTAGCTCTATAGCAAGGCAGTATAAGTATCCCCTTATAAATACAAACACATAGGATTAGCTACAGAGTTATTGTCTATCTATGGGACAGACCTCTATGGAACAGACCACTATGGGACAGACCACTATACTACATACTCCTCCTCGAATCATTTAATTTTCTATACCTACTACTCTATCTTACATCACTGCGGGTAATTTATATTGGGCGCCAATGTAACCCAGCCGAAAGAATTCGACCCGACTAGGGCTGGAATTAGGGACCTCTTTTCTCGTAGGTGAACACTCTACGGTGTCGCTATAAAAGTTAGCTCTATAGCAAGGCAGTATAAGTATCCCCTTATACAAACACATAGCTACAGAATTATTGTCTTTCTATGGGACAGACCTCTATCAGTCTATGGGACAGACCTCTATCAGTCTATGGGACAGACCACTGTCAGTCTATGGGACAGACCTCTATCAGTCTATGGGACAGACCTCTATCAGTCTATGGGACAGACCACTATCAGTCTATGGGACAGACCACTATCAGTCTATGGGACAGACCTCTATCAGTCTATGGGACAGACCTCTATCAGTCTATGAGACAGACCTCTATCAGTCTATGGGACAGACCTCTATCAGTCTATGGGACAGACCTCTATCAGTCTATGGGACAGACCTCTATCAGTCTATGGGACAGACCACTATCAGTCTATGGGACAGACCTCTATCAGTCTATGGGACAGACCTCTATCAGTCTATGGGACAGACCTCTATCAGTCTATGGGACAGACCTCTATCAGTCTATGGGACAGACCACTATCAGTCTATGGGACAGACCTCTATCAGTCTATGGGACAGACCACTATACTACATACTTCTCCTCCAGTCCATATGAATATTCGTCCTCGAATCATTTAATTTTCTACACCTACTACTCTATCTCACATCACTGCGGGTAATTTATATTGGGCGCCAATGTAACCCGGCCGAAAGAATCCGACCCGACCAGGGCTGGAATTTGGGACCTCTTGTCCCGTAGGCGAACACTCTACGGTGTCGCTATAAAAGCTAGCTCTAAAGCAAGGCAGTATAAGTATCCCCTTATACAAACACATAGCTACAGAGTTATTGTCCATCTATGGGACAGACCTCTATGGGATAGACCACTATGCTACATAAATGGCGCCCAATAAGCAGATGGAATAAATAGGGAAGGATAACTGATGAATGAAGACAGGATAACTGAATGAGGACATTCTTTTTCTGTGAAGGGAGATATATATTCAGGCTGTGAAGGAAGAGATAGATGTATTCTAGCCGTGAAGGTAGAGAGATATTTAGGCCAAAGAGCGAAGAAGTGGACGGATCTCAGGGTTCAAATTTAGCGCTCGCTAACTCGCTAAATGCGTGTCAAATTCAGAAAATGCGAGTAGAATTTCATGCCCACTCGATATTTTTAGCGAGTCACTTTTTTTCCAAGTTCAAACCTTAATTATTTTAAAAACAAAACCAGGGCTCCCGCTGTCGTTCTCCACTTGAGCCATTGGCGATAAAATGAAAAAAGACTTGGATTCGCAAGGTGTTAAAGTAGCATACTGTGACAATCACATTATCGTTTTTTTTCATTTTTAATCTGTTTACATGTTAGATCTAGAGTACCGAAAACAGCTGACGTGTGCCGAATGATAGTTGGATGATTCATCAACAAGAAGTTGCGATTTTGGTTTCTTGTCTGTTTACGATGTCAGGCAAAATTGATAAATTGAAAAAGATATTTATGAGCGTTTTAGACCGAAAGACAGTACATTTATATGTTAAAATGAAAGTTAATGTCCACTTCGAAGCCCCAAGTCAATTTTTATTCCAATTTCCATTTTAAATCTAAAGATTATCAAGTAAAATTTTGAACAAGAAGTAGACGTAGATTCGGACGCTATTTTTTCCGGATACGTTATTCGGCGAATTTCAAAGTGATGTAAAACAATATTTGATAGTCAAGTTAGTTGTAAACGTCAGTTTAAACTAAAGAATAGATAGCACAATGAAATATTTGATAGAAAAACGCTACAAATCTTCATAACAATGTTTAAATACAAGTTTATAAAGACAATTTACTATTTGTAATGTAATGACTATTCCTTAGAACAGTTACATGTATGTCATATTATCTGAACTGACAAAACTTGAACAAATCCGACCAAGTCATGCAATTTGTGATCAGCAGCCAGTTTTATCATGTCTCTTGGGTGGCTGCTGATCGCAAGTTTGAATGTAGTTGAAATCCAAATAACATTGAATTTGAAAGCGATTTGATGATTTTTTTTAAAAAAGCAAGTAGTTTTGACAATTTAGCAAGTTAGTTTTTAGGCCACTTGCTTTTTTTAGCAAGAGGCAAAAAAAGTTAAATTTGAACCCTGGATCATCTAAGACTAAGAGACATAGATAGATGTATTAAATGTTCGGTCGACGTTGGATTGTGCAGCCAGTATACAGGAACAATTGGACTCAATGTATTCCTGTGACAGTGGACTTATGTAAATATAAGAGTGACCGTGGACATATTATGATGAGAGTGTCATTGGACTTGTATAAAACTCAAGGATAAAAGTTAGACTATAGTTGATTTAAAACTGATTTGTGAGTACCAAATTTTATTCTTGAAATATATAGAAAATGCAATGATTCTTTGTATAAGATTGAAATTGTCAGGCAAACCTAATCCTTTTAATTATATTAATAACCTAATACATAAATAATTCAACCCGGTTACACCTATATTCAATCAAAGGGGGCCAGCACGTATTTTTAGCTATATATAGTGTAAATATAGATTATATTTACACTATATATAGCTAAAAATTCGTGCTGGCCCCCTTTATCAGACTTCACAAAATCTTTTAAAAACCTGTGAGTGTCAGTCCGAAAGCTAATTTTTCATATATTTTCCTCTTTGTTCAACTAATTATTGCATGAAAATGTGTCAGTCCGAATGAATTGTTGTCAGTCAGGACTGGAGGACTGACGACTTTCGCGTAGTCTGCTTTGTATTCAATCAAAGTTCATTATCAAAACTACCAAAAAGCAACAAACTCACATGATGTCCAACCTTTTTTTGTTTAGCTATGACGTCAAATCAAAGGTCACCCTTATATCCCAGTGAAAATGGCTCCTAAGCTGTCAATGAAGCTAACAAGAGCTGTGGGAGGACAGCGCACTCGACTATTTCACCGCTTATTTAAGTTACTGAGATAATGGACTCTAATGTAGTTGCATGCAAAACATTAACCACAATTTCTTAGTGGGTGATAATTTGCCTAATATGCAGGATATAGTGTTATTTAACATGATTATTTCCATAGATGTGATGGTTAGAAAGGGTTGTATAACGATTCAATGGAATGCATCAAGTAGTTACTAAGTAGTAAGTTACTAAGATATGGACTCTTAATGCAAGCAAACCTTTCACCATAATTTCTAAGTAAAAAAAGGGCACCATATGCAGGATAGAGTTATCTTAATTGATTGTGTTTATAGTTGTGAAATTGGGAAAGCTAGGTTGTATAAAGTTTCAATACAATTTTTCAAGTTGTTACTGAGATTACACTCTAAAGTAAATGTAGTTGCAAAACTTTAACCAGAATTTCTAAGCCCAAAAAGAGCATAACTTGCATAAAATGCAGGATATAGTTATCTTACTTAATAATCTACACAGGTGTGATAGTTGGGTAGGGTTGTAGAAAGTTTCAATGCAATGCATCAAGTAAATACTGAGATATACTCTTAATTTAGTTGCATGCAAAACTTTAACCAAAATTTCTAAGTAAAAAAAGTGCAATAACTTTCATAAAATGCAGGATAGAGTTATCTAACTTGATAATCTACATAGGTGTGATAGCTGGGTAGGGTTGTATAAAGGTTCAATGCAATGCATCAAGTATATGCTGAGATATAGCCTCTTTAATTTAGTTGCACGCAAAACTTTAACCAGAATTTCTACATAAAGCAAGATGTGTTTGTGAAACACTGATGCCCCCCAATGGCATCTAGGTCAAAGGTCAAGGTCGCCAGGTCAAAAATGTTGGTACTGACAGAAAGGTCATGTCACAAGGAATACACATGTGAAATATGGTAGCCGTACCTGTTATGGTTCAAAAGTAGTGGTCAAGGTTAAAGTATTTTTTCGAGAATGGCAACATCTAGGTCAAAGGTCAAGGTCGCAAGGTGAAAAATGTTGGTACTGACAGAAAGGTCATGTCACAAGGAATACACATGTGAAATATGGTAGCCGTACCTGTTATGGTTCAAAAGTAATGGCCAAGGTTAAAGTTTTTTTTGTGCAGACAAGACAGACCAACAGACCAACAGACAGGCCAAAAACTATATGCCCCCCGAATCGGAGATTCCGTGGGGGCATAAAAAGGTCCATAACTTGCATGAAATGCTGGATAGAGTAATCGTACTTGATTGTTTACATAGATGTGATGGTTGGTAAGGACTGTATAAAGTTTCAATGCAATGCATCAAGTAGTTACTAAGAGATGGTCTCTTTATGTAGTTGCATGCAAAACTTTAACCAGAATTTATAGGTCCAAAAAGGCCATAACTTGCATAAAATGCAGGATAGAGTTATCATACTTGATAATCTACACAGGTGTGATAGTTGGGTAGGGTTGTAGAAAGTTTCAATGCAATGCATCAAGTTAATACTGAGATATGGACTCTTAATTTAGTTGCACGCAAAACTTAAACCAGAATTTCTAAGTAAAAAAAGTGCCATAACTTGCATAAAATGCAGGAGTTATCATACTTAATAATCTACACAGGTGTGATAGTTGGGTAGGGTTGTAGAATGAATGAATGAATGAATGTATATTCTTTTATGGCGCATCGACAGCTAAGGTCATTTAGCGCGCAATTAAATTTAATTATTCATGATCCCTGGGTAAACAAACCAGTACTAGGCTAGAAAATGTGCCTTGCCCAAGGGCACTCTACCATGACCGTAGTGCCGCGACTGGGGATCGAACCCGGGACACCTGGTTTCGAAATCCCCGACGCTAACCACTCAACCACAGCGGATTCCTAGGGTTGTAGAAAGTTTCAATGTAATGCATCACGTAAATACTGAGATATATGGACTCTTAATTTAGTTGCACGCAAAACTTTAACCAGAATTTCTAAGTAAAAAAAGGGCCATTTATAACTTGCATAAAATGCATGATAGAGTTATCTAACTTAATAATCTACATATGTGTGATAGTTGGGTAGCCTAGTGCTGTATAAAGTTTCAATGCAAGTAATAAAGGGCCATAACTTGCATTTGTTTGTTTGTTTGGAGTTTAACGCCGCTTTCAACAGCTTTGGTCATATCACGGCGGTCAGTGCACCTACCCATGTTTTCCTGGCTTTCACTCACCAGTACTTACACAACATTCTTTCGAAGCCACTGACTACTTTCTCACATAGATCAGAGGTGAGAGGCAATGAAAAAATCGCCCGAAAGAATGTCGCCGCAACCGGGTATCGAACCCGTGACCTCCAGATCGCGAGTCAGCTACGCTACCAATTGAGCTACCCGGCCGGGCCATAACTTGCATAAAATGCATCAAGTTAATACTGAGATATGGACTCTTAATTTAGTTGCACGCAAAACTTAAACCAGAATTTCTAAGTAAAAAAAAGTGCCATAACTTGCATAAAATGCAGGATAGAGTTATCATACTTAATAATTATTATATTATATTTATTTATTCAAGTAATATAGGCCTCTGGCCCAAAATACAAAATACAAAAAATACATTTAACAATAGAGTGACAAATATATATTGTTTTACAAATAACAAGTGCAGAAGTATTTAAACATTAAAGACAAAATAATTTACTGATCATACGACATTAAGCTCTTGTTTTATTTTATTCATTGCATGATATAAATATTTAGCAATTGACAAAACTTCATCTGTTATTGTAGACGACATAAGGGAGTAAAATAAGTTATGAGAACTGTTTTGTAACCAATAATCTTTAAAATAGATATCTCGCATATTGTTATACAGTGGACATTCAAAGAAAAAATGGTATTCGTCTTCAATAACATATATGTATTTGACTTTAAGCAGTAGAAGCAATATCTTAAGTGTCTATCAATTCCAATATGTCTACCACTTTCTATCATTAGACTGACATGAGCAACGAAAATTTGAAATAGCTTTCCTATATTTATATGATAAGTCTAAGCTTAAATAGCGTTCAACATTTTTTTTTTAAGTAGGGTCTTAAAGTACTTATAATTTAAGGCTTTTGGTGAAGTTTCAATATCATTATGCCAGTTTTGCGAATAGCAATCAATTAAGCGTTGCTTAAAAATATTAATAAAGTTTAAGTCATCCCCAACATCATGAGACCCACACGCATCCAAAACCAAATCGGAAAAGCATATCTTTAATACAACCTGCCCATGTTTTCCTACCAGATTCCTGTAGACGTTTTAACATTAAGTAACAATGTTTTGGATACCTGTGATCTCCCATACGTGTCAATTTTAACCAGTATTTAATACAGTTTGTAATAATCTACATATGTGTGATAGTTGGGTAGTGCTGTATAAAGTTTCAATGCAAGTAATAAAGGGCCATAACTTGCATAAAATGCAGGATAGAGTTATCTAACTTGATAATCTACATTGGTGTGATTGTTTGGTAGGGTTGTAGAAAGTTTCAATGCAATACATGTAGTCAGGGCCAGCGCCGTCATTCGCCACTTTCGCCAAATGCGAAGATTATTTTAAAGTGGCGAAGTTATTTCATGAGTGGCGAATGTAAGTGTAAGTGGCGAAAGGTTTTTATCATCAACATTTACCGGTTTTGGATATCAGTTTTACGAATACAGTGACTTTTTCCATTAGTCTAAGATAATGCACAGCCATTTGATTCAATGTCGGGAACCAGTGACCACTTTAAAACATTTTTACGACACCCGTTTTTATCATTTTGACAGCTTGTGTATTTCACACTTGTTTTATTGTTATGAAGTGTTAATTCAGCCTTTTTATCCGACTGACCGACAACCCTTGAGCGATATTGATACATAAAAGGCCGTACATATGATAAATGGCAATTATAGATGCATTTAATATATTGGCACGCTTTTTGAAGCAGGTTTCGACGATCGACGTAGGCCTTTCATGATTTAATGACAATGTAAGTTTGTCATTTTTGATTGGGAAAAATCTATTTAATTATGGGCAAGTACAAACAATTATTGGACCCGTTGATGAGATTGCATATTTATAAATATTTCTTCTCCTCTCCGTTTATCACTGAAATTAAAGAAAAGTGGCGAACAAATGTCTCCTAAAAATTTAAAGTGGCTCCTAAAATTTAAAAGTGGCGAACTTTATTTCCATGTGGCGAAAGTGGTGACAAAAGAAAGATTCAACCAAGAGCAGGCCCTGCATGTAGTATTTTAGTCCAAATATTTTAGACTTTCGGTTTCTCGTTTTATCATCTGTCATTTTTTGGTCAACCTAGCGTATGCAGGATAATAACAAAATGAAAAATGAGCATATGCGATGTCTTTTTTTGAAGGACTAGTAGTATTTAAGAACGTGCATGCAAACCCTTAACCAAAGTGTGACGTGGACGCCGACGGCGAGGCCAGGGTGAGTAGTATAGCTCTCATATTCTTCGAATAGTCGAGCTAAAAACAAACAATGTTTTTGTTTACAAATCAGTCCGAGAGTATTTAACTTTATTATAAACACTTTCAACAAAATCAGTATTGTTCAATGGGAGACCACTTCAGTCTTGTGAATTCATCTGAAATTCCGATCTGATTTACTTCCCTTTGACCATAAGACTAAAGTGGGTGTTTAATCTTAAAACAAATAATTTGAATATAACTATATATTGCACTCTTTAATTGGTCGTTGTGATGGGTCCACTTTCGAACAACAGACTTATCTCGGTGGATATATAGATCTCCATAACGGTTAAAACCACTATTGTTTACATTTTTAAGCCGTGGGAAAATCACATTCCAAAGTGATGACGTCATACGACCTCTTCCCTCTTAGTGTTATTTACTACAATACTATCTTTGGTCATAACCCTTATTATATCATAGATTACATACTTATTTGGTGGCATTCATTCTGTGATTGAAAGCTCTATTCCAGTATACCCAATTCGACTGTTAACCAACATTGTTTCTGTCTATTTTTACCGTTGTTATATTCCCCGCGTCTGCAGACAATCTGTAAAATCACAATCTACAGTCTTACAATACCAAGACACCTGCAATCAATACATTGTATGGGTACTAAGTATATTTAATTACCTACCTCTACCGTTATTTTATTCCTGATGTAATTTTAAATCCATTTATTTACATTATTTAGATCCATTATTTTAAAACATCAACAAACACATGGTGAGAAGATCTATTTTTAGACCTATTTCTAGGAATACTCAACAACAAATTTACAGAGTTTTCTCCCTTTGACCATACATTAATTTTATTTGAATCAATTCAACAACTTTTTATACATAGAGAGCTCTGCTCTTGTAGCGGACAGCATTGTGTGCAAAGATTCTCGACAACGTCTCCGCTGTTCGGAGGTCCATTTTCGGATAGTACGAGGGTCCATGCACATTGATGTACAATTATCTATTCATCAAACTATTTAACAAACACGGAGGCGGTGGTAGCTGGGCTCGGGTCCTCCTCCTGTTATATGAAGTAAAATCTGTGTCGGACCAACGCGGACCAATTGCTCCAAATCTGAGTCAGTGGAGTATGGCCTGCAGCATATGGATGTTATGTCCCCGTATACGCAGGCATTGCGTGTCGGGGGAATGGCGATATCTGGGAGGGATATCCTCCCCGACATGTTCTGTTTGGGGTGCGCGCGGGTAGGGGTATACATCTTGAGGTGTGTAGTGGGGCACCTCTACTGAATCCCCTTTTCAGTCCAACACAGATTTTACTTTTCGTAATTACATGTATATTCCATTTGAAAATCGACGACTTAAGAAAACGCTGTGACAAAAGGGAAACACTGGTCACAATGATTGAGCTTTGTCTCGATTTGCCACAATGTTTTGAATTTTGTGATTCAATAATATACTTTCACTTCTAAAGATTTTCCACATTTTCTCAAGATGTTTCCAAAGTCATCTACTGCAAATTGAATGAGAGACGCTCAGGAACATTTGGGTATTGCTAATAAATCCTAAAAGCTTTCTAGAAACTTCCGAAAATTACAGTTTCCTTTTTGACATAATTTCGTCAAGATGACCCCTTCGTGCATAAGTGTCACATAACGCCTAGGTTTGTTTTCCTGGATCAGCGTTAAATTGTATGTGGGATTGAAGATCAGGGCTATGTGTTCGATTCCTCCCCAGCGATTTTGGTTGACTGCAGACACATTGTCTTTGACTTGTACAAGCAGTAACGAATTACTGGACTGTCGCCGTGATATCATCGACGTCAGCTAGTCGATTTATCTTATGTTTATCAATGTTTTCAAAAGGACGAAGATATTTTAATAACAATAACTCAATAATAGTGATAATGACAGTGATAAGTTGGGCTACTTTTCGAACAATGTTTTCAAACTGTCCTATAATTTACGCCAGACTCTTCAATACATCTTCATGTGATGCTCAAAGTTGGAGATCTGTCACGATATTTATACTTAATCCATGTTTAAACAAACAAAAACACAAAGTCAAAACTTTAAATAATATAAAACATTTAATAATTGCATTGGTCTTTAAAAACATGTGCATAATACAATGATATAAAATAAGGAAAAAAGTAAATCACAGATGCAAATATATTTCTCCCTCTTTCCCTGTTTATCTCTCTATCTAACTGTCTGTCTCCCTCTATGTGTGTGTACATGCATGTGTGTCTATTCCCCCCCTCCCCCACCCTGTTTCTCTGTATGTGTGTGACCCCCCCCCCCCCCCCCCAAAAAAAAAACACACACACACACACAACGCGCGATCTCTCTCTCTCATTTAAGTGTGAAACACGAATTAAATTATCAAATATAAAAAAGTTTTAAGCGGATTATATTTACTGAATTACACAAGGTAGGCTTTCTAATAATTTACAGTAAACCAGTTTAAACATGAAAGCAATAGAAAAATAAATGATCTGAATGACGCATGGAAACAGTTGCCGGATAATCACTGATAGATAAGTTTTATCAAAAGTGTTAAATATGTGGGTCATCATAAATGAAACAAATATAGTTCAAGTCCTGAATTAATACAATTTAAATCATAAATAGAAATATATAAATTAACTAATTTAAAAAATAAATGATGGAAACCAAAAACCAATATTGATAAGATTTGTATCAACTGAGTGTACCAGAAAACACGGCAGACTAAATAATGTAAACAAAGCAATGGATATTAATGAGGGAAGGTAATCTCGTGACTAGGTAACCATGGCAACAAAAGAACATTCATTGAGCACGTTCATGTTATATAGGTGTTACTATGTAACAGTGTATACATTAACCAAGGATGGGATATTATAAAACTCTGATTACAGTTACCAAGTGGCGATCAGTAGGCAGGCTATGACTGACATATAGTCTATCTCTGTATACACAAATAGCTAAGGGCCTCTCCGACTTTACCGACTTGAAATCTACGAGAGACTCGAAACTCTCTAAACGAGAATCGAGTCGGTAAACTTTGTGTTGATACTGGGCACTAATATAAATATTATTGTTGTCTGGGTCTACACTGATCCCGGATGGCATTGACCCTTCTATTGTTTTGTGATAGACTACTTTTCCCTTATCGTTCATACAAAGTACTTTGACGTTAAGCGGGTCAGTTAAATAGAACCTTCCAGAACAAACAGCGAGATCAGACCTATAAGAGTGTAAAGGAGTGTTTATGGTTTTTATCGTGTCTCCGTCTGTGGACATCACGCATATAAACCAGGGATCATCCTTACAGAGGGAAACAATCTGATCTCCACTAAAGTCTATAGACTTACAGTGTTTCTTTGTTTTTATAGATTTAGTGATTACGGCAGGATTTGGTGTTAAATTAATAAACAATATTCTACGTTCCCCTGGCAACGTAACAGCTAGCATACATTGTTTATTGGGCTTTGATGGGTCGGGTACGGAAATATCAGTAGTGGAAATTATGCCCTGCTCAGTGGGTTCTCGTTTTACAGAAAAAAGAGTTTTAATTGCAGCACGAAAGCGTTTTAACGGTTTAACATCGGACGACACACTGGCGGCCATTACGGCCTGCTCAGTGGGTTCTCGTTTATCCCTTATTTCTGTTACACCGTAAGGTCCAGACCCAAACCGTAAATAGCGTTGTAATATGTGCGAACCAATACTGAATACTTTAATACAATCATTATAAATATCACAAAGAACCCACCTTGTGTGATCCAGTCCACATAATCCAGTTATATAATATATATCACTTTTATCCAATTCATGTTTAACATTAACTCTATCGACCACAGAAACTTCCTCTCTACCAAACATTACCTTTCTCTCAATCTTTCTCTCTTTCCTCATTCCCCCCAGAAATTCTCTCCTTCTCATTTCTCTCTCGTCCCTCTTACTCTCTATTTCTATCATACGATGGGATTTATCGTGACTCTCATTACATTTATCACACACATACTGTTTACATAAATAACACAAAAATAGAGCGGATATTTTACTTAAATCTAATAAAAAGCAAATATCGCAGGTTTGTTTATTCCACGTTTGTTTTTCAGTTTGTAATGTCTCCTCTCTTATTTCATCGACTTTAACTTGACCGGACCTGTTTGTTTCAGCCATATCGGTGGGAGCCTGTGCCATTTTTCTGTAAAAGAAAGTGCATGTAATTAATTAACCATTTATAAAGAAAAGGTAACATAATATTTCTGGGGAATACATTGAGTTACCAGTAAATCTTATTCATGATCTTGGTCTTAACTAGTCTAATAGTTTTATTTGAAATTCTAATGCAATGAGTTCATGATGTTAACCCTTAATACTTACTTTTAGATAACAGATAAGTGTGAAAATTGTAGTAAGGGGATACTGAAGTAACTGAATGACTGTTAACGGAATTTAACTTATTAATGTCGATTATGATAGTATATGCCATGATGAAAGGAATGAACACTTCGGTATTTATGACAAGTGTGGAAAAAGATCTGACTGTAAAACCCCTATCTGATCCATATTCACACTGCTTGTTAGACTTCTCTTGGACGTTTCAAAAAGTAAGTTTCAACCAGTGTAGATACAGAAACAGATTAAGCGAAAATGCAGTTTTATTTGGGTGTACACCGACTGTATGGTTTTCCCTGAGCAAATATCATATCTGATATATATTCACACTGTTCATTAGAAGATGGTTGTTTCCTTTTGTAAGTTGCAATCAGTGTGCAGAACCAGATCAGATAACATGAAAGGGTAGTTTGAGCTGGGTCTACAGTGAAGACAAATAGCCTTTTGGTTGGCTTTGATCAAGGATCCTATTTCTACAACAATCACTCAGTCTACTGTTAACATATTCACAAATTATAATAACAAATCTTACCACTTTTTGGTCTGTTATCAATACACAATAAATAACCAAACTCGAAGACCACCACGATGTAGATTTACTGACTGGCTGAAAACATAGGAATAAAAGACAATTAAAGTTAAATCACATGCTTTTCAGTATTTAATTGAGAAATATATCATTTATATCCTGAATAACTCATTGTTTCACAGACAAACTGAGAATAATGAATTCATCAGGAGATGTTTGTTCAGGGTTTACTATGTTTTTACTGTATATAGATCCAGACACCTTAACATAGTGTATAAGTGAACTGTCAAAGTAACAGGGCTGGTAAGACAGTGAACACTTTATATTTCTATGTATTCTGGGTTATGAAATCATCACGCAACAGTTAAACACTAAAGGACTTTAATTGTCTGACCTACCGTCTATATTGACATTTCTGATTTTAGGTTCAGATCACCCAGTCCCTTTAGTAAGTCTTATCTGAAACAACTCAAGTTGGCTGAATTTCCTAACAAACTTGTGTAAGTAGTGCGTGAACTAGTTATATCTTGATAAGACTGTGTGGATACAACACATAGTAGTCTGGATCAACACTATTCGCAAAGGCAAACGAGTTACTTGTCTAGGGCACGGTCCCAATACAGATATTGTTGCTTAAAGCTATATTTTATGAAGAACATTCACACATAGATCTGTGATGTGTTTGATCTCATGGTAAGTATCTTATAAAATTACCAATATCTTATAATCTATAGCTTTTAATGTTTTAAAATTATTTAATAGAAAGATTGCAAAATAAGAAGAAAAGGCGAATGCACTATAATTGACTTACCCTCGATTCTTTTCTTTAGACACAATTGCCCAAACACCAAACACAGATCACTGGTTTATTTGCAGACTTTCTGAAATAAAATAAATGACTAATAAAATAATATCTTTTAAATGAGCCGTGCTTTAGGACAATATACTGCATGGTCATCTTAACCTGTTTTAACAAGCAATTACGAAAGATCCATTTGGATAGCCATACTATCTGAGTCGTGCTTTAGGACAATATACTGCATGGTCATCTTAACCTGTTTTAACAAGCAATTACCAAAGATCCATTTGGATAGCCATACTATCTAAGCCGTGCTTTAGGACAATACACTGCATGGTCATCTTAACCTGTTTTAACAAACAATTACCAAAAATCCATTTGGATAGCCATACTATCTGCGAGTATCTGATTAAACCATTCACTGTCTAACGGAGGCTTCAATCTTCAATCCTGATCGTCTCTCTGACTTATAAGGGATCAGTGAAAACCAGATCAAACTCCTTGGATGCGCAGGGTGATCAGGGTATACACAGATAATAAATCCAATATTTGGTTTTCCTGAAAGGTTGCTAAAATTGAATGAATACACTTAAGAATGATATCAAAATATTAACATGCACTAAAACACAATACCTTATCAACTAAAGAAACCAAGTAGATAAACGTGATTATTTCAAAACAATCAATCTGCAGTCCACACGTCTAGATGCTCGTGTTCATGTATTCTAAAAGAACGCTACGGTCGGGTTTCAAAATGACGTCATTATTCTAATGACATCAGTAATGACGATTCATATCATGCGCAAGTTTGTACTTTTCAAGCCGTTCCACGAGAAAACGAACATTATGGCCTCTGCGTAATGTATCGACCCAGATCACCCAGATCAGCATGCGCAGTCAGTTCAGGCTAATCCAGGCCGACACATTCAGTCTCAGGGGAAAGAGGTATAGAGTAATGACTCCTAAAGTAGAAAATTCACAGAAGGCGAAAAGTATCTGCCCAGATTAGCGGCATGCTTAGACTGATCTGGGTCGATACTTTACGCACAGTCCACAATGATGGTTTTCTCGTGGGACGGCTCATATATTGATCCTCTTAAACATTTCCAGGCTAATTATTCATAAACAGTGTTGAAGACTTTGATCAGATTGCATATAAGTGCGGCTCATTGTGAGTTTCCTGTACACATAGCGAGGCTCAATAACAGTTCGATCTATATTATAGTCAGAGTAGCCTATGTCTACATATGTGTAGTGTGTAATCTTCGTCTTCACCTTATATTCAAACCTCTGCTAACGATCGATTGCAATCTCCCTTAAATAACATCATCTCGATTGAATAGTGCCCTTGGGCAAGGCACATTTTCTAGCCTAGTACTGGTTTGTTTACCCAGGGATCATGAATAATTAAATTTAATTGCGCGCTAAATGACCTTAGCTGTCGATGCGCCATAAAACAATATACATTCATTCGATTAAATAGATTAAACAAGAGAACAACGTTGGCCCTGGATCGCTCACCTGGAATATTTATACCTATCATTTTGTTAGAGAATTATTGAGTTGGGTTTTACGTCATTGCAACACAGATAGAAAAATTAGGACCGGAGTCAAGAAATAGAGGTGAGCTAAAACGACAAAAATGAAGATGATGATGGCTACTGAATATTATATCCTTGCATCCTACTCAAGTCAAAACCACACTAGTTAGTATTTAGCTTTCATTTGGAGACTCTGACCTCCTACTGGGGGTGCACAGTTGGCTACTTTTACGCTTCGCCAAGGAGTCCATTTTGTTCAAGAAGATTTTAAAACATTCCACTATAAGAATATAGTGACAATTAACCTTCCCTTTATGGTAGTGTTATGTCAGCTGACACTGCTTGAACACGTGTTCCCCTATATACTGCATGTAAAACAGGTGAACCCAGAAGCGGGGCCAATTTTTAACCAGTGGGCATTATTTTAATAATCATGGCGGAGGACCACAAGACAGTGCTACACACCATATATCTAAGCTCTAAGCATTTCTTTTTCAGACAGGTAAGAAGTAAATTGAAGTTAATTGGCCTTAGTTGCTGATGTTATATTGTCCGCGTGTAGCGATTGAGTTAATCGACCTTAGTCGCTGATGTTATATTGTCCGCGTGTAGCGATTGAGTGTCTTAAATTCTTAATAAATCTGCGTACAGTGACAACGCATTCCAAAAATCTCCCCCAGAGTATACATCTGCGTGCCACGTAGACTCGTATACCCACAGTCTCACCAGAGTATACATCTGCGTGCCACGTAGACTCGTAAACCCACAGTCTCACCAGAGTATACATCTGCGTGCCACGTAGACTCGTATACCCACAGTCTCACCGGAGTATACATCTGCATGCCACGTAGACTCGTATACCCTCAGTCTCACCAGAGTATACATCTGCACTCACCAGAGTATACATCTTCACTCACCAGAGTATACATCTGCGTGCCACGTAGACTCGTATACCCACAGTCTCACCAGAGTATACATCTGCGTGCCACGTAGACTCGTATACCCACAGTCTCACCAGAGTATACATCTGCGTGCCACGTAAACCCACAGTCTCACCAGAATATACATCTGCACTCACCAGAGTATACATCTGCGTGCCACGTAGACTCGTATACCCACAGTCTCACCAGAGTCTACATCTGCGTGCCACGTAGACTCGTAAACCCACAGTCTCACCAGAGTATACATCTGCACTCACCAGAGTATACATATGCGTGCCACGTAGACTCGTAAACCCACAATCTCACCAGATTATACATCTGCACTCACCAGAGTATACATCTGCGTGCCACGTAGACTCGTAAACCCACAGTCTCACCAGATTATACATCTGCAATCACCAGAGTATACATCTGCGTGCCACTTAGACTCGTATACCCAGAGTCTCATCAGAGTATACGTCTGCACTCACCAGAGTATACATCTGCGTGCCACGTAGACTCGTATAACCACAGTCTCACCAGAGTATACATCTGCGTGCCACGTAGACTAGTATACCCACAGTCTCACCAGAATATACATCTGCGTGCCACGTAGACTCGTATACCCACAGTCTCACCAGAGTATACATCTGCGTGCCACGTAGACTCGTAAACCCACAGTCTCACCAGAGTATACATCTGCACTCACCAGAGTATACATCTGCGTACAGTGAAGACTTATACCTACAATCTCATCAGATTATTCATCTGTGAGCAATGAAATCTGCATACAGTGACAACTCATTCCCACAGTCCCATCAGAGTATACATCTGCGTACAGTGAAGACACATGCCCATAATATCACCAGAGTATACATCTCATCTGCGTACAGTGAAGACACATGCCCACAATACCACCAGAGTATACATCTCATCTGTTTACAGTGAAGACTCATGCCCATAATATCACCAGAGTATACATCTCATCTGTTTACAGTGAAGACACATGCCCATAATATCACCAGAGTATACATCTCATCTGCGTACAGTGAAGACACATTCTCACAATATCACCAGAGTATACATCTGCGTACAGTGACAACTCACTCCAACTCTCTCACCAGAGTATACATATGCGTACAGTGACAACTCACTCTAACTGTCTCACCAGAGTATACATATGCGTACAGTGACAACTCACTCCAACTGTCTCACCAGAGTATACATATGCGTACAGTGACACCTCACTCCAACTGTCTCACCAGAGTATACATCTGCGTACAGTGACAACTCACTCCAACTGTCTCACCAGAGTATACATCTGCGTACAGTGACAACTCACTCTAACTGTCTCACCAGAGTATACATCTGCGTATAGTGCCAACTCACTCCAACTTTCTCACCAGAGTATACATCTGCGTACAGTGACAACTCACTCCAACTTTCTCACCAGAGTATACATCTGCGTACAGTGACAACTCACTCTAACTGTCTCACCAGTGTATACATCTGCGTACAGTGACAACTCACTCTAACTGTCTCACCAGAGTATACATCTGCGTACAGTGACAACTCACTCCAACTTTCTCACCAGAGTATACATCAGCGTACAGTGACAACTCACTCTAACTGTCTCACCAGAGTATACATCTGCGTACAGTGACAACTCACTCCAACTTTCTCACCAGTGTATACATCTGCGTACAGTGACAACTCACTCTTACTGTCTGACCAGAGTATACATCAGCGTACAATGACAACCCACTCTAACTGTCTCACCAGAGTATACATCTGCGTACAGTGACAACTCACTCCAACTTTCTCACCAGAGTATACATCTGCGTACAGTGACAACTCACTCTAACTGTCTCACCAGTGTATACATCTGCGTACAGTGACAACTCACTATAACTGTCTGACCAGAGTATACATCTGCGTACAGTGACAACTCACTGAAACTGTCTCACCAGAGTATACATATGCGTACAGTGACACCTCACTCCAACTGTCTCACCAGAGTATACATCTGCGTACAGTGACAACTCACTCCAAATGTCTCACCAGAGTATACATCTGCGTACAGTGACAACTCACTCTAACTGTCTCACCAGAGTATACATCTGCGTATAGTGACAACTCACTCCAACTGTCTCACCAGAGTATACATATGCGTACAGTGAAGACTCATACGCACAGTCCCATCTGCGTACAGTGACAACTCATTCCAATAGTCTCATCAGAGTATACATCTGCGTACAGCGAAGACACATGCCCACAATATCACCAGAGTATACATCTCATCTGTTTACAGTGAAGACTCATTCTCACAATATCACCAGAGTATACATCTGCGTACAGTGACAACTCACTCCAACTGTCTCACCAGAGTATACATATGCGTACAGTGAAGACTCATACGCACAGTCCCATCTGCGTACAGTGAGGACTCATACCAACAGTCCCATCTGCGTACAGTGACAACTCATACCAACAGTGCCAACTGCGTACAGTGACAACTCATACCAACAGTCCCATCTGCGTACAGTGAGGACTCATACGCACAGTCCCATCTGCGTACAGTGACAACTCATACCAACAGTCCCATCTGTGTACAGTGACAACTCATACCAACAGTCCCATTTGCGTACAGTGACAACTCATACCAACAGTCCCATCTGCGTACAGTGAGGACTCATACGCACAGTCCCATATGCGTACAGTGACAACTCATACTAACAGTCCCATCTGCGTACAGTGACAACTCATACCAACAGTCCCATCTGCGTACAGTGAGGACTCATACGAACAGTCCCATCTGCGTACAGTGACAACTCATACCAACAGTCCCATCTGCGTACAGTGACAACTCATTCCAACAGTCCCATCTGCGTACAGTGAAGACTCATACCAACAGTTCCATCTCCGTACAGTGACAACTCATACGCACAGTCCCATCTGCGTACAGTGACAACTCATACCAACAGTCCCATCTGCGTACAATGACAACTCATACGCACAGTCCCATCTGCGTACAGTGACAACTCATACCAACAGTCCCATATGCGTACAGTGAAGACTCATACGCACAGTCCAATCTGCGTACAGTGACAACTCATACTCACAGTCCCATCTGCGTACAGTGAGGACTCATACCAACAGTCCCATCTGCGTACAGTGAAGACTCATACCAACAGTCCCATCGGCGTACAGTGAGGACTCATACGCAACAGTCCCATCTGCATACAGTGAGGACTCATACCAACAGTCCCATCTGCGTACAGTGATGACTCATACCAACAGTCCCATCTGCGTACAGTGAAGACTCATATCAACAGTCCCATCTGCGTACTGTGAAGACTCATATCAACAGTCCCATCTGCGTACAGTGAGGACTCATACGGACAGTCCCATCGGCGTACAGTGAGGACTCATACCAACAGTCCCATCTGCGTACAGTGAAGACTCATACCAACAGTCCCATCGGCGTACAGTGAGGACTCATATCAACAGTCCCATCTGCGTACAGTGAAGACTCATATCAACAGTCCCATCTGCGTACAGTGAGGACTCATACGGACAGTCCCATCGGCGTACAGTGAGGACTCATACTCACAGTCCCATCTGCGTACAGTGAGGACTCATACCAACAGTCCCATCTGCGTACAGTGAAGACTCATACCAACAGTCCCATCGGCGTACAGTGAGGACTCATATCAACAGTCCCATCTGCGTACAGTGAAGACTCATACCAACAGTCCCATCTGCGTACAGTGAAGACTCATATCAACAGTTCCATCTCCGTACAGTGAAGACTCATATCAACAGTCCCATATGCGTACAGTGAGGACTCATATCAACAGTCCCATCTGCGTACAGTGACAACTCATATCAACAGTCCCATCTGCGTACAGTGACAACTCATACCAACAGTCCCATCTGCGTACAGTGAGGACTCATATCAACAGTCCCATCTGCGTACAGTGAGGACTCATATCAACAGTCCCATCGGCGTACAGTGAAGACTCATACCAACAGTCCCATCTGCGTACAGTGAAGACTCATATCAACAGTCCCATCTGCGTACAGTGAAGACTCATACGGACAGTCCCATCGGCGTACAGTGAAGACTCATACCAACAGTCCCATCTGCGTACAGTGAAGACTCATACCAACAGTCCCATCGGCGTACAGTGAGGACTCATATCAACAGTCCCATCTGCGTACAGTGAGGACTCATATCAACAGTCCCATCGGCGTACAGTGAAGACTCATACCAACAGTCCCATCTGCGTACAGTGAAGACTCATATCAACAGTCCCATCTGCGTACAGTGACAGCGCATACCAACAGTCCCATCTGCGTACAGTGAAGACTCATATCAACAGTCCCATCTGCGTACAGTGAAGACTCATATCAACAGTCCCATCTGCGTACAGTGACAACTCATACCAACAGTCCCATCTGCGTACAGTGAAGACTCATATCAACAGTCCCATCTGTGTACAGTGAAGACTCATATCAACAGTCCCATCTGCGTACAGTGAGGACTCATATCAACAGTCCCATCGGCGTACAGTGAGGACTCATATCAACAGTTCCATCTCCGTACAGTGAAGACTCATATCAACAGTCCCATATGCGTACAGTGAGGACTCATATCAACAGTCCCATCTGCGTACAGTGACAACTCATATCAACAGTCCCATCTGCGTACAGTGACAACTCATACCAACAGTCCAATCTGCGTACAGTGAGGACTCATATCAACAGTCCCATCTGCGTACAGTGACAACTCATTCCAACAGTCCCATCTGAGTACAGTGAAGACTCATATCAACAGTCCCATCTGCGTACAGTGAGGACTCATACCAACAGTCCCATCTGTGTACAGTGAGGACTCATACGCACAGTCCCATCTGCGTACAGTGACAACTCATACGCACAGTCCCATCTGCGTACAGTGAAGACTCATATCAACAGTCCCATCTGCGTACAGTGAAGACTCATACGGACAGTCCCATCGGCGTACAGTGAAGACTCATACCAACAGTCCCATCTGCGTACAGTGAGGACTCATACCAACAGTCCCATCTGCGTACAGTGACAACTCATATCAACAGTCCCATCTGCGTACAGTGAGGACTCATACCAACAGTCCCATCTGCGTACAGTGACAACTCATACGCACATTCCCATCTGCGTACAGTGACAACACATACGCACAGTCCCATCTGCGTACAGTGAGGACTCATACCAACAGTCCCATCTGCGTACAGTGACAACTCATACCAACAGTCCCATCTGCGTACAGTGAGGACTCATACCAACAGTCCCATCTGCGTACAATGACAACTCATACGCACAGTCCCATCTGCGTACAGTGACAACTCATACCAACAGTCCCATCTGCGTACAGTGACAACTCATACGCACAGTCCCATCTGCGTACAGTGACAACTCATACCAACAGTCCCATCTGCGTACAGTGACAACTCATACGCACAGTCCCATCTGCGTACAGTGACAACTCATACCAACAGTCCCATCTGCGTACAGTGACAACTCATACGCACAGTCCCATCTGCGTACAGTGACAACTCATACCAACAGTCCCATCTGCGTACAGTGACAACACATACGCACAGTCCCATCTGCGTACAGTGAGGACTCATACCAACAGTCCCATCGGCGTACAGTGAGGACTCATATCAACAGTCCCATCTGCGTACAGTGAAGACTCATATCAACAGTCCCATCTGCGTACAGTGAAGATTCATACCAACAGTTCCATCTCCGTACAGTGACAACTCATACGCACAGTCCCATCTGCGTACAGTGACAACTCATATCAACAGTCCCATCTGCGTACAGTGACAACACATACGCACAGTCCCATCTGCGTACAGTGAGGACTCATACCAACAGTCCCATCGGCGTACAGTGAGGACTCATATCAACAGTCCCATCTGCGTACAGTGAAGACTCATACCAACAGTCCCATCTGCGTACAGTGAAGACTCATACGGACAGTCCCATCTGCGTCCAGTGAGGACTCATATCAACAGTCCCATCTGCGTACAGTGAGGACTCATACCAACAGTCCCATCTGTGTACAGTGAGGACTCATACGCACAGTCCCATCTGCGTACAGTGACAACTCATACCAACAGTCCCATCTGCGTACAGTGAAGACTCATACCAACAGTTCCATCTCCGTACAGTGACAACTCATACGCACAGTCCCATCTGCGTACAGTGACAACTCATTCCAACAGTCCCATCTGCGTACAGTGAAGACTCATACCAACAGTTCCATCTCCGTACAGTGACAACTCATACGCACAGTCCCATCTGCGTACAGTGACAACTCATACCAACAGTCCCATCTGCGTACAGTGAAGACTCATACCAACAGTCCCATCTGCGTACAGTGAGGACTCATACCAACAGTCCCATCTGCGTACAGTGAAGACTCATACTAACAGTCCCATCTGCGTACAGTGAAGACTCATACCAACAGTCCCATCTGCGTACAGTGAAGACTCATATCAACAGTCCCATCGGCGTACAGTGAGGACTCATATCAACAGTCCCATCTGCGTACAGTGAAACTCATACCAACAGTCCCATCTGCGTACAGTGAGGACTACTACGCAACAGTCCCATCTGCGTACAGTGAGGACTCATACCAACAGTCCCATCTGCGTACAGTGAGGACTCATACCAACAGTCCCATCTGCGTACAGTGAGGACTCATACCAACAGTCCCATCTGCGTACAGTGAGGACTCATATCAACAGTCCCATCTGCGTACAGTGAAGACTCATATCAACAGTCCCATCTGCGTACAGTGAGGACTCATACCAACAGTCCCATCTGCGTACAGTGACAACTCATACGCACATTCCCATCTGCGTACAGTGACAACACATACGCACAGTCCCATCTGCGTACAGTGAGGACTCATACCAACAGTCCCATCTGCGTACAGTGACAACTCATACCAACAGTCCCATCGGCGTACAGTGGGGACTCATACCAACAGTCCCATATGCGTACAGTGAGGACTCATACGCACAGTCCCATCTGCGTACAGTGAGGACTCATACCAACAGTCCCATCTGCGTACAGTGAAGACTCATACGGACAGTCCCATCTGCGTCCAGTGAGGACTCATACGCACAGTCCCATCTGCGTACAGTGAGGACTCATACCAACAGTCCCATCTGCGTACAGTGAAGACTCATACGGACAGTCCCATCTGCGTACAGTGAGGACTCATACGGACAGTCCCATCTGCGTACAGTGAAGACTCATACCAACAGTCCCATCTGCGTACAGTGAGGACTCATACCAACAGTCCCATCTGTGTACAGTGAGGACTCATACGCACAGTCCCATCTGCGTACAGTGACAACTCATACCAACAGTCCCATCTGCGTACAGTGAAGACTCATACCAACAGTTCCGTCTCCGTACAGTGACAACTCATACGCACAGTCCCATCTGCGTACAGTGACAACTCATTCCAACAGTCCCATCTGCGTACAGTGAAGACTCATACCAACAGTTCCATCTCCGTACAATGACAACTCATACGCACAGTCCCATCTGCGTACAGTGACAACTCATACCAACAGTCCCATCTGCGTACAGTGACAACACATACGCACAGTCCCATCTGCGTACAGTGAGGACTCATACCAACAGTCCCATCGGCGTACAGTGAGGACTCATATCAACAGTCCCATCTGCGTACAGTGAAGACTCATATCAACAGTCCCATCTGCGTACAGTGAAGACTCATACCAACAGTTCCATCTCCGTACAGTGACAACTCATACGCACAGTCCCATCTGCGTACAGTGACAACTCATATCAACAGTCCCATCTGCGTACAGTGACAACACATACGCACAGTCCCATCTGCGTACAGTGAGGACTCATACCAACAGTCCCATCGGCGTACAGTGAGGACTCATATCAACAGTCCCATCTGCGTACAGTGAAGACTCATACCAACAGTCCCATCTGCGTACAGTGAAGACTCATACGGACAGTCCCATCTGCGTCCAGTGAGGACTCATATCAACAGTCCCATCTGCGTACAGTGAGGACTCATACCAACAGTCCCATCTGTGTACAGTGAGGACTCATACGCACAGTCCCATCTGCGTACAGTGACAACTCATACCAACAGTCCCATCTGCGTACAGTGAAGACTCATACCAACAGTTCCATCTCCGTACAGTGACAACTCATACGCACATTCCCATCTGCGTACAGTGACAACTCATTCCAAGAGTCCCATCTGCGTACAGTGAAGACTCATACCAACAGTTCCATCTCCGTACAGTGACAACTCATACGCACAGTCCCATCTGCGTACAGTGACAACTCATACGCACAGTCCTATCTGCGTACAGTGACAACTCATACGCACAGTCCTATCTGCGTACAGTGACAACTCATACCAACAGTCCCTTCTGTGTACAGTGAGGACTCATACCAACAGTCCCATCTGCGTACAGTGACAACTCATACCAACAGTCCCATCTGCGTACATTGACAACTCATACGCACAGTCCCATCTGCGTACAGTGAGGACTCATACGCACATTCCTATCTACGTACAGTGACAACTCATACCAACAGTCCCATCTGCGTACAGTGAGGACTTATACGCACAGTCCCATCTGCGTACAGTGACAACTCATTCCAACAGTCCCATCTGCGTACAGTGAGGACTCATACGCACAGTCCCATCTGCGTACAGTGACAACTCATACCAACAGTCCCATCTGCGTACAGTGACAACTCATACCAACAGTACCATCTGCGTACAGTGACAACTCATACGCACAGTCCCATCTGCGTACAGTGACAACTCATACGCACAGTCCTATCTGCGAACAGTGACAACTCATACCAACAGTCCCTTCTGTGTACAGTGAGGACTCATACGCACAGTCCCATCTGCGTACAGTGACAACTCATACCAACAGTCCCATCTGCGTACAGTGACAACTCATACCAACAGTCCCATCTGCGTACAGTGACAACTCATACCAACAGTACCATCTGCGTACAGTGACAACTCATACGCACAGTCCCATCTGCGTACAGTGACAACTCATACGCACAGTCCTATCTGCGTACAGTGACAACTCATACCAACAGTCCCATCTGTGTACAGTGAGGACTCATACGCACAGTCCCATCTGCGTACAGTGACAACTCATACCAACAGTCCCATCTGCGTACAGTGACAACTCATTCCAACAGTCCCATCTGCGTACAGTGAAGACTCATACCAACAGTTCCATCTCCATACAGTGACAACTCATACGAACAGTCCCATCTGCGTACAGTGAAACTCATACCAACAGTCCCATCTGCGTACAGTGAGGACTCATACGCAACAGTCCCATCTGCGTACAGTGAGGACTCATACCAACAGTCCCATCTGCGTACAGTGAGGACTCATACCAACAGTCCCATCTGCGTACAGTGAAGACTCATATCAACAGTCCCATCTGCGTACAGTGAAGACTCATATCAACAGTCCCATCGGCGTACAGTGAAGACTCATATCAACAGTCCCATCTGCGTACAGTGAAGACTCATATCAACAGTCCCATCGGCGTACAGTGAAGACTCATATCAACAGTCCCATCTGCGTACAGTGAAGACTCATATCAACAGTCCCATCTGCGTACAGTGATGACTCATACTCAGTCCCATCGGCGTACAGTGAGGACTCATACCAACAGTCCCATCTGCGTACAGTGATGACTCATACTCACAGTCCCATCGGCGTACAGTGAGGACTCATACCAACAGTCCCATCTGCGTACAGTGAAGACTCATTCCCACAGTCTCACCAGAGTATTCATCTGTGTACAGTGAAGACTCATTCCCACAGTCTGACAAGTGTATTTATCTGTGTACAGTGAAGACTCATTCCCACAGTCTCACCAGAGTATTCATCTGCGTACAGTGAAGACTCATTCTCACAGTCTGACAAGTGTATTCATCTGCGTACTGTGAAGACTCATTCCCACAGTCTGACAAGTGTATTCATCTGTGTACAGTGAAGACTCATTCCCACAGTCTCACCAGAGTATTCATCTCCGTACAGTGAAGACTCATTCTCACAGTCTGACAAGTGTATTCATCTGCGTACAGTGAAGACTCATTCTCACAGTCTGACAAGTGTATTCATCTGTGTACAGTGAAGACTCATTCCCACAGTCTGACCAGAGTATTCATCTGCGTACAGTGAAGACTCATTCCCACAGTCTGACCAGAGTATTCATCTGCGTACAGTGAAGACTCATTCCCACAGTCTGACCAGAATATTCATCTGTGTACAGCGAAGACTCATTCCCACAGTCTGACAAGTGTATTTATCTGTGTACAGTGAAGACTCATTCCCACAGTCTCACCAGAGTATTCATCTGTGTACAGTGAAGACTCATTCCACAGTCTGACAAGTGTATTCATCTGTGTACAGTGAAGACTCATTCCCACAGTCTCATCAGAGTATTCATCTGCGTACAGTGAAGACTCATTCCCACAGTCTGACAAGTGTATTCATCTGCGTACAGTGAAGACTCATTCCCACAGTCTGACCAGAGTATTCATCTGCGTACAGTGAAGACTCATTCCCACAGTCTGACAAGTGTATTCATCTGTGTACAGTGAAGACTCATTCCCACAGTCTCACCAGAGTATTCATCTGCGTACAGTGAAGACTCATTCCCACAGTCCGACAAGTGTATTCATCTGCGTACAGTGAAGACTCATTCCCACAGTCTGACAAGTGTATTCATCTGCGTACAGGGAAGACTCATTCCCACAGTCTGAAAAGAGTATTCATCTGTGTACAGTGAAGACTCATTCCCACAGTCTGACAAGTGTATTCATCTGTGTACAGTGAAGACTCATTCCCACAGTCTCACCAGAGTATTCATCTGTGTACAGTGAAGACTCATTCCCACAGTCTGACCAGAGTATTCATCTGCGTACAGTGAAGACTCATTCCCACAGTCCGACAAGTGTATTCATCTGCGTACAGTGAAGACTCATTCCCACAGTCTGACAAGTGTATTCATCTGCGTACAGGGAAGACTCATTCCCACAGTCTGAAAAGAGTATTCATCTGTGTACAGTGAAGACTCATTCCCACAGTCTGACAAGTGTATTCATCTGCGTACAGGGAAGACTCATTCCCACAGTCTCACCAGAGTATTCATCTGCGTACAGTGAAGACTCATTCCCACAGTCTCACCAGAGTATTCATCTGCGTACAGTGAAGACTCATTCCCACAGTCTCACCAGAGTATTCATCTGCGTACAGTGAAGACTCATTCCCACAGTCTGACAAGTGTATTCATCTGTGTACAGTGAAGACTCATTCCCACAGTCTCACCAGAGTATTCATCTGCGTACAGGGAAGACTCATTCCCACAGTCTCACCAGAGTATTCATCTGCGTACAGTGAAGACTCATTCCCACAGTCTCACCAGAGTATTCATCTGCGTACAGGGAAGACTCATTCCCACAGTCTCACCAGAGTATTCATCTGCGTACAGTGAAGACTCATTCCCACAGTCTCACCAGAGTATTCATCTGCGTACAGCGAAGACTCATTCCCACCAGAGTATTCATCTGCGTACAGTGAAGACTCATTCCCACAGTCTCACCAGAGTATTCATCTGCGTACAGGGAAGACTCATTCCCACAGTCTCACCAGAGTATTCATCTGCGTACAGTGAAGACTCATTCCCACAGTCTCACCAGAGTATTCATCTGCGTACAGCGAAGACTCATTCCCACAGTCTGACAAGTGTATTCATCTGCGTACAGTGAAGACTCATTCCCACAGTCTCACCAGAGTATTCATCTGCGTACAGTGAAGACTCATTCCCACAGTCTCACCAGAGTATTCATCTGCGTACAGTGAAGACTCATTCCCACAGTTTCACCAGAGTATTCATCTGTGTACAGTGAAGACTCATTCCCACAGTCTCACCAGAGTATACATCTGCATACAGTGAAGAGTCAATTCCACAGTCCCATCAGAGTATTCGTCTCCGTACAGTGAATACTCATGCACACAGTCTGACAAGAATATACATCTGCGTACAGTGAAGACTAATGCACACAGTCTGACAAGAATATACATCTGTGTACAGTGAAGACTCATGCACACAGTCTGATAAGAATATTCATCTGCGTACACCGAAGACTCATTCCCACAGTCCCATCAGAATATTCATTTGCGTACAGCGAAGACTCATTCCCACAGTCTCACCAGAATATTCATCTGCATACACCAAAGACTCATTCCCAAAGTCCCATCAGAGTATACTTCTGCATACAGTGACATTTCATCCTGGTGAGACTTTGTGAATACACGTTTTGATAAAATGTTATCCTTATGAATAATTTCAGTCTATTAATTTTTGGAACAAATTTAATAAAAGTCAGAATTCACAATACCTGTGTCTTTAAAACTAGTCATTAATCGAAATACAAAGAAATTCCATTTGTTCAATGTATTTCTTTCTTTTATTGAAATGTTAAGCTTTCAGAATATGTATGTTTCGCTTATGTGCCAAATGTGACTTCAAGTTTAATTTGCTACAAAATGTGAACATTTGGACAATTTTATTTCTCCATGTGATTATATTTCGCTGACACGTTTTATTTTTATTTTTCTATTATCCATTGATTATGATGTTTTTATTATCAATGTCATTTCACATGTATCTAAGCATGTGTTATTTAATCTTTAAGACATTTACATGTTTTGTTGAACGTTTGAAAGCAGAAAAGCGTACAATTTCAGTCTCCATTTGTCTTTACTTTCAAATCATTTGACTGAACATTTCTTCAAGCGAGTGTACAAATCATTCTGGCTATCGTATTCAAACTACAGCGGTTTTATATTGAACAAAAAATACCTCATCCATCAACGCAGTGAGATGTCTATAAGGAAAACATCTAGAAACAATTTGTTTTGCAAATTTGCACAGTGTTAACAGAAATACAGTTGCAAATACAAGTATTCAACAATAACCACATCACGCAGCCTAAACCTAGCAATTGGTTAAGATTCTTTCATCAAACAACGATGTGGTTTTAAAACTATCTAAAATCATTGTGGTTCTAGAAGGTCAGTAGACAAAATTATGGACTTTGAAAATCATCTTAGCCATCACCATTAAGATATTAATTATTTCATTGTAAAAACAAGATAGCCACTGAATTTGCATGATGTCCTTTTTGTATTATCGACCTTCTTGCGATATGTCACTACCAAAAGGTACTAATAATGAGCTATTCTAATTCATTATCCGTAGACAAACTTTTATATGTATCAAATGACCTTCAAATGACGCTGACTTTGCCTCAAAGATGAGCGAAAAACAAAACATGCTATTTCTATTTGTGTAGGTGTGAGTAAAGACCGCTCTTTACAGTCATTCAACCTTACAATTGTACGTCCATTGACAGATATATGCAAATCTTACATAAATAAAATATTTCTGAATATTTCTAATGAAAGGGCATTTTTGAAATTTTTGAACAAATGAAACCGTGGATTGAAATTTGGCAGTGTTCATGTTTTATATATATTTTAAAGAAGAGGGGGGAGGGGGGAATACACGAATGAACAAGAGATGTGACTTGCTACCTTTTTATCAGTTATGTACAGTAAAAGCTTTTGTATCGTGTCTGTTCTGGTTGCTTGAACGAGCAACCGGAAAAGTCGTGCTGTTACAGTGTTAGCGCATTATGTATACATTCACGATAAAACGGTACAATTTGTACCTCTTTATATATATACGTTTAGTATATGTTTATCTGTGTATACGTTAAATACTTGTGTATGAGAATAAAACAAGCATATAAATGTGCAAGTCAGTCTCCTGCAAAGGGGACATGTTCCAGACATCATTTTAGTTTCATATCTTTTACAAATTTAGAAAACCATAACATATCTATAGTACACAACTGTAAAACTGTATTCGGTCTGTAATGTACGTGATATAATTGAACTGTGTTTTGATGAAAAAGAAAATAATCTTATCTAGCATATGGCATTCAACTTATATATACATATAATATACTCATTCATACATGTATACAAATACATACCCATATACTTACATGCACATACATATTCTCATACATACATATATAACTATATAGAGACACGCATACATAACATTTATCTTGTTAACAACTTCGCGACAGACACTCAGCAGCTTATAGACACAATTTCATTATAACTAATAGTCATATATATTTCAAATAGGTAAAACTCAATACTGCAATAAATACCTAAACACATAAATGTATATTAAATTGCACACATGTGCAGACTGATCTATTTCTTTACTACTCGTACAGCACTTTGGTTGGTTTTAGACAACCTCAGCTCAATTATACATCTATAAGTTGAATAACAACTGACACATTTGGCAATTGTATCCGCAATTTCGACCGATTCACACGGATTTATTTCATATCCATGTATTATTCTTTGACTAGATATTCATAACACTTTGCTAGGTTATATATATATATATATATATATATATCATTTTTCAATATTTACGTTTCGCAGATGCAGATAAATGTTATGCATACAGCATTGTATTACACCAGAACATCGTAAAAACACTTTGCATTGTAATCTGATAGAGGGATAAACAGGTACATGAATCCTGCATAATGCGAATATGGTTTGTGTTAAAATTAATTTCAGAGAGACACGGATTCAAACTACAATATATTACATCGAGAAAAAATGGAAAGAAAAAAAGAATGCACGGAAATGCGTATCTATCAACAGTTTAAAACAATCTCAGAGACGTAGTTATTACTTTTTTGAAGTCGCTGTTATATCCGGTTCGAAATATGAACAATTTCGTCATAAGTGTCGATATAAGCTTTAGATTACAGATAAGTGTTACCGAAAAGCATATTCATTTCATATATATACAAACAAGAAAACAGCGACAAACAATTGTAAGTTAGATAATTTTAATCATAAGCACTTTTGACTTTCCCTATGATTTTGCTTTTTTAACAATTCTTTTTCAGTCATGTCTTTTTGCTTGTGTCTTTATTTTCGTTTAATGATGGCTCAGGGTTTCTGGGAATATAATTTGTTTCATTTCGCTTTGTTGAAATATATAAAAAAAAAAATCTCCCTTCGTCTGCCGCTCTAATGTCTATGTTTGTCTCAAATGAGAGTTCATGTTACTTATGATGTTGAAACACATATTTTCAATTTTGTGTTTGTGCACCAAATTAACCAGTGTTTACTTTATTATGCAGAAATACAAATATTTTGAATGACGTTATGACACTGTTATTAATGTAAGGGGACATTTTTAAGAATAATGAAAATAAACTTATATATTTTTGCTTTTCAATACAAAATCACCATTTTTGCTAGATGTGGTCTTTATGGGAAAAACATATTTTTATGTATGTTTTTCATTTTTATGGCATACATATAAGAGTATTAAGTGCTTAAAAGTTCGCGTGATTGATAATACGAGTTTGGTGCGTTGAGGGGTACATTTTAAAGACGCAACAATTATTTTAATAAAACCGGTCAACTTATTTCAAACCATGCCAGATAATCTATGGAAAAGAAGTATTTTTTTAACCAGGACACCACCAATCGTATCATTTTACATTTGAGCCGTCCCACGATAAAACCAACAATGTGGACAATGCGTATTGACTCGGAGTAGCCGCGCAGGCTTACTCGGATAAACACTTCCTGTGGATTTTGTGTTTTAGGAATCATTACGCTATCCCCCTGATCTTGGTCGATACATTACGCAAAGGCCATAATGTTGGTTTCTCGCGGGACGGCTTATTTATCAGAATTATAAGGTCTTAAATCTTAGAAAACAAAAAACAACGCGTAAAAATGTAAGTGTCACTAAGTTTATCTTTCTCTTTATCTCGGCCAACTTTCTTTCCGACGTTTGACAAAAGTCATTGCGACAAGCGTCATTCGTCTTCCACCAATGAGCTAAGTCTATGTGGAAAAGCAGCCAGTTGCTTGGGAAGATTGTTGTGTGGAGTACTGGTGTGAGAAAACCAGGAAACACATGAGTAGGTGAACTGGCCGCCGTGATATGACTGAGAAATTGTTAAAAACGGCTTCAACCCCAATCAATCATTAATTTTTTCTCTTTATCGGCCGATTTCGACTGTAAACGGTTGAAGATGTCGACAAATCCTTCCTGTAGTATGCTGAGGGAACAGACGTACTTTTACGCTGGATCAAAGATAATTTAAGTTTTCAGGGCTTTCTTGTAGCTTTTTTCGCTAATTAATGTTACACGTCATCTTCATTTTTATTATGGAAAATGACCAGTAAAATGATGTGTTAATTAGGGGCTTTTCACAATTAATGCATCTGAAGTATAGGGAAAGATGCGCCTTTTATTTCTGATTGTAGGCATATGAAATGTATTGTATTTGATCGAGTAATTAGGAATATATACAAACAGGTATTGAACGTTTCTTTTGGATAACGTAATAGGGAGAGATTAACCAGCTCGTAACACTATATGTCGCTCTTCATTTTATCGATGAACACTACGTTTATAAACATGATCAAACTCCGTGTAAACATGCGAGTTTACTTCCACACACACACGCGGAATGACGTCAAACTTAGAGAGATGATTACGTCATTTCATATGCGATGTTACTATCACTGATTTCTGAATATTTACATTAGCACTCGATTTTCTGTACAAAAACATTGTGTTCATTTTGCATGAACCGCTCGACCTTTCGTGACCTTTGTAGGCGGAGTTTGGAAAGAAAGCACGCTCTGATTGGACGCTGGTGAACCACCGCGCGTAGTGATCTTACTACGATCTACTTTATTTCTAAATATAGGAACGCTCATGTACTATTAAATGCCGGTTTGTTTACATTTTGTTTCCGACTAATTAACATTGAAAACACTATTATGTTTGTATGTATTTAATGACAAAATAACACGCATTAAACAACAAATAATCGCACATTAGCATTACGCTGTTTTTCCTGTTTACGACAAAACAACTGTCAAAACATACATGGCTGTCAGAAATCCCGATTCCGAGTTCGGCAATTTCTTTCTTGGATCTACAATGGTTGATTTATTATGTGATTCGGACGATGAATACCTGTCAACGTTGGACTTGGGTGATCTATTCGTCCAGTCTCTAAAAACTGTTAGTGATGAAATACTTCCAATATTAAAGACAACGCCAGTGGCACTGCCAGAGGAAACGACACCAGATGACCCAAAACCCAAACGATTTAATTAAGGCACTGGCCGATGATGAAATAAACAAAATCGAGGAAAAACATCAGTCAACCTCCACAAAAAAGAACACCCAGTGGGGCATAAATTTGTTTCAGGCTACGAAATATATTAAAAAACTATTTTTTTAAGATAATCAAGTTAGAAGTTACATAATTTCTGAAATGCAAGTAATATTTAATGACTCTTATTGTGCATTAAACCAGGGACGTATTTTATTTTATTTATTAGGGTTAAATGCTGCTTTCAACATTTTTTCAGTTATATCACAGCAACAGTTCACTGATTCGTGATTTAAGGATTGACTCTTATTTTTCGTGCGTTCATGCAGTATGAACGCACGGCCGCCATTTTGCAAATCCATGAAGCGCTTCTTGGGAAATTTGCAAAATCGCGGCCGAGCGTTCGTACTGCATGAACGCACGAAAAATAAGTAATTCCTTATACATGTATTTACATTTTGCACTGTGCCAACATTTGAAGCCAGTAAAATTCAAAAACTATTCAAGAAATGAAAAAAAATATTTTCTGGAAGTTTAAACATTCTTCTATTTAGCAAACTTCATAGATTTGCAAAATCGCGGCCGAGCGTTCATACAGCATGAATGCGCAAAACAAAAGAATCAATCGTTAAAAATAAAAATAAATTCCAGTTGTTCATTGTATCTCTACTTTTAGTTGTAATTTTAAGCTTCCAGAATATGTATGTTTTGTTTATGTGCAAAATGTGGATTTAAAGTTTTATTTGCTACAAAATGTGAAGTTTCAACTATTTTATTACTATGGGTGATATTTTAACCAGATAACAGGTGAAGTTATCTACATATGTTGTCTCTCATCTACATCCCTGAATGCTGATTAAACAAATTGCAAAACCACCACCAGGCTCTACATTGCATGAACACACAAGAAAAATGACTAAATCCTTAAAATACACGTAATTTTAAGGATTTACTCTTATTTTTCGTGCGTTCATGCAGTATGAACGCACGAAAATAAGAGTCAATCCTTAAATTTACATTTTTCACCCATTTTTTTGTTTTCGACCTAAAACAGTTTGGGAACAAATCTCTAAGTTAATAACAATTATCAATAAAGAAATGTAACTCACAACATAATGTTAGTTTAAATGAATTGATGATATTTGTAGAATCATAGGTTAAACTTAATGATGTTGCAGTAATTGAATCTTATTTTTCGTGAGTTCATGCAGTATAAACGCTTGGCAGCGAGAGTTCATACTGCATGAACGCACGAAAAATAAGAATCAATCCTTTTATTAACATTTCCCCTTTTTCATTACTTTACTTTTTTCGACCTAAAAGTAACCTGAAAAGACAGTGAGGTGTGTTGTTTTTTTTAAATTATTTACAGAAAAAATGCTGTGTAATAATTGATCTGACAATATGATGTAATAAAAAATGTTTTGTCGGCTGGTTTTGGAAGGGGCCAGGTCAGGATGAAACTAAAATGAAACATTATCCACCCTTAAAGATATCATTTCTTTTCAGACTGGCACAAGGAAGTTTACCATGGCGAGTTAGATTTCTACACAGTCACCAAGGATAATCTGGCTGAAAAATTAAGGAAGTTCTACTGCGAAGCTGTTCCAAAGCAAAACAGTCACCGTGAAAAAGTTCTCCCCGCCCATCAAGCCAATGAGTACCACCGAAACACGTTGACCAACATAAGAAGTGCGATCAATAGATTTCTGAAGGATATTGACAGGAATATGGATATTGTAGGCGACACAGAGTTTACAAAAAGTAATCGAACCTTTGACGGACACTTAAAAAGTAGGACAGAATCCGGGACATCTCGTCCAACCCAGCACAAATAAATCGTCTCATGTGATGATTTTAAGAAAATATCAGATTACCTGCAAGGCTACGAAAACTCTCCAATTATTCTTAGAGAGGCAGCTTGGTACCTGATAGCCATCCATTTTATCACAAGAGGCATGGAATTCCATTATCAACTGAGGAAACAAAGCATCGAGTTTCGTGAGGATTCTGATGGAGAATTCCTTATTCTTAACCAGGAAACCAAAGAAAAAAATCACCAAGGTGGCGCCAACAAAAAAAGTCCGCTCTCTGAAAAGAGAATATATGCAACAGGAGGGGCACTTTGTCCTGTGACAGTCCTGAAATTGTTTATCAGGAAACAAAATACCAGTGCCAAGATGCTCTTTAACCAAATAGACAATAATGCACTTGCAAACCCATGTAAATTTAACATTTGGTATACTGAGAAGCCCCTGGCTAAAAGGACATTTGAAATATTCATGAAGAACATAGGTGCCACTGCAGGTCTCCATCAACGGTATACGGCCCACTGTTTACGTGCAACCGCCATACAAACCATGAATGATGCAGGATATGAAGCAAGGCACATCATGTTCATGAGCGGCCACAGAAATGAAGCCTCAATAAGATCATACAATCGTGGATGTAGCACATCGCGGAAGAAGTCTATCAGCAACACCCTATCGGCCCTGACCGAGGGAGCATCCCATACCAAGCTTCTCGGACCATCCACAGCTCTTCAACCTTACAAGAAAACACATATAAGTCTGGATAATGATCAGGTGCCTCCTTGCACACAGATGGTTCAAAGCAGTAAAATGAGTAATGAACAAAATATCAGTCATAGAATGCAGATTTTTTCAGAGCTGCTTCTTTCAGCAACTGCACCATCAATATTTCTAAACCACAGTAACTTTTCTACAAAGTGTGATCTAAAATTAACACTTGTTCATATTTGTTCCAAATCAGTTTTCTGCTTAAAGTCTTCATTAGTTGGAAAAGTTAAAAGAAACTGTTTTTATAGATATATTTCTGTCATAAATTTATACTAAGAATAAACTGTACTTGAATACTATAAATAATGCACTGTTTCCAAAGTATGTTTTTATTTATTTTTGGCAATATTCTGGCTTCTGCAAGAATATTTGCCATTTATTTCATTAAATTTCAGAATATTAGTCATTTGTTGTGTTGACTTTAATCTACATGTATCCTCCCAGGCGCGGAGCTACCTTTATGCCAAAAAGCCTGGGCTTGCACATTATTTTCCTGATTTTACTTTTCTTCATATCAATAATTAATTAATAAAAGTAAATGTATATTTTCTGTAAAGTCACTTTTACATCGTTTGCGGTCCAGCTACGTCCCTGCATCCTTTCTAAACTATTTAGCAAACCACTTTCTAAATTGTGTGAATATTGCCAAGGGCAAGGCCCATCTTATCATACTGTACTTTGAGTGCCATAAATCCCATATGTTTCTCTAACTTTGACAAACTGGGGCAGAGCTCATGGTATATTGTATTCTTTATTCTGCCACCCCAACATCTCATGTTACTCAGCCATTGGATGTCTCATGCTTTGGGCCTTTAAAAAGCCATTTATATTTCAATATTGCATGACGTATTAAAACACACAACATTTAAATGATTGAAGACTGTCAGACTGTCATGTAATTTCGCGAGTTAGAACAAGCGTTTAAAACTTGGCAATTCAGTGGTCACCTCTGGGAAGCACATGATGACATTACAATTTGTTCGAAAATGTTAACGGAAAACTGAAAAATACCATTATGACGCTATATTTACCTTGAACTGAAAGCATTCCATAAAATCACCGTGACTACATTGTTTATTACAACTCACAGTCATGTATCCGGTCATGTATAAATAAAAATAAAAGAATGCCGAACTCCATACCAAGTGTGAAAAACGCTCTTACCATTTCTATTTGCCCTACACGTTTTGTTCCATTTATTGTATGAAAGACTTATTCGAACACTCTTAGGTTACATTTACTATCGAAAGATTAAAAAAAATCTTTGATTATACATATTTCTCTGCATATTAGTTAGGGACTACTTATTATGCGGATGAAAAAAGAATGCCTAACTTTATACCAAGGGCGACAAATGCTGTTACATTTTTCTTTTTTACTCTACACGTTAAGTTCCCTTTATTGTTATTATAGACTTGTTCCCGAACACGTTTAGATCGAAAAAAATAAAGTAATAAACAGTGAAAAATGTAAATATAAGGATTGACTCTTATTTTTCGTGCGTTCATGCAGTATGAAGCTCGGCCGCGATTTTGCCAATTTCCCAAGAAGCGGCGCTTCATGGATTTGCAAAATGGCGGCCGAGGGTTCATACTGCATGAACGCACGAAAAATAAGAGTCAATCCTTAAATGTACAATTTTTGGTGTATATTTTAAATGGCACGTCATTTCTGTATGCATGTTTTTATTTGACTATGAGCTTGTATGCTTAATGTCGATAGAAGGTTTTGTCTAATTACACAAGGTCCAAATAGTGTCCAAATAGGCTGGCCATTAATAATATCTTATAATTAGAGCTACAATTTGACAAACCCTGGCCCCTGGCTAATTCTCACATGTTAAGCTGGGTCCAATTTCCCAAAACTTGCTTAGTGTAAATAGATTCTTAAATACTTAACAGCATATTTCATCATTTTTGTTTCCCGTGTAAAAATGCCCCCCAAAAAATCATTCCTCAAAAAAAGGATTGTCAAATATTTAGCAAGGTAACTATTTAGATCTATATCAACTTAGTAATTTACTTAAACATTCCATCACCATTTATGTTAAATACAACATTTTAGGGAAACTAAAATGATGGAAATTTGCTTTTAAGTATTTAAGTCTTACATATATAGCGCTAAGTACGTTTGGTGGAATTGGAGCTTAGTCTCACATTGCCTACCCTTTTCACCCATATACAACCTTTAGTAACAAAGAGAGAATGCACCGTTATAAATAACGCTTTAGATTGAACACTTTTTATATTTACTTATTATTTGTTGAAGGAAATCATATATTTCTTCAATGACCGTATGGTGAAAAGGGAAGACAAAGATTAGAGTACATATATATGTCTATTAAAATGTCCCGAAAGTCGATGTTCATGTGGTGTTTGCTATCTGCTTCCCACATAAACATGAAGAATAGATCTGAAACAGAAATAGTGTTAGAAAACAGCTACGGGCCCATTACGATTGTGTTTAATTAATGAATATGGGTACAACGTCCTTATGTACAGTATGTTAGTTATATCTCGCCGAGCCCCGGTAGCTCAGTCGGTACCGACGCAGGCTGTCAATCCAGGGGTTGTGAGTTCGAATCCCGGCTCGGCCAACTTTCTTTCCGACGATTGACAAAAGTCAATGTGACATGCGTCATTCGTCTTCCACCAATGGGCTAAGTCTATGTGGAAAAGCAGCCAGTTGCTTGGGAAGATTGTTGTGTGGAGTACTGGTGTGAGAAAACCAGGAAATGCATGAGTAGGTGAACTATATCCGCCGTGATATAACTGAGTAATTGTTGAAAACAGCTTTAAACCCTAATCAATCATTAATTATATCTCGGTAGTCAGTCCACCTATCATGTTAAAAATCGTACCATTACACCGCTTTACATGCTTAACCATTTCCCACATACAATAAATATGTGGCAGACGACTTTGAAAACAGTGATAACAAGAGTACCGCAAACGGTACATAATACGCCCGTCAGGAACTTCTTTGTAAGTTTCCTCTTTGTTTTGATATATTGTTTGTTTGTAAAAAGTTAATAAAGTCGTTCAGGAATAAGTTGTTAAAGAACAATGGAAAACTATGAAAAATGCATAACTCATGCAGAAATTGACAAATATTCTAAGTCCAAAAAGGGGCATAACTCATTCAAAAATTGACGAAATCCCAGGAAATGTGAACTTGATCTGTGACACATGATTACAAAGCCATATACACAATTTCAAGTGCGGAAAACCAATATTCTAAGTCCAAAAAGGGGCAAACTCATTAAAAAATTGACGAAATTCGAGGAAATGTGAACTAGATCTGTGACACTTGATTACAAAGCCATATACATAATTTCAGCTCAATACATCAAAGCATGTAGACAAAAAGTGCGGAAAACAAATATTCTAAGTCCAAAAAGGGGCATAACTCATTAAAAAATTGACGAAATTCGAGGAAATGTGAACTTGATCTGTGACACTTGATTACAAAGCCATATACATAATTTCAGCTCAATACATCAAAGCATGTAGAAAAAAAGTGCGGAAAACAAATATTCTAAGTCAAAGAAGGGGCATAACTCATTCAAAAATTGACGAAATCCCAGGAAATATGAACTTGATATGTGACACATGACTACAAAGCCTTATACAAAATTTCAGCTCAATAGCTCAAAGTATGTAAGAAAAAAGTGCGGAAAACCCGAACGGACGGATGGACGGACGGAGGGAGGGAGGGACATGACCATACCATAATACGTACCGTTTTTAAGAAACGGTCGTATAAAAACCTGAACAATCTCCATAATTGGTAAATAAAGTTGAAAATATTGTGGTCAAAGGAAAAATTGCTCATCATGAGCAATTTCACCGTTGGCCACAATGTTTTCAAAAGTCGTCTTCTGCTTTTGGTCAAAACGCGTATGCAGGTAGGAAAGGGGTAAAAGGCATGACCACATTCACACATTGCTTATTTAGCCTATCAGAGGCAGAAGGCCGACGTTGATCTCAATATCGACAAAAAAAAAAAAAGGAATCGTACCGGAAATCGAAAACCTGACCCCAAAATCGATAACTATTAAAGAACCGACTGCACTATCTCTAGTCGGCTCTTAAACGTTTTAAGAACAACATAATTGACACATTTTTATATAAATTCAATACAGATATTTTACGGTATATGTCCGATTACAGAACAATGCATTTATAATTTAGAAAACAAGTAAAAAGAAAAGGTGTATCCCAATACAACAATTGTTCTATCTCCGTATGCTTGTTAGTATTTGTTTTGGGGAAATTGTTGTGCCATCATTCTGACAAAAACCTGCAAAGATTTATGTACTCTTGTCTGTTGATGGAGATAATGATGGTTAATAAGTACTGTATGTTTAAAGGCAATATCTCTAAAGATTTGAAAAGAAATGGGTATTACAGAAAACTTAAATTCCAAATTGGAAAAGGGCCATAGTTATGTGCTCTTATCTGTTGATTGAGGTAATGATGTGTTCAAGAATGGTAAGTTTCAAAGCAATATCTGTAATGGTTTTGGTACAAAAAACTTAACCGATGTGTGACGCCGACGCGAGTAGAATAGCTTGCCTTTTCTTCGAAAAGACGAGCTAAAACCCAAATCAAACCACAATACTTCGACAAACTACTTCAAATAGTCTATATATGGTCCATAAGCTATTATGTAAATAATGAAAGTAATGTTATGGTATTAGTAAGTTCGGGGAATTCCACACACAAAACCGTGTTACTATACATAGACTCTTTATATGATTCTATACCATAATAATAATGTATTTTTTATTTAATACCATATAGAGTCGCTATAAAACACACACGACTATATACTTAGACACAGGATAACAATACAAATTGTGAAGCACACTCTGGATTCAGACGCAATTATTAAACTGTTGATTATCTGTTTTCATTACAAGCTATAATAAAAATTTAAAAAAGTACTTATCGAAACATGGAGGTCATTTTTATTGTTTAGATATAAGTTTTTGACAAAATAAACCATAACGAGTTAATTTCATGTCTGAAACATTTAGGTATATACGGTTACAGTTTGAAAGTGTTAAAAGCTATGTATTCTGATATTTCATCCTGCATTAAAGCAGATACTGGTCTTGTAAAGTTCTTAAAATGTAACATAGGTACCAGACAGGGTGATACAAATAGCACAACAATTTGTTCTTGTTTTGAATCAACTTTGTATACATGTAAGACTTCTTGAAGGATGTAAACACGGTATTTACATTACTGAGAATATACCTGACACTATATGCTTATTGCTCGCAGATTACATTGCAACTTGTTTGGATACTGTCATACAATTGCAAAATCAACTTTATATAGTAACACAATTTTATTCAGAAATAATAGTTTTTAAAAATGGCAGTCAATTACGACCAAATGAAAACAATTCTTTTTGATAATGAACGTGTTAAAATAACATTATGTTATAAATACATGGGTCTGCATTTTATACCAAATTTGTCTTTATTCCCAACTCAACAAAAATAGCCATCCGAAGCAAAGAAGCTATTTTCTAAAATACAGATATCAGATATATTTCGGTTATTTTCCTTGTAAAGATATCTTTAAATTGTTCGATTCAATGATGAAACAAATTCTGGTACGGCGGTTACATTTGGGGTCATACTTATAATATGTACAGTTTACTTTCTGTAAAAAGTATTTGAAGTAAAAATTTAGTATTAAGTATTGGTGTAGACTAATTTTGGTGTTGAAAAATAGTAGATATCCACGCAACTGTTATTTAATGTTGAAATCTTTAGATGACGTAGGACGTAGAACCTGGGCAACTTATGGGAATATTTGGTTTTGGAAACAGGAGGTTGGAAACGTGAATCAATGTATAAGGTGTTTTAAAGAACGTCTACTTGATTATTTCGAGCAAAATTGGCATGGACGTATCAACGAATCTGGTCGTTGTCTTCACTATAAACATTATAAGTCTCTATGGAATTCAGAAAAAGATCTACTTATAGACATATCGTTTAATCATAAGATAACTTTACCAAAATAATGTTGGTCTAATCATAAGTTTTGAATTAAGATTGGTGGCCATAGTAAAATTACTCTGTAAAATAGGATATGTTTGTACTGTTTTCAAAATTTAATCATAACATTACTGAGTGTGCAAATCATATATTTTCCAGTGTCAAAAGTTCTTCGAAATCAGACAGCATTTCCTTTTAACCTGGTATACATCAGGCATTACTAGTTCCTACGCGTTATTACAATCTAATAACCCATTGCTAATAAGAAAACAAGAGGCATTGCTTAGTAATCACTCGGACAAGCTTGATCACTGTGAACTTGACTATGCACCTGATGACCTCACAAAAGGGGTCATCTACTTGTCTCCCCCGGCCTCCAAGTTAAGTTTCAGGGTCATGGGTGCATGCAATGTCGAGTTATCACTCGGACAACATTTCGCGTTCAAGGTCAGTGACCTTGACGTTGACACAATGACCTCAAAATACTAAGAGGTCATCTACAGGTCACCCCAGCCTCCATGTCAAGTTTGAGGGTCATGGGTGCAGGCAATGTAGAGTTATCACTCGGACAAGCTTTTTGCGTTCAAGGTCACCATAACCTTGACCTTTGACCCGATCACCTCAAAATCAATATGGGTCATCTACTGGTCACCACCAGCCTCCATTTTAAGTTTGAGTGCCATAATTCCCCTCTGAGCGCCATGTTGTAAGGAATATTTGGACAATTTTTAACCAGATGACCTCAAAATCAATAGTGGTCATCTAATTGGTCACCCTCCGCCCCCATGTCAAGTTTGAAGGCCATAAGTGCTTGCAATGTTGAGTTAGCACTCGGACAAGCTTTTTGCGTTCAAGGTCACTGTGACCTTGACCTTTGACCCGATGATCTCAACATCAATAGGGGTCATCTACTGGTCAGGCCCAACCTCCAAGTCAAGTTTGAGGACCATAGGTCAATGCATTGGTTTGTTATCACTCGGACAAGCTTGGTCACTGCGACCTTGATATTTCACTTGATGACCTCACGATAGGGGTCATTTACTGGTCACCCCCAGCCTCAATGTCAAGTTTAAGGGCCATACGTTCAGGCAATGTCGAGTTGTCACTCGGTCAAGCTTTTCGAGTTCAAGTTCACTGTGACCTTGACCTTTGACCTGATCACCTCAAAACACTTAGAGGTCACCTTCAGGTCACCTTCAGGTCACCGCCAGCATCCATGTCAAGTTTGAGGGTCATGGGTGCAGGCAATGTCGAGTTATCACTCGGACAAGCTTTTTGCGTTCAAGGTCACGATGACCTTGACCTTTGACCCGATGACCTCAAAATCAGTATGGGTCATCTACTGGTCACCACCAGCCTCCATTTCAAGTTTGAGGGCCATTATGCCCATTTGAGCGCCATGTTGTAAGGAATATTTGGATCGACCGACATGTGGAAAGCAATATACCCCTCTTCTTTGAAGCGGGCATAATAAGCACACTACTTCTGTATGCTGTTGAAAGATTTTTAGTTTTAGAGGCATTTTCATAATGTAAAAAATGTATTTATATTGTGTAATGTATTTCCCTATCATTTTGTGTATAGAAATTACTTTTTGTTAACAGTTGATATAATGGTGGCGTTGCGATATTATGGAAGAAATCACTCAACGACTCTTTTTCTCCTCTTTCTATAGATAGTGATCGGGTTATAGGAATACAGGTTCAAACGTCGTGTGATAAGTATACATATGTATTACAAGTATATTTTGCCCAGCTCAAATCACAGTATAGCATACTTTCGTCAACACATAGATCTGTTACATGATCTTATCAGTATGTATTCCCAAGTTGGAACAGTAATTATAATAGGCGATTTTAATGCTCATTTGAATGGATCAGTGTTTATTAAGCAGATAGCTAGTAGAGGCAATGCTCTTTCGGAGCTGACGTCTATGTTCGATTTGATTAATATCTCTACTTCATCCCTTTGTATGCGGGCAGATACCAGCTATGTTTCTTATGATCATCATAACAAGTCTCTAATTGATCATGTTATCACATCAGATGAATTAGTTCATTATATTGTTTACTGTATTATACTTGACGATGACTGTCTAAATGTATCTTCTCACCGTCCGATTGTATTTAAATTACAAAATTATTAATAATCTTATAGTGTCACAGACAATTTAAATCAGTCAGTAAGGTGGAAAAGGGTGTCCGGAATCGAACTCTTAAAATATCAAATAAGTTTAAGTCAATGCCTGAAAAACAGTGTAGATCAATTACTAGTGCATTATTAATAACATCAGTATAGCCTCAACTACACATCTTCCGCGCACGTCCTACAGATCGCATCTTTAGCTCTATTGGTCAGTCAGCCTGAAGCAAGCCCATGCGTTTATGAGATCGAAGCGCATATTTTGGTTTCAGGATGGCAGACCAAGAGGTGATGATTTTGATTCATACAGAGAATACAGAGATGCAAACAGCTGTTTTCGAAAGTTACACAGAAATGTACCTACAACAATTCAATAATGCCATTGACAATGCGGCTGGTATAGATAGTCCATTTTTTAGGAATGACTAAAGAGATTAAATTTAGCGACTTACTCGTACGTGATCCATTGGAAATTTGTCGTGAATGGGGTCGTCACTTTGCAACCCTTTACTCTGATACGGAGAGTGATTCCTATGACCGAGTGCACTTCGAAAACGTGATGGCATGTGTAAATCGTATTAAGTTAAGGAAGAGTCGATTTTAGTACATTGGGATCACATAGCACAGGAGGAAATGTTATCTGCCTTAACTACTTTAAAAAATGGTAACATGTGTGGACTAGATCAGGTTTGCAACAAACACCTCATTCACGGTGTGGATTACTTGATTTAATGTATTGTTTTGGTCACGTACCTACAGCCCTTAAACAAGGTATAATTATAACTTTATACAAAGGTGGTGGTAAACCCAGAAATGGCTCTGGTAGTTATAGGGCAATTAACCTTTCCTCTTCTATTTTAAAGCTATATGAAAATGTTCTTCTCAAACGCCTCCAAAAATCTATAGCTAAACCATTACATCTTCTCCAGGGCGGGTTTCAACCAAACATGGGTAGTACTATGACTTCATTCATACAAACAGGAAGTATTAGCTATTGCAAAGAAGCTTACAGTAAATTGTTCGCTTGCTTTTTAGATGTCTTTCAAACATATGATAGAGGTTGGCATGATTGTCTATTCTATATACCACGTGAGTTACAAGTCACCCCACAGCTGTTAAAATCTGTTATTTACATGCAAAATGATATGTACAGTTATGTCATGTATAAGGGTATTTATTCTGACTGGTTCCCAGTTGTACAAGGTACCAGACAGGGTGGGGGTATGGTCCCTATTATTATGCCTCTTATATATCAACTCGTTGATAGAGCAGTTAGAAAACAGTAATTTAGCTTTTCAAGTTCTAGGCTCTAGTGTATGCGCCCCGTCATTTTCAGACCACTTGGCCCTTCTTGCTCTATTGAGCAAAGCCTTACAAGAAATGATATGGCTTTGTTATAAATATTCTTGTCTATGGAGATTTCAATACAATCCAAATAAATGCACTGTTGTCACGTTTAATGAGTCAAAACGAGTATTTTCTCTTATACACAAGATTCATTTAGGCATTTTATGTAATAAGTATTCCTCATCATCTGCAATTGTTAAAAATGTAGATAGGTAATTAAGGGGGACTTTCTTTGGTTAATTAAGGAAGGTTTGCACAGAAATGATCTTAGTCCAATTACTAGTTTCAAAATATACAAATCTTTTGTTTTGCCAAGAGCTCTCTTTGGCTGTGAAATGTTACAGTCGCTTTCTGACCGAGACAACTTGAATTTGGAAAGGTCACGCAGATTGTGCTTAAAACAGATTCAGGGATTGAAAAGTAGATCGATGACAGATATTGTGCGTTCTTCCATTGTAGGCTGAAATTGACCTTCATTGGTCAATTGTGTCGGTTAGAGAGGGACTGTCAACAAAACGTCTTTTTTCTTCTGCGTTTATGTTCATTCAATAATGGTCTTAGTAGTACTGGTTATATCTCTGATATTATCTCAATTTACGTAAACATGATTTGTATCATGTCGTGCATAACTTTTCGACATTTGGCGTGTTTCCAAATAAATGTGGAGAACTTCTTCGTACGAATTCGTACTATATAGACACATTCTGGAGCAGTTCTCTGGTAATCCTATATGGTATTTTGCAAAACATAATCCTGGTATGATGATGTATGCTTGTTTTTCTGTGGCGCAGTTATTGCGTACTCGTCTACTTTTGATTCATATGGTACGCGTTGAGATAGGCACGATATAGAGTCAAGTGTTACTGAGCATATTTTACTAGACTGTAATCGTCTACAATCTTGTAGATCCGCATTTGAGCGTATAATACGTCATGTGTTTAATAACCAAGTGTTTGATCGGTTAAAATCCTTGAGTAAGATTGACTTATTAAAGCTCTATTTAGAGTGAATGATTATTTAAGCAGGTTCTTCGTGCAGACTACCATAAATTCTATCGGACTGTCATTTTGTACTTTCACACTGTTTGGAGCTGTTACATTTACGTTCGGAAAGTGGGACAGTTATCCCTTGTGTTTAACGTTGGTGCGCTTCCAATGTGTCGTAAGTTGTTGCACACTTTTTGCTAGTGACGACGATAACTCCGGCTCAATTAATATTATTTATTTATGTGGATTGGTGTAAAGTTAACCCTTGCCCTCATGTAGACGAATTTATTATTATGATGACATTCGGACGTATTGTCTAAGCGTTGGAGATTACTTATGTTGGGTATTTTTCCTCATGATCTCTAATTTCATCAACGCTAGAAGTATTAAATCATGAGTGCTAAAAATCTTGCGCCAATAGTTCAAGAGTTCTGCAATAGTTTCATTGCATGGGAGATAGGGTTTCATGTTTTGTATGTTCTTCATGTTCATGATTTTTAGATTGTTTAATTTGTTCATTTATTATTTCATCATATCCTGCTGCTTTGTTTTTATTATTCGCAGGTTCGTCGTTATTTACATTTTCATTGAATTGCCATTTATGATATTCTAATATTGATTCTGATCAGCAGTTATCAGCTTTCTTAATAGTTCTATTTTACTTAAATTAAAGTTGATATGTTCTCTACGCAATGTAATTTCAGTATTTTAAAAAATATGGCGTTTTATATTCTTCATGGTACGTCTTTGTTTTATGATATAGATCACTAATGTCAAGCCCCGTTAGCTCAGTCGGTAGCGACGCGGGCTGTCAAGCCAGGCGTTGGGAGTTAGAACCCTAGCTCGACAAACATTATTTCCGACGTTTGACAAAAGTCATTGCGACAAGCGTCATTCGTCTTCCACCAATGGGCTAACAGTCTAAGTGGAAAAGCAGCCAATTGCTTGGAAAGAGGAATGCTCTGTGGAGTACTGGTGTTAGAAAGCCAGGAAACACATGAGTATGTGAACTAGTCGCCGTGATATGACTGAATAATTGTTAAAAGTTGAAAACGACGTTAAACCCCAATCAATCAATATATCTCTCATTTTATGGCATGTTCAATTAAACCAGAATAAGCAAGCGTGCAGTTTTTAACCACTTTACCACTAGTCATGGTGCAGAATGATGTTTTAGATCAATTACTAAATCAAATCGAAATATCTGGTGTATATCCTGTACGGTATTCTATTATATGGTCAAGATTTGTTTCAGTTTTTTAATGATGTCAATATGTTCAATGAATAAGTCAGCTGTTTTGCTATCCCCCAAGCATTTGTTTTAATATTCCTTTTGTTTTTATTTTCAGACACGTGATTTTTTAGAATAGCATATATATAACTGTGAGAGAACATCTGAATATAGGTTACATAATTCGTCGACTTTAAAATGTGCAACATTTTCAAAAACAAAACTAGAAGATAAAATATAATCTGCCGTGCTACAATGTTTACATGTTATCATTGGGGTACAAACATCTCACTTCATTCTACCGTTCCATGGGACATGAACTTGTTACGACATGACTGACTGTGTTTGTTATTCGAATAGTATCTGAATATTTCATTTGGAATTTCAAATATGAATCGACATGAGCAAATCTAAAACTAACTAGCGGAACATAAACAATTCTACATTTTAAATATTCATTTTTGTTAATATTTTTTTTATCGTACACACATTTAGACAGTGTAAATCAAATTGTTGAGATTACATTCTGTGTTTGTGATAACATGCTACAGTTTCTCTAACAAATAAGGCTATTATTGTTATCAATTACTCCGTCTACACAAGTTACATCACATTTCTATACATCACGGTTTGCAAATCTGTTTTCCCAAAAAATTATAGTTAGTATGTTAGGTTCGGTCTCATTGGATAAACAAGGAAAAAAATATAATGTTCCAACTAAAAGTCAAAAGTTATAACTTACCGAATTCTTACCAATACACTCTTCTATCCTTTTTGCGCACCGCTCTTTTCCCCCAATATAATATGTTAGATACGTCCGAACTCTATTAAAGTCAAACGCGTAATGACGGGCCCAACGACTATGCAGTCTTTACAAACAACAATCACGTGATATAGAGCATAGATACTGGGTTAATACTTAGTATTGATATTCGGTTATAACTTACCTTATAAGGTAATGATACAATGTACAAATATCCAGTGCTATAATAAAAAGAAACCCGATATGGTATGTTAGGATCGTCTGCTCTTAGAACGTCTCAAAAAACTTTTTGTTCAAGTTTGAATACATCCTTTACCACAAACGTTTTCATTAGATTTTACTGATGTTTTCAACAAAAGTTCAACACTCTGACTGGATTGTGATTGGAGCATTGAATTGTTGCAACAAATTTATCCATCTTTTATTGACGAAATTTATCTATCGATTTTGGGGCACATTTTATTTACAAAGTCATTTGTTAACATCAAACATTGATTCATATGGCAGTTAAAGACAAATATGGTGTATAAAATGTTAACATCAATATATGTTCATTTTGAAGAAAAGAGTATATAACAAGTATATTCGATAGAGCGATCGAGTGAGAAGTATGGCGCTCGTTGAAACCACTGAAAACGTCAATCAAAACGACAATTTCGGAAAAGCGAGCAAGATACGGGATACGATACCAAGAATTTAAAAAAAAAAAGATTTGATGAATGAATTAAAATAATGTTTTCAAAATTCATCTTCTGCAGAGTTGTCAGGAAGCCCCTGTTTGTGGAAAAGGGTAAAGAGATGTGTTTATTACATACTTGTCAAAGCATTATTGAGAAACTGAATGTTTTAAAACAGTGAAATTATCTAGTGATACTTTTCACTATATATATTTTTCTTTACATAGTCTCTCACACTGCATTGAAAATGTGAAATATCTCCATATATGACAGTTTAATTATTAAATAAAAAAACATTATGGCATAGTTTTCAAAGGTTTTCTATTGCAAATGTGTCAATATGTACCTGCAGGAGGAAAAGGGTTAACGTATTCCCATTTATGGATGCAACTGTAAAAGACAACTTAAGAAAACATTGTTGTAAAAGGGTAAAATGCTCATTACAAGCAATTTCTCCTTTTGCCAAAATGTTTTCAACTATATAAACAAAATATCTTTCATTTAAAGAGATTTCTCATATTTTTACAAAGTCCACTGTTGAAGAAAAGAAGTATATGGGAACAGGTTAAAACAAGACAAAAACAGAACAATTAAAACAAACAGCTATGTTCCGTATCAACATATCGAGGGCTTGGCGTGAAACGGTTGTAACTAAAAATATATTTTGAAAACCCTGATTTAAGAGCAATTTTGACCCCTTTGTAAACAATGCAAATTTAGTTGACCATGCTCAGAACGAGCAATGGCACTTAAATTTCCATTGTTTACCAAGAATGATTTAACACATTAAAAGACTTTATGGCGAGGGGATTAACCTTGGTAAAGAAATACAAATTTGAGTTACAACTGTTTCACGCTAAGCCCTCGATATCTATAAGAGCTAGTCATCGGCTACAACTTTGTCGTGATGTAAAGAATTTACCTTGTATGACTGAAAGGATTGTAAAGGCAATTTTTGATATATGAAGGATATAATTATGTGTCAAGGACGATAGACACTATCTGAAAAGAAGAAATTGAAGAATTTCAGCAAACTTATCTTTTTTCCCCCAATGTTACAATATCTTTTTTACCGGCCTTCTTCTTTTAACCAAATGTATGCAGTTCACTCTGCATTTTTGTTGAAAAGGGAAAGGCAATATATTCACTTCTCAATAAGCTGTTTAGCTAAAATTAGTAAGTTATACATGAACTCAATCCCAGAGTATACCTTAGATATGATTTGTATTCAACTTGCGATCTATGAGCCATAGACGCCTCGTATTTCAGATTGCCATACTAAATCAAACACTATAACACAGACTTCACAAAGAAACCGATATAACGCCGCAAAGACGACTCCATATATCTGAGAGACCGGGCGGTCTTGTCTTTATATGCCAAGCCCCGGTAGCTTAGTCGGTTGCGATGCGTGCTTCAATACAGTGGTTGTGAGTTCGAACCCCAGCTCGGCCAACATTCTTTCCGATGTTTGACAAAAGTCACTGTGACAAGCGTCATCCACCAATGGACTTAAAGTCGTAGGTGTTACCATAGTGCGGCCCCTTTATCAATGGGCGTATTAAAATGGTCGGAAAGGTACACACAGTGGGATGAACACGCATGCTAGAATTATAGTCAGCCTGCACTTTACACCTGTGCATTTGCTGAATACAAGCTATCAACACGTTAAGTTTGAAATTAATACATTTGAAAATATCGAGAAATTTGCAGAACAAGAAAACATGAAACAAATAGATAACTCTAAAAATAGGCATATTGAAATGATTACAATCGCCTGACAACAAAAGGCGTGCTATCGTTATTGTTCGTGTGCACTACACTTGATTGCGGTTGAAGGCACTCAGTCAACATGTATATGAGCCGTTCCACGAGAAAACCAACACTATGAACTCTGCATAATGTGTCGACATATATATGTTCTCTATTATATATATGTTCTCTATTATATATATATGTTCTCTATTATATATATGTTCTCTATTATATATATGTTCTCTATTATATATATGTTCTCTATTATATATATGTTCTCTATTATATATATGTTCTCTACTATATATATGTTCTCTATTATATATATGTTCTCTATTATATATATGTTCTCTATTATATATATGTTCTCTATTATATATATGTTCTCTATTATATATATGTTCTCTATTATATATATGTTCTCTATTATATATATGTTCTCTATTATATATATGTTCTCTACTATATATATGTTCTCTATTATATATATGTTCTCTATTATATATATGTTCTCTATTATATATATGTTCTCTATTATATATATGTTCTCTATTATATATATGTTCTCTATTATATATATGTTCTCTATTATATATATGTTCTCTACTATATATATGTTCTCTATTATATATATGTTCTCTATTATATATATGTTCTCTACTATATATATGTTCTCTATTATATATATGTTCTCTATTATATATATGTTCTCTATTATATATATGTTCTCTATTATATATATGTTCTCTATTATATATATGTTCTCTATTATATATATGTTCTCTATTATATATATGTTCTCTATTATATATATGTTCTCTATTATATGAGTTAGACAATTTCAATACTTTGAACACTAATGAACATAGAAATGCACTTTATTGAGCATACCATACAAACAAAGACGTCAGTGACATTTCTATATAGTTTATTTGTACACAAAATACATAGGAACATAGAAATATTTGATACCGCCTGTTATTATAACTAAAATTGACAAGACCAATGGCGTTTTTAAAGCAAACCTTCTGCCCAGTCTGGATTATTGACCCTACCACTTTGTTACGGCACTTTTTGAATATAAAGTACGCGGAGAACAAGACTAAACTGCTGTTCAGTGTCACAAATACAGTGTAGGTTTCGTAGCCGGTGCAATTTTCGCTGCCATGTACTTCTGTTTGTAACGCAAAGTGCAGATATAGAGATCGGACCTTGTTTGTGTTTAGATTTCCCATTCAGATTTATTCTGATTTTAAAAGACATGCAAGGATAATTTAACAGCTAATCTGCATTAGGTACATGTATAGCTAAAACTTCATTGATAAGTGATAACTTAAAAAGCTGTTGTTATTGCGCGGGTGCCTCAGCACCAGTGCATATATTGGTTGTGAAACAAAAAATCACTGGTGCAATGGGCTTGCACATGCGCCGTGTTAATCGTCTTGATCGCGCATGCCGTATTTTACCGTCAGCTCTCGGATATTTCCGTAGCAGTTCGTCACTAGACTGGTTCTCGTTCGAGTTTGCGATAGAAGATTAGGATTAGTGAACAAGTATATTTATATGCGAGGAGCTTTTTTATAATTAATATGTAAATTAAAACCATAGTGTAACGTGTACCGGCGTTAAGCCATCGCGGGTCACCCATCCAGGCACTAACCGCGATGAACGTTGCTTAACTTTAAGAAAAGGTCAACCACTCTACCAACGTCGCAATAAGGTGATATTTATACCTGTTCCCGTTACATTTCTCCCTCACTGAACACAAGCAGTATACCAGAGCGGAGTCTATGTAACATCACTTGGAACCACGGGGGTTTTAATAACAGGAAAATAGAAATATTTTCATAAATGCGAAGTTATTGTGCCAAATTTTGCGATTTTAAGAACATATTAATGGGGAAAAGACGCACATGCGAGGACAAATTATTACAATAATTTTGGGAGTCGAGGTCAACACGTTGGGAAAAGGCATTTTTGTTTTCGTTTTACGTATTTAACTAAACAGCTATTGTTATCATATATTTATATCCTATATTTGGGTTTCGAATCAAACTGTATTTCTTAAGCCATACAATGCTGATTCTCGCGCTAACATCGAACTACTGTATCTTGCAGCAACTCTCGTATATACTAATTATAAAACAAATTAAGACCACTGGAAAGCAAACCATTAGTGTTTGCCGTTGAATTCCTTAAACCTTCTAAATTTTATTTTACAGGTCAACCCCGTGTGTACTAGGTTTTTTCTGCACGCATATGAAATTGCCCCCAACTCTTCAGGCGCGACGCAAATTGAGTAGTTCTGTTCCGGTTGACTTGTAATATATATACACGTACCTGCTTGTAGTTAACGCGATTTCGCACCAAACTCTTAACTGTACGTAAATGCGGCCCATCTGAGTGTGCTTGAAGTTAGCCGGAGTAGCTACTCCGGCTGTATTACTAGATAATGTGAATCAAAAGTCTTCAGGCACTATCATTTTTAAATCTTTTCAATAACTTTGCTTTCTTTAAGAAAGAACTTCAACATTTTAAATAATATTTTCAAAAGTCGGCTACTTCAGATATCTTGTATGTGGAAAGGGTTAACCCTTTCCCACATATAGACGCTTTCAGACACCTCTGCAGCGGATGACTTTCAAAACATTTTCACCATTTGCCACAATGTTTTCACCATTTGCCAGAATGTTTTCACCATTTGCCACAATGTTTTCAACTGTATTTAATAATTAAACTGTCATTAACCCTTTCCCTCATATAGACGCTTTCTGATGCCTCTGCAGCAGACAGTTTTTTGAAAACATAGTGACAAAAGAAGAAATTGCTCAAAGCGAGCATTCTCCTTTTGCCACAATGTTTTCCACTTTTATTCATAGGTTATCCATTCAATTATAGAGATTTTCTATTTTTTTTGACAAATATGTTTAAAGTCGTCTGCTGCAAATTTGTTGTATGAGGGAAAGGGTTAATGGTGATTTTTCACATTTTTGATAAGATAGTTTCAAAGTCGGCTGCTGCAGATATCTTGTAAGTGGAAAGGTTTAAGACTCTGACAGGAGGAGTAAATTGGCCTTTGCTCCGAAACATTTATTTTATCAACCATTTAAAACCTTTGTTGTGGGTAGCAAAAAGAGTATTCTGAATCAGATAGTTGTTGTGATTACCAACAAAATAGGTTATGGAGGACTAATAAGGATTGAACCCATTCCCACATACAACAAATTTGTAGCAGACAACTTTGAATAAAATCTCTATTATTGAAGGTATAATTACTGAAAAAAGTTGAAAATATTTTGTGGCAACAGGAGAAATTGCCCGTTTTAAGCCATTACTACGTTTGTGTTACTCTTTCCCTCATATAGACGCTTTCTGACGACTCTGCAGCAGACGGCTTTTTGAAAACATAGTGACAAAAAAAGAAATTGCTCAAAACAAGCAGTTTCTCCTTTTGCCGCGATGTTTTCTGATTTTAGTCATATGTTATCCATTCAATTATAGAGATTTTCTATTTTTTGACAAAATATGTTCAAAGTCGTCTGCTGGAGAATTGTTGTATGAGGGAAAGGGTTAAGGCATGAAATAGCTATACCTTCTCTTAAAAAGCATCATAAATAAAAATATATAATTCTTTATAGCCTTTTACCACATGCAGGCAAATTTTTACACATCTGCATCAGATGCCTTTTTGAAAACATTGTTGCAAAAGGAGGCAATTTCTCCCTTTGCAACAATATTTTCAACTCTATTCAATAACTATCTTTCATTTCAAGAGATTTTTTTCATATTTCTGCCTGGATAATTTTAAAACAGTCTGCTGCAGATATGTAGTATATTGGAAAGATAGATAGATATATTTACAAGTATTATAGTTTATACCTAAAAAACAGTATTAAATAAGACTAGAATACAGCTTTGTTTATTAATTTAAATGAGTTCAACTTAAAACAATATATTTATATTTCCTTTTAACCCACTTATAATCATGAAGAAAAGATATGAAGAACAATTGGAAAGTACAGAAAAGACCCTTTCTAAAACGCAGACTGTATAAATTTTGACACATCTTCATTGTGGCAAAAGAAGTAATTCCTCTATTCAATAATTGTACAAATATTTCGATCTATAGTTATTCATAATTTTGCCTAGATGTTTTCAAACTTGTCTGTCCACATAATGTTCTGTGTGTTGTATGTGGGAAAAGGTTGAATTCTGTTGTTAATCATATGGGACAATTATCATCTGATATCTTCACTCCTCTATTTCAGGAATGTCTTGTCCTTTTTTATGTATAATTTATACTTTAAACATTCCACCAAACTATTCTATTTCAGGCCTGTGTCTAACTTCTTTTGTTCAGATGGTATCAATTTCAGTTTTAGTACAGTGAACATTGTTGAATATGATACTTTATTTCAAACAAGACTGTTTTAACCTTTTCCCTCATGTAGACGCTTTCTGATGCCTCTGAAGCAGACGACTTTTGAAATCATAGTGGCAAATTGAGAAATTGCTCATAATGAGTAATTTCTCCATTTGTCACAATAATTTCAACTCGCTTCAATAATCATACTTTATATATTTTGAACATGATAATTTGATAAAAGTCGTCAGCTGCAGATTTGTTGTATGTGGGGAAGGGTTAAGGGAAAAACATCTTTTGTCAGCAAATATGCGAGTTATGATCCCAAGGCGACACATTGTCTGGTTTCAATCCCCACATCCTAATATCACATGATCTATCCATTGTGAATGTTAAATGAAATGATCCACTTTATCTGCCCGGTATCAGTGATATGATGCTAGTTTTAGTCAGCAGTTAAATCATTCACTGTCCATTGCACAAAACCCTGAAAATGTGAAAAATGACTAAAAACGGTTATAGACCTTTCCCTAATGCAGACACATTTTGACTCATCTCCAGCAGACAACATTTGAATAACTGTTACAAAGGGAGAAATTGCTCATTATAATAAATTTCACTTTTCGCGACAATGCTTTCAACTCAATTCAATAATTATACTTTCATTTCTAGAGAATTTCCATGGCTTTCAGTTTTTAACGTAATAGTTAACCCTTTCCCTCTTACAACAATTCTGAAGCAGACGACTTTGAACATATTTTGTAAAAAAATAGAAAATCTCTATAATTGAATGGATTACCTAAAAGTGGAAAATATTGTGGCAAAAGGAGAAATTGCTCGTTTTGAGCAATTTCTTCTTCTGTCACTATGTTTTTAAAAAGTCGTTTGCTGCAGAGGCGTCAGAAAGCGTCTAATTGAAGGAAAGGCTTAAAGAAATATATAAAGCAAACGAACCTGCGGGAACTGTTGCATGATGTTGCATAACAAGGTCAGTTTGGTCTATCTGAGAACGAGCATGTGATCCTTTTCAAATGATATTTGAAATTCGCATCAATATTAAACTTTTAATTTCCAGATGTTAGGTACATGTTTGACATCAGATGATTTCACAAACATCAACACCAACACACATCTGCAGCAGATGACTAATCAAGACAATCTGGTTAAAGTAGGGCTTTTAAAAAAACATTGCAATAAAAGGTGAAATTGCTCAAAAATCTGTATCGATATAATTTTTTTTAGATTTCTACATTGATAAAATTGTTTGTCTGATGATTGAAAGGACGACAAACTTTAAAGGTAATGGGTTTAAGAGATTTTCCATATTTTTCCAAAATGGTTTTAATAATGCTACAGACTTTTTGTGAAAGGGTTGAAAAACAATCTGTATAGGGTATTAAGTTATCAAACAATTTCTTCCATCAGATTCAATTCTAGGTGCTATGAGAACCAGGATGAATGGTGAAATAATACAGGAAAGTCAGATTTATGTTCCTATAAAGTTTTAACGACTGCTCTCCACAAAATACTTCTTATGAGTTAACCCTCTACCTCATATAGACGCTTTCTGACGCCTCTGTAGCAGAAGGTTTTTTGAAAACATAGTGAAAAAAGAAGCAATTGCTCAAAACGAGCAATTTCTCCTTATGTCACAATGTTTTAGACTTTTAATCATAGGTTATCTATTTGATCATACAGATTTTCTATTTTTTGACAAAATATGTTCAAAGTCGTCTGCTGCAGACTTATCGCATGAGGGAAAGGGTTAAGTTTACATGACTGCTCTCGCAAAATACTTCATATGAGTTAAGTCACGGGAGAATACCTTCAATAGTTTTTAATTGATGACAGAGGAGATCAAATTGCATACTTTAAACTCTTTTCCTCATACAAACGCATTCAGACGCCTCTGCAGCAGACGACTTTTGAAAACATTGTTGCAATGAGCAATTTCTCCTTTTGCCACATGTCAGGAAATACATTGGTAGATGAACTGGCCGCCGTAATATGACTGAACAAGAGGCCCAAGAGGGCAAGTATCGCTCCACGGCCATTAGGCAAAGATTAAATCTCCAAACAGCCCCACCCACCATAGTGGCCATAGTTTTCGACCAATCAACATGGCTTGAAGGAATCTGATAGAAGGTCACCCTAGGAACATTTCTACAAAATTATTTGAAAATCAGCCAGACACTTTCGGAGAAGAAGATTTTTTAATTTTTCACTATAGCCATACAAGGCAAAATAGCCCCACCATAGTGGCCATAGTTTTCGACCAATCAACATGGCTTCAAGGAATCTGATAGAAGGTCACCCTAGGAACATTTCTACAAAATGATTTGAAAATCAACGTAACACTTTTGTCGGAGAAGATTTTTTAAGTTTTCACTATAGCCATATAAGGCAAAATATCCCCGCCATAGTGGCCATATTTTTCGACCAATCAACTTGACTTGAAGGAATCTGATAAAGAGTCAGCCAGGAAACATTTCTACAAAATTATTTGAAAATCGACCTGACACTTTCTGAGGAGATGTTTTTTTAAGTTTTCACTATAGCCATATAAGGCAAAAATAGCCCCGCCCCCTGGCGGCCATGTTTTTTGTCCAATCAAGTTTGCTTGAAGGAATCTGATAGAGGGTCACCCAAGGAACATTTCTACAAAATTATTTGGAAACCGACCAGACACTTTCGTTGGAGAAGATTTTTTTAAGTTTACACTATCTTTTTCTTTTTGCATGGATCCCAATAATTTGAAGGAATTTAGGAGAGCAACACGCCGACTCATCATGATGAACATTTGTGCCAAGTTTCTTGGAAATCCTATGATGGATTATGGATGGTTAAGATGTGGGCCGGACAAGGTAATCCTATCAAACAGTACTCATTTTGACATTTGACCTCTAAGTGTGACCTTGACATTTGAGAAACAGGCCTGGGTTTTGTGCGCGAAAGTTTCTTTCAAATCCTATGATGCATGGTTAAGATGCGGGCCGGACAAGGTTAGGTGGGACTGACAGACAGACAGACGGACAGACAGACTCGACCAAACCTTTAGTCCCCCAAACCGGTTTTCAGAACAAACTGCAGGCTATTGCAGATGAGCACAAGCTGATATGCATTGGCTCTCATGCTGGATCATTAAAAATTGTGAAAATCAAACAAATATCTACGGGTCACAAGTTTATGATCATAAGCATTAAAATAATCTATCAGGAACTAAGGTAGATCACGACGTTGGAAGGCTCTATGATATTATATGAACCAAAAAAAGGTTACGAGTTAAAATTCAATGTATTTTAATTTAATTGTGACTTTTTTCCTGACAAAATAGGCTCAAATGTGGTTGAGTTATGCATATTTTCAGAAACTTCAGATTGTCTGCAAACCAGGAAAAGTGATTTTAGGTCCATTCGAGCATTTCTTCCCATTAAAATAATGGCTTCATAAACAACTACTAAAACATACAATTTCAGAAAATTACTTTCTATTTATTCATTCTGAAAATGTGCTTCTATACTATAAAATACTGTCCTGTTTTGACTTAAAAATCATTTTTAGAGATTTTGAAAATTGCATCTTTCAGTTCATATATATACAATATTCAATATTATTCATACACTTTCATGACAAAATAAGACAATGTATGCAATCAATATTAACGTCAAGCATCTCATCATTACAAAATACAGGCACTTCAACCTCAATATTCCAGAATTCAATGTTTATTTGTTCATGTTTAAGGAGCCCAAACGATGAATTCTTAAAGTACACAAGGAAATGACATTATAAAATGATGCAATAGTATTTTCAGGGTTTTGCAAAAGCAGTTCAAACACTGGAATATTTTATGAAAACTCGTTGCTATAGAAACAACATTTTCAGATTTTGCAAATTGCAAAATTTAACGGCATGCATACCATATTCATTAAACTAGTAAAAGTGTCATGAAAACTAAAACAATGTTTGCCATAAATATAATTTATGTAGCATGTTTCCATAAGGCACTGAAAAGAGTCTCATACATTATACCTATACAGCACCTTTCCACCCACTATATTAGTGGCCGATCTTTGGCTACTTCACAATTTGAAAAAGCCATATATGTTCACAATGTTGCAGAAAAAATTCACAAATGAAAGACAAAATTCATATAACAAAGGATGAAATGTACGCTTGCATTTGTGAATTTCGTTTTTATGTGGTAGATAAAACAATCGTAACTTTTCTGACACTCGCATCCTCAGTTTTATTTGATTGTTTCTGTTTTTGTCCGTATGTGTCATATGAGTCATTCGCTTTCTTTAAAACCTCGATTCTGATTGGATAAAAAAAAATATTACAGCCAATGATTTGCCGCCTTATGTAATGATTTCGGCTTGTGTCAAAATTAACTACCTTAAAATTCAAAACAAACCATGTCGCATAATGGAAAGTACTGCGTCAAGCGTTTAAAAAAGGCTTCTGACGCATCACAGAAAAGTTTGCTTGTTAAATGGTCCGGCTTCTGTTATCAATACGAGACAATGTTTGACTTAGGCGACGCTGATGAGTCAACAGAGCAAACCTTGTCTGAATCGACCGATAAAATTGACCCTATTGATCATCCCATTTCTTCCACAAATATTTCTTCGGATCTCGCAGAGACTAAGTCCCTAGAACCAGAACCAATTGAAGTTTCAACCCCACCCTCTGACTCATTTCCAACATCAAACTGTTCTGATTTTAATACTGAATGCACATAAATGGTTGAAAATAGTGAATATATTTAAAAGTTCTATTAGTTTTATACACTATTTTATTCAACTGTTCGGCTATAGGCCTTTCTTTATGTTATATTTTACAAATATCACACACTAATATTATATGTCCATCTTGAAAGATTAACCCTTTCCCTCATACAACAATTCTGCAGCAGACGACTTTGAACATATTTTGTCAAAAAAAATGGAAAAATCTCTTTTATTGAATGGATAACCTATGACTGAAATTGGAAAACATTGTGGAAAAAGGAGTAATTGCTTGTTTTGAGCAATTTCTTCTTTTGTCACTATGTTTACAAACAGCCATCTGTTGCAGAGGCTTCAGAAAGCATCTATATGAGGAAAAGGGTTAGCGAAAGGGTTAAGAAAATGTTGAAAAATACAAAATATTCAAAATATGCTGAAGTTTGTTTGTGAATGTTGACCACTAAACCCTGTATGATTAAAGCCCCTTATCCTTTTCCCACATACAGCAAATCTGCAGCAGACAACTTTGAAAATGTCTAATCAAAATAATGAAAATTTTCTATAATTGTAGGTACAACTAGAAATACTCTGAGCAAAGCTCACTGAAGAATACCCCCTGCTCCCCTCTAAAAGCATCAGATACAATGGTAAAGTTTCTACTTTACTGTTGAAATTCCAAATGTCTTTCTGATCAAATAAATATCGAATGTTACATAATATTGATTAAATTTTTAATTGTGTTCTTGGTTAGACATTTTTGTTTACCATTTGTGTTTAAAAGTCAAATCCAGACACTCAAATAGAAAAATATCATGTCACAATGGTATCTACATATGATGTGTAACCTTCATGTAAAGTTTGAACCAAATCCATTGAGCCGTTTAGGAGGAGTAGTGCTTACAAGAAATGTGGATGTATGTGCACAGGAGTCCATCGCAGGTAACCTCTAAATTGAATTATCTCCCCTTGGAAGAATCCGAGGCGTGATATCTTCCTTCATGCATATCTACATATGATGTGTAACCTTCATGTAAAGTTTGAACCAAATCCATTGAGCCGTTTAAGAGGAGTAGTTCTTACAAGAAATGTGGAGGTATGTGCACAGGAGTCCCTCGCAGGTAACCTCTAAGTTAAATTATCTCCCCTTGGAAGAATCTGAGGCGTATGATCTTCCTTCATGCATATCTACATATGATGTGTAACCTTTAATGTAAAGTTTAAACCAAATCCATTGAGCCGTTTAGGAGGAGTAGTGCTTACAAGAAATGTGGAGGTATGTGCACAGGAGTTCCTCGCAGGTAACCTATAAGTTGAATTATCTCCCCTTGGAAGAATCCGAGGCGTATGATCTTCCTTCATGCATATCTACATATGATGTGTAACCTTGATGTAAAGTTTGAACCAAATCCATTGAGCCGTTTAGGAGGAGTAGTGCTTACAAGAAATGTGGAGGTATGTGCACAGGAGTCCCTCGCAGGTAACCTCTAAGTTGAATTATCTCCCCTTTGAAGAATCAGAGGCGTATGATCTTCCTTCATGCATGTCTACATATGATGTGTAACCTTGATGTAAAGTTTGAACTAAATCCATTGAGCCGTTTAGGAGGAGTAGTGCTTACAAGAAATGTGGAGGTATGTGCACAGGAGTCCCTCGCACGTAACCTCTAAGTTGAATTATCTCCGCTTGGCAGAATCAGAGGCGTATGATCTTCCTTCATGCATATCTACATATGATGTGTAACCTTCATGTAAAGTTTGAACCAAATCCATTAAGCTGTTTAGGAAGAGTAGTGCTTACAAGAAATGTGGAGGTATGTGCACAGGAGTCCCTCACAGGTAACCTCTAAGTTGAATTATCTCCCCTTTGAAGAATCCGAGGCGTATGATCTTCCTACATCCATATCTACATATGATGTGTAACCTTCATGTAAAGTTTGAACCAAATCCATTGTGCTGTTTAGGAGGAGTAGTGCTTACAAGAAGTGTGGACATACGGACAGATAGACAGACAGACGGACGGACAGACGGACGGACGGACGGACGGACGGACGGACTGACGGACGGACGGACGGACAGACGGACAGACAGGGTGATTTCTATATTCCCCCCCCCCCCCAAAAAAAAACTTTGTGTGCGGGGGGGTATAAATACTGAAAAAAGGTTGAAAACATTGTGGCAAAAGGAGAAATTGCTCGTTTTGAGCAATTTCTCCTTTCGTCTCAAATGTTTTCAAAAGTTGTCTGATGCAGACACGTCAAAATGCGTCTACAGGCGTTAAAGGGTTATTGACCAAAGTTCAGTTTTGCAGAATATATTGCCATTATATTTCATAACACAACATGTAATATTTTCTACATCATTTTGCGATCTTGCGCATCGTTTTTTTCACAATTGTGCAAATTTTCACAAAGCCAATAGGCTAGGGAATCTTCATAAAATTGAGTGGAAAGGCGCTGACTATATATAAGAATAAGGTTTTTGTTGTTGGGATAAGCCTTATGAGAAAGAAATACAATGGTAGTGTTACATTGTTTTCTACTAACAGGACTTCCCCTGACACATTTTTCTTCAATTGTATAACAAAACTGTGACCCTTTATGTGAGCTTTACAAATAAAACACTTGTAAGTTTTATAAGGCATGTTAATTTCTTATACAGCAAACTTATTCGCATTGCCAGGCGCAATTTGACTTCTGTGAAAGATCATATTATATATTATATATTATCATTCAATATAAAAACAACAAGAGATATTGAGTAACAAGAATCAGAAACTGTTTATCAATCATTTGACCTTAGGCCAGACCAATTTGATGTCTTGGTCATTTGATTTTTTTTAAAAATTAGGGGCGAGCGAGCGCAATCTTTTTATATATTTTTTTTAATGTTTGATCTTCGGATTGTCCGTTTTAAAAACTGAGGCGATAATTTGTTCTGATCAGTTATTATAATGAAAACTTTAACTTGTTGGTATCAAGGTCTATTTATCTTACTATAAACAGTTTAACACTTATTACACTATACGTTTAACTGATTAATTAACACTAAAACTATAACACTATATTTATTATTGATGTAATCCACTTGGAATATTACTTTTTATTCACATTCATTATTTACTCGTTCTTATATTACAATACTCCCTTTACAACCAATATCATGCTGTTTACAACTTGAAAACCATCATTTAATCAATCCATTATAGTTTCAAGTTACTAACTTGTCTTTATTTGCAGTAAGTTGTTTAAAAGACAGACAGACATCATAAACCATGTATAGACCAGAATTTAAGTTTAAAACCTGAAATGGAGCTCGAACCAACATCAGTGATCTACAGTTGAAGATTTTAAGCCCTCGATCATAGTCAAGTTAGTAAGTGGGGAATATGGGCTCAACATCAAACTAATTGCAACAGAAATGATATTATTGTTTTTTGATAGTTTGTTACCTATAACATCACTGGTAAAAAATATACAGAGGGGAAATTGGTATATTTTTCTTATTTATATGATAACCCAAAAGGTAGAAAACACCAGAGATATATAAACACATATGTGTTTATAAATATGTCTCTGAAAACACCAACTGTTATCAACATTGTTTCTAAGTATCTATGCAAGGAACACATTTAAGCGGACATTGTACCTTAGTTTTAACATATATATCTAACCCAAATGTAATCTAAATATGAAATGTACTTATAAAAATGATTTTACCCACTTTGTATCAATTTATAGACATTTGTGAGCATACTTCGAGGTATATCTTACCCCACCCACTTGCGCAAGCAGGCATACACATAACACTAAACAGTGCCATAAAGTAACTTAGATACATAAGCAATCAATCAATTTGAGCAAAGGCTTGTGCATAAGACTTCTTCAACAAACAGGCCGACTAATGCACACCTGACGACAAATATTAACTAGAAATATCACTGAAGGTGATGAATACCCCCAGCTGGTGCCTGACAATATACAGATGTATGAGAACTTCAAGGGGCCATAACTCCAGTGCAACACGCCGACAATATGCACAACTAGGCTTGGTATCAATCATTCTTGTGAAGTTATATTGATTTCTGACCAAGGGTTGCTGTGAAATAGTGTTCACAAGAAATGTTGACGATATGCATATGTATGAGAATTCCAGAGGCCATAACTCATGTAAAAATTCCAGTGCAACATGCCGACAATATTCACAACTAGGCTTGGTATCGACCATTCTTGTGAAGTTATATTGAATTCTGACCAAGGGTTGCTGAGAAATAGTGTTCACAAGAAATGTCGACAATATACATATGTATGAGAAATTCAAGGGGCCATAACTCATTTAATAAAATAAAAAAGTTCACAAGAAATGTCTACAGACCAACGGACCGACCGACCAACTGACCGACCGACAAGCGTGACTCCTATATACTATGTATCTGGGGGTATAAAAACATTGTAGACAAAGAAGGTATTGTTCTTACAAAGCATACCTTTTCAACACTGTTTAACATGTTGTTCCGGATTTTAATTATTTTCCTTACTCAATAGGTATTAGGCTATATGAATATGTAATGAAAACAAGAGCGCCAAGTGTCACAAAATACACCTGTCCTGTTTTTTTTAGACCAATTAAGTATAGTGATAATTGGTTGTACATTAGGCAAATTTAGAGAGCAGACACTGTTAGTACAGTTTTGGCCATTCCGAGGGACATAAGTGTGTAGTAACTAAGATAACGTGGTAAGTTATCGAACTTGTCCAAGATATTATGCCAATAAACATTCTGACCAAATTTGGTGATGATTGGACAAAAGCTTCTAAAGTAATTGATCTGACAAGACTAATTTTAGGTAATTTCGATATTTAAAGGGCGATAACTCTTGATTGACTAAAGCGATATGACTAGTTATCGAACTTCTCTGAGATATTATGCCAATACAAATTCTAACTAAATTTGGTGATGATTGAACAAAGGTTTCTAAAGTTATTGAGCTGACAAGACCAATTTTGGGTAATTTCTATAATTAAAGGGCGATAACTTTGATTGACTAAAGCGATATGGCTAGTTATCAAACTTGTCCGAGATATTATCCAAATATACATTCTGACCAAATTTGGTGATGATTGGACAAAGGCTTCTAAAGTTATGGAGCTGACAACATACTGGACGCCGCCCGCCCACCCGCCCGTACGCCGCAGGTAAAACTATAATACGGTCCGTTTTTTTCAAAACGGGCGTATATAAACAAAAACATTGCTGACAAAAGGAGCAATCTAGCTACAAAGTTTTCAACACTATATATAAATAGTTCTTCAAAATTTCCAAATATTACATTTTGCTTCATAAAGTAATCAAAGATATTGAACTTAAATCAGCATATCGGGGACAGACAGTATAATGTAAGATTAAGAATACAGCGAGTTATACTTATTACTATAATAACTTACAGACTAATCTCTAATATAACTACGATGATAGTTTAGTTTAAACTTATTTATTTTATATCGATTGCGAAACAAACCTTTGACTTAGATTAATCACTCTCGATGTCTGCTTCCTGGAGACTTAACCAGTATGTAAAAATTCGAAAGTCAGAACCCGCTCATCACGGGACTCGAACCAGGGATCTTTGACACGAGAGGCCGACGCTCGACCTCTGCACCGCTGTCTTTCACAGTGATAGATATGTGGGAAATGGTTAAAACTTGTGCCATTAAGTCTAAATATGATTTTGTTTGTGTGCCCTACAATGGGGATTTAAAGAAGATAGCATTATCTATATTTAAGTATGAAAGGCATTTATTTTTTATTGAGGTGAAGTTCATTATGTTTTAGCCCTATCATGGCAAAAGGGGTCTTGTTGCTTCTGTATTGTATTGTATGTTGGTATCACATCAAGGTAAAAGAGCTGGGCAGCACCTCATATTTGTCATAGAAACATACAGTTCCCCCTCCCTAGATCAACACCGTACAGAGGCAAGTTAACCCTTTCCCACATACAACAAATCTGCAGCAGACAACTTTGAAAAGTATCTAGGAAAGTTCTAAGGAAAGCTCTATAAATGTAGGTATAATTACTGAAAAGAGTTGAGAACACTGTGGCAAAAGGGGAAATTGTCATTTGCTGCAGAGGCGTCAGAAAGCGTTTTTATGTGGGAAAAGGTTAAAGATGTACAGCCGTTCTAAAGAGGTGTTGCTCGTAAGAGATTTAAACATTCTCCGAATAGAATCACTTTTCTAAGGAAAGCTCTATAAATGTAGGTATAACTTGATATTGCTTTTTTGAAAAAGCGCTTATCTCCCCATTTGTGTGCTCGTAGGGGAGGAAAAGAAATGATGGAGATGAATTTTGTAGTTTTGGACTGGAGATGAAGCAACAGTGACAATCCTCAGTTATTGAGCGTAAACCATTTTTCAGCTGAAGGTTACCAATAGGGGTCATTTGCTGGTGGTGACCAACCTGCACACCCAGTATGAAGTTTCTGGGCCCAAGCAATCTTCAGTTATTGAGCGGAAACCATTTTTAAGCCCAAGGTCACCGGCCCCTTGACCTTTGACCTACTGACATAAAAATCAATAGGGGTCATCTATAGGTTAGGAACAACCTGCACACCAAGTATGATGTTCCTGGGCATAAATGTTCTTGAGTTATTGAGTAAAAAACATTTTTCAGCTGAAAGTTACCGTGACCTTTACATTTGACCTTGTGACCTCAAAATCAAACAAATTCAATAAAGGTCATCTACTGGTTAGGACCAACCTGTACACCAGGTATGAAGTTCCTCGACATAAGCATTATTTAGTTATTGAGCGGAAACCATTTTTCAGCTGAAGGTTACCATGACCTTGACCTTTGAGCTAGTGACCTCAAAATCAATAAGGTCATCTACTGGTGGTGAGCAACCTGCACACCAAGTATTAACTTCCATGGCCAAAGCATTATACAGTTATTAAGCAAAGACAATGTTTCAGCTCATTGTTACTGTGACCTTGACCTTTGACATTGCGACCTCAAATTCAAACAAAAAATCAATAAGTGTCATCTACTGGTTAGGACCAACTTGCACACCAGGTATGAAGTTCCTTGACATAAGTATTCTTTAGTTATTAGGTGGAAACCATTTTTCAGCTGAAGGTAACCATGACCTTGACCTTTAACATAGTGATCTCAAAATCAATAGGGGTCATCTGCTGATGATGACCAACCTGCACACCATGTATTATTTTCCATGACCAAAGCATTCTACAGTTATTAAGCAAAAACAATTTTTCAGCTCATTGTCACTGTGACCTTTCAGCTGAAGATATGACCTTGAATTTGACCTCAAAATCAAACAAAATCAATAGGGGTCTTCTACTGGTCATGGCCAACCTGCATACCAAGTATGGGGTTACTAGGCCCAAGAGTTCTTCAGTTATTGAGCGGAAACCATTTTTTACCTCACAAGGTCACCATGACCTTGACCTTTGATATTTTGACATCAAAATCAATAGGGGTCATCTACTGGTCATGACCAACCTGTATACCAAGTATGAAGTTCCTACGCCTAAGCGTTCTTCAGTTATTGAGCGGAAACAAGTTTGACGGACGTGACTTGACCAATGTGACCTTGATCTTTGACCTAGTGATCTTAAACTTAATAGGGGTCATTTGCTGGTAGTGATCAACCTGCACACCAAGTATGAAGTTCCTGGGCCCAAGCAAAAACAATTTTTCAGCTCATTGTCACTGTGACCTTTCAGCTCAAGGTCACTGTGACCTTGATTTTGACGTACTGACCTCAAAATCAATAGGGGTCTTCTACTGGGCATGGCTAACCTGCATCCCAAGTATAAAGTTCCTCGGCCAAAGCGTTCTTCATTTATTAAGCGGAAACCATCTTTTACCTCACAAGGTCACCATGACCTTGACCTTTGACCTTCTGTTATCAAAATCAAAAGGGGTCAGCTACGGATCAAGGCAAACCTGCATACTAAGTATGAAGTTCCTACGCCCAAGCGTTCTTCAGTTATTGAGCGGAAACAAGTGTGACAGACGAAAGGACGGAAGGACGGACGGAACGGGCAAAAACAATATGTCACCCCCATGTATGGGGGAGACATAATTACTGAAAAAGGTTGAGAACACTATGGCAAAAGGGGAAAAAGTTATCTGCTGCAGAGGCGTCAGAAAGCATTTTTATGTTGGAAAGGGTTAAAGATGTAGAGTCGTTCTAAAGAGGTGTTGCTATTAAGAGGTTTAAACATTCTCCGAATAGAATAATTTTTCGAGTCATCTGAAAACTGATAATTTAGGAAAACGTTATGGGAAATGGAGAAATTGCTAAGGGAGACCAAATGTCTTCTTTTCGTGCAATGTTTTCCACTCTATTCCCCAAAAATAACCTGACTTTTTCTAATAATACTGTTTGCTTTTTGTAAGAATATGGAGAATGAGGTTCTATAGAGGTTGCTATTTGCTCCACAGAGGTGACATTTAGAGAGACTACTTTAGTGAGCTTATAATTGCTCATCTTGATGTAGCAGAACAGGGAGGACTCGGATGAAATTGTGAAAATGTATAGTCCATCCTATCAGAGCTCTAGATAACGCTTGTACAATTAATGTATTTCAATCTCCAACCTCCTTTGACGACCCTCAAACCCTATGTTGTTGGTATTTAAAAAAATCGTCTCACTAAGATAATTATTTAGCGTACCCACGACATAGGGTTATGTATGTTAAGCCAAAACAATGATATTCTTTCAAAAGGCCTGTTTACTCCTTCTTAACCTTTTCCCACATATATACACACTCTGACGCCTCTGCAGCAGAAGACGACTTTTAAAAACATTGTGGCAAAGAAAGAAATTGCTCAAAACTTCTTTCAGAAATCGTACATTTAGATATTCCGTACTTTTGTTAGATTTCAATATGGAAAGGGTTAATATCTAGCTCTCTGTCTTAAGTCTTTGATTTTCACAGATGCAAGATTTAGAGCCCTTTAACAGCAGACTCGACTCTTCTTTATTTACAGTAACTCATTAGTTACGACATTATTTACAAAATGGACTGACAATTACTCCTATATTGTATACAATGATTTCAGCTTGACTGACAAAAGAAGACCCCCTCAAAGATTAACATTTGTATGGAAAGCAACGTGTTTCTAAAGATCGCTGTTTTTGATATCAATTAAACATGTTTTAAACTATAATTGGTAGAAAATTACTGGTGAATACTTAAAATAATTGAATTGAAATATCTGTTTTATCAATTTTTTCCTATCCTTTGCTCAATAATTCTTAACCCTTTCCTATATACAACAAATCTGCAGCAAACGATTTTGAAAACATCTGAGGAAAATGTGGAATATCGCTATAAATGAAAGTCAAATATTCAATGGAAATGAAAACATTGTGGCATAATGAGAAATTGTTCACTATGTGCAATTTCTTCGTTTGCCAGAGGGTTTTCACATTTTGTGTGATGTAAATTTCTCAAATGCATCTGCATGTTGGAAAAGGTTAAATATTTTGGCAACCAATATTGGCTCAGACTTGCATGATTTGTTGGTAAAGACGAATGGTTGTTCCAAGATTGCATGTCCTTTTGACTTTTGAAAACATTGTTGCAAAGAGAGAAATTGCTCATAACAAGCAATTTATCCTTTTGCCTTGATGTTTTCAAAATTAGATATTCAATAACTGTACTTTTATTTATAAAGATGTTCCATATTTTTGTCTTTATGAGTAGGGCGTTCCAGCCTTTGGGAAAGGACACCTAGCGTGTTCTCGAGTAGCGTCCTTTTCACTGTTTTTTATGCGCTCATTATTTGTTTTGCTATCAATTTCAAGTTTAGCCTGGTATGGTTATAAATAACCAGTGTCTTTGAAAGTAAATAATACGACCGTGACATTGTAGGGAGTGAACAAAAAAACTAGGGAGCCTTAATTAGAGAGGAAATCATTATTATCTAACGAAAGCTCTGAAAAGAATTTTAATGGGAATAACTTTGTCAGTCGTAAACAAATCGATGCCCCTGTATACATATATGGAAAAGAAAGGACAATGCACGAAAAATGTTAACGATTTCCCACTAACAGAAAATCTGCAGCAAACGACTTTGAAAACATCTTGGCAAAAGTATGGAAACTTTCTATAAATGAAAGTATAGTTATCTAACAGAGTTGAAAACAAGGTGGCAAAGGGAGAAATTACTTGTTTTGAGCAATTTATTATATTGTGACAGTGTTTTCAAATGTCGTCTGTTGCAGAGCTAGAAGTCAGAAAGCCCCTATATGTTGGACATTTAAGAGTTAACTTGATACAAGTACATGTAATGTTGGTAACTTTTAACATTTCCCACATCTCAACAAATCTGTAATAGACACCTATGAAAACATCTGGCAAAAAAATAGAAAAAATTCTTCTTTTGTAACAATGTGTTCAAAACTCGTATTTCAACTTTTCAATTATTTGTACTTTCATAATTATGTGGAGAATATTCGTATTTTTTGCCTAAATATGTTCAAAGTCGTCTGCTGCAAATTTGGTATACGTGGGAATGGGTTAACTTTATGGACTGATTCCTGTATATCCTCTGTGCAGCATAGACTTGTGGGGAAACATAACATAAGCACTCAGGGATTAAGGTCAGGATGACGGTTTCGGTGAATTACAAAGGCAGCGACACGCTGTAAAGTTGAAATACTGTTGAAATAAAAATAAAAGGGTTTCAAAAACAAGAGGGCTATGAGGCCCTGGAATCGCTCAGCTGAGCATGGGCTATTTAAGATTTAACTCTTTCAGCGCCAATGGCAATATCATCAAGACAAACTTTCTCACAAAATTTCAAGCTGCTCTAGTCAAAAATGCGATCTAGTAGTGCTAACTAGATTGTTCTACAATTTGGCCTCACTAAGACAAACATTCTGACAAAGTTTCAACATGCTTGAGCCAAAAATGTGACTACCAGAGTGTTCACAAGATTTTCCTTAAATTTGGCCTATTGACCTTGTTTTTGACAGGACATGACCTATATTCGAACTTGGCCTAGATATCATCAGGAAAAACTTTCTGATGAAGTCTCAACTTGCTCAAGTTTAAAATGCGGCTTCAAGAATGTTAACCAGATTTTCCTTAGATTTGTCCTAGTGACCTAGTTTTTATATGAGTCTATATAAAACAATAGACCCCAGGGGAGGGGTCATTTTGACCCCAGAGCTATAGTTTGGACAATCTTGGTAAAGGTCCGCTAGATGATGTTACATATCCAATATCAAAGGCCTGGGCCCTCTACTTTTAGACAAGAAGATTTTTAAAGCTTTTCCCCTATATGAGTCTATGTAAAACAAGTGACCCCGGGGAGGGGTCATTTTTGACCCCAGGGCTATAATTTGAACAATCTTGGTAGAGGTTTACTAGATGATGCTACATATAAAATATCAAAGGCCTGGGCTTTCTACTTTCAGATAAGAAGATTTTATAAGTTTTGGTTAATTTCCCATTTTTTGTTGCCGTGGCAGCCAAAGCGGACGACGACGACGACGACGACGACGACGGACGGTGAGCGATCACAAAAAGCTCACCTTGCACTTCGTGCATTGGTGAGCTAACAAGCTCTCCCCCCCCTGGCGGCCATGTTTTTCAACGGATCAAAAATATTTGAACAATCTTGGTAAAGGGTGCCCAAAGGAACATTTGTGCAAAATATTTTTTAAATCGGGCCTGTACTTTTGGACAAGAAGCTTTTTAAAGTTTTAACAATGCACATATAAGGAAAACAAGCTCCGCCCCCTGGCGGCCATGTTTTTCAACGGATCAAAAATATTTGTACAATCTTGGTAAAGGGTGCCCCAAGGAACATTTGTGCAAAATATTTTTTAAATCGGGCCTGTACTTTTGGACAAGAAGCTTTTTAAAGTTTTAACAATGCACATATAAGGAAAACTAGCTCCGCCCCCTGGCGGCCGTGTTTATCAACGGATCGGAAGTATTTGAACAATCTTGGTAAAGGGTGCCGATTTTTAAAGTTTTAACAATGCACATATAAGGAAAACAAGCTCCGCCCCCTGGCGGCCATGTTTTTCAATGGATCAAAAATATTTGAACAATCTTTCTAAGGGTGCCCTAAGGAACATTTGTGCAAAATTATGTTCAAATAGGGCCAGTACTTTTGGACAAGAAGATTTTTCAAAGTTTTAACAATGCACATATAAGGAAAATAAGCTCCGCCCCCTGGCGGCCATGTTTTTCAACGGATCGGAAATATTTGAACAATCTTGGTAAAGGGTACCCCAATGAACATTAGTGCAAAACAATTTTCAAATCGGGCCATTACTTTTGGATAAGAAGATTTTTTAAGATCTGGCAATTTTCCCCTTTTCTGATGCCGCAGCAACCAAAGTTCTACTTGGAATTAATTTCTTTGAACAACTTTGAAAGAGGACCACCTAAGTACCATTCCTGTGAAGTTATTTTGAAATCTGTCCATTGGTTTAGTAAGAGAAGTCATTTGTAGGAAATTGTTAACAGACGCCGACGACGACGCCGACGACGACGACGACGCAGACGACGACGACGACGGACGCCGGACGGTGAGTGAACACAAAAGCTCACCTTTCACTTTGTGCTAAGGGAGCTAAAAAGTAAATTGGTACAAAAAATTTAACCGAAATTCTAAGTCGAAAAAGGGCCATAATTCTTAAAATAATCTTGACAAGAGTTATGTTCTCTTGTCTGTTGATGGAGTTAATGATGGTGAACAAGTGTTGTAAGTTTTGAAGCCATATCTGTAATGGTTTTGAAAATAAGTAAATTGGTACAAAACAATTAGCCAAAATTCTAAGTCGAAAAAGGGCAATAATTCATACAAAAGTCTTGACAGAGTTATGTACTCTTGTCTGTTGATGGTGATGATGAGTGGTTTTGAAAATAAGTAAATTGGAACAAAAAATATAACCAAAATTCTAATTCTTACAAAACCTTGACAGAGTTATGTACTCTTGTCTGTTGATGGAGGTAATGATGGTGAATAAGTGTTGTAAGTTTCAAAGCAATATCTGTAATGGTTTTAACAAAAAAGGGAATTGGTACAAAAACCTTAACCAAGGTGTGACACCAACGCCGACGCCGACGCTGACGCCGACGCCGGGGCGAGTAGTATAGCTAGTCTTTTCTTCGAAAAGTCGAGCTAAAAAGGCAACAATTTGCACCATATGCAGGATAGAGTTATCTTAATTGTATGTGTTTATAGTTGTGAAATTGGGCAAGGTTGTATAAAGTTTCAATACAATACTTTAAGTTGTTACTGAAATTACACTCTAAATGTAGATGCAAAACCCAGAATTTCTAATTAAAAAAAGGACCATAACTTGCAATTTGTTTACTTAGGTGTGATGGTTGGAAGGGCTGTAAAAGGTTTCAATGCAATGCATCAAGTAGTTACTAAGATATGGTATCTTAATGTACTTGCATGCAAATCTTTAACCATAATTTCTAAGTAAAAAGGGCCATAACTTGCATAAAATGCAGGGTAGAGTTATTTAACTTGAAAATCAACATATGTGTAATAGTTTGGATGGGTTGTATAAAGTTTCAAAGCAATGCACCACGTAAATACTAGGATATCTACTCTTAATGTAGTTGCATGCAAAACTTTAACCAAATTTCTAGTTAAAAAAAGGGCCATATATTGCAAAATATACTGGATAGAGTTATCATACTTGATTGTTTACATAGGTGTGATGGTTGACGAAGGTTGTATAAAGTGTCAATGCAATGCATCAATAAGTTACTAAGATATGATCTCTTAATGTAGTTGCACGCAAAACTTTAACCAGAATTTCTAAGTAAAACAAGGGCCATAACTTGCATAAAATTCAGGATAGAGTTATCATACTTAATAATTTACATTTATGTGATAGTTGGGTAGGGTTGTATAAATATTCAATGCAATGCATCTAGTAAATACTGAGATATGGACTTTTATTTTAGTTGCACGCAAAACTTTGATCAGAATTTCTAAGTAAAAAAAAAATTGCATAAAATGCAGGATAGAGTTATCTAATTTAATAATATACACAGGTGTGATAGTTGGGTAGGGTTGTATAAAGTTTCAATGCAATGCATCCAGTAAATACTGAGATATGAACTCTTAATTTAGTTTCAAGCAAAACTTTAACCAGAATTTCTAAGTAAAAAAGGGCCATAACCTGCATAAAATGCAGGATAGAGTTATCTAACTTGATAATATACATAGGTGTGATAGTTTAGTAGGGTTGTAGAAATTTTCAATGCAATACATGTAGTATGTAAGTACTTTCATGCAAAACCTTAACCAAAGTGTGACGTGGACGCCGACGCCGACGCCAGGGTGAGTAGCATAGCTCTCATATTCTTCGAATAGTCGAGCTAAACAACGAGAATTCAGTAAAATCTTATTTCAAATATCAAATCTCATCCACATAGTACTTTTTTTTCGGCCATTTTGCTTCTGGTTTTACTGGAATTTTTTCATTACCTGGCGATTTTTCCTCCTTAAGGGTTTTTATTTGCTTTGTGATTGTTATTGTTTCAAAAGTGCTGTCCATTACTAGGTTGTGAGTTTGGAATGTAGATTGACGTTGATCTAAATCAAGGCTTTCTAGTATATGCTTTTCAGAATGTCCTTTAATAATATTATGATTTGGTTTGTATACCTGTTTGAAATGCTGGGCAAAAGCGTTAGCCATAGGTCATTTTCCTTGGTTACACAATTCAACTAAAACTTTCCTACTCAACCGTTAACATGATAAAATGACAGGATAAATACAGATTTGTCCATAAATGTACGTTTCAACTCTTTCAGCGGCGTCTTTCCAAAGAGCTAATTGACTAGTCAATGTTCAAGATCGGGCGACTCAATTTTTCATGTATAGAGATTTGGAATATTTTGATAACTCTATGCTGTTTTCATGCAAGACAGCTCATTACGAGCTGACTGACTCAATGCTGTGTTGTTCACAAAAACTTCCTTATTGCCATTTGCGCTGAAAGGGTTAAAACATCTAAAACCTTTTGAATTCATAAACATTTTATAAATCAAAATGATAAAATGTATGCATCTTTAGAAAATTTGATTTATTCATAGCATGGTGAATTCATCACTAAAACTCATTTCACTGAAAAGAAACTCTTTTCCCTAAAATACAAGTTAAATATGTTGGAATATGTATACACATACCTAGAAATGAATGGTCACTAGAAAATTAAATCCCCAAGAACAAGGATGATTGGATTTACTGATATCATGATATGTCGAGTTTAAACCCGTTTGATAACAGCTTGCATAACTGCAGTTAGCATTCTCCACTTTAACATAATTAGAAAAAGAGACATTGTAAGATGAGATAAGAAAATTGTATATATTATGGTTCCCTTTGTGAACCTTTATACACGAATGAAAAGAGTTATTTATGATTATACAATGATACTCTGAATAACCATTTCCCACCTGAAGACACAATTTGGTGTACACGTAACCGCATCAGATGACATTTGAAAGGTAAAATTGCTCATAATGAGCACTTTCTCCATTTACTACAATATTTTCAAATCTTATTTCCTATTAAACGATTATGCTATTATTTAAAATCGTTTTTAATGTTTTTGCCAAGACGATATTTTAAGTCGTCTGCTGCAGAATAAATGTAAGTGAGAAACAGACTAAAAAGAACTTTGAAAGTGTGTTGAAATCAAATATCGTATATAATTATGAAATTTGAAATGTTTTATGGTAGTGAAACCCATAAAGCGACCATAACGGGCCGTGCTGTACGAACATCAGTGTACATAATAACTAAATATGCACTGCCACGCTATGTCATATTAATGTGCACTATATGCCCGAGACCTTCTCCGCCTCGGTGCAGGATCGATCCCCGCCGGGTCATACAGAAAACTTTAAAACTGGTGATTATTGTTGAACGATCAGCGCTTTAAGAGTTAAGGGTAAATAGATAAATCAGATCACTTTCCAGTTTTCTTCTTACGTCGTGTTGGCCTTGTTTTTCAAATGTTAATATAATTATGAAGATGACTATTTTCATGAAGGTGTCTCCGTTTGGTCATAAATTACTACTCTATACGAAAAGGTGTTGGGTCCACATTAAAATTTTGTCAATCCACTTTCTCAGCTGAACTAATAGACTAGATTTCAATTATTTCCACATATGACAAATCAGCAGCAGACGACGTTGAAAACTTTTATTCAAAACTATGGAAACTCTCTTTAAATGAAAGTTTTTATGAGCATTTTTTTCTTTTGCCACCATTGTCAAACTTTGTCTGCTGCAGAGGCGTATAAAAATGTATGTATGTGGGAAGGGTTAAATCATGAAATCATAAATACAAAATCTATTCGACAAGCAAAATGTACCGCGGATCAAGTCAAATCACGATTAGTTTAGCGTCATATATTTTAGGACGATGGTGATATTCAACATATTTTAGACCCTTTATGCCTTGCAGATGTTTATTTTATTGCAGTTGTTTAATACTGCGTCAAATGATCAGAGAATAACGGAGAAAAATAATTAATTGATTAATTGGGCTTAAACACCGTTTTCAACAATTTTGAAAATAATCCAAAGATAGCGATAGCAAAGTTGGCAAAACGTGTTCTCAACATAGCGTGGACTCTTTCCAACTTGAATACGCATGTTCACGCATTTGTAGCAGACGACTTGAGAGAAACATATTGGCAAAAGAAGAAATTTCTTATAACGAGCAATTCTCCGTTTGTCACAATGTTTACTATTCTGTTCAATTTTTATACTTATAATTTTAGAGATTTTCCAAGATGTATGTAAAGTTCTCTGCGGCATATTTTTTCTTTGTGAAAGGGGTATTACAAGATGTATGTGAGATATATATACATGTGTAAATGATGAGTCGGAGAAATTTTGTACGGAAAATGATTTTAATGATGTGTCATTTAATTGTCAAGAACTTGATAGCAGAATATCTCAGGAAGAAATTTTGGCCGTGATTAAACAACTTAAGAGGGACAAAGCCCACGGAAATGATACACTATTAAATGAATATTTCTTGGAAAGCGCAGATATTATTTTACCATACATTTGCGACATTTTTAACGCAATTCTCGATTCTGGTTGTTTCCCAGAAAAATGGTTTGAGGGCGTTATAATTCCTCTGCACAAGAAGGGTGATAAAAGCTGTGTATCTAATTATCGCGGGATAACCTTATTGAGTTGTTTTTCCAAACTTTTTAATGCTGTCTTAAATAAAGGCATTGATCGTTTTTGCGACGAAAATAATACACTTTCCGATGCACAGTTCGGCTTTAGGAAACATAGATCAACTGTTGATGCAATTTTTTCACTACTTAACTTAGTGCAGCATTTCTTACACAGAAATAAACGTTTACATGTAGCTTTTGTCGATCTTAAAAAGTGTTTTGATAGTATATACAGAAACGCGCTATGGTTTAAACTACATAAATCCGGCATAAAAGGAAAGGTGTTACGCGTCATCAAAAATATGTACTCGAAAGTCAAATCATGTGTTAAAAATTGTAACGTCTTTTCCGACTTCTTCGAGCAGGCGATCGGTTTACCACAAGGCGAAATCACATCTCCCATTTTAGTATCTTTGTTTTTAGATGATATAGAAACGCATCTACAAGAAAATTTAGATAGTGGGATCTTATTCGATGATGTTTCAATTCTGTTATTACTTTTTGCTAACGATATGGCTATTTTATTCAAACTGGTGCATGCTTCAAATATATAACTAGTTCGAAGTAACTTTTTCCACAGTGAAAGTGAAAACGTGTACACCTGATGCAATCCATATATATTTTATTAAAAGACTCTTCAAGCCTGTGTAAAGTTTCAAGGCCTTGGGATTTGAGCTATACATAGTCACATGTTGTTTAGGAGCTATGACATCATAAGTGAGTGGTCTAAGAGATTTACACAGAATCTTTTTAACAAAGTAACATTTTATTTCTTACCTTAACACTTTAATACGTGTTTATAATGAGTTTAAAATTAGTGTTATGAGTTTAATAACTAATCTAATATCTTGTATTTCAATTTATTTTAATGGTATAATGATCTAACATGTATATGCAAATACCAATTCAAATGTTATATGTGCATTGTCGGATCTTGATCTACACAACTAAATAGTAATGGTAAATACAAAATAGATATTACCAGAGATTACATAACTTTTACGAGCTGTGATATAACAAAGAAGAGTACAGTTCTTTATCGATAATTGTATAGTTATAATATGTGCATTGTCTGATATTGATTTACCCAACTAATTAGTAATGGTAAATACAAAATAGACATTACTTGAGATTATATATCTTTAGAGATCTGTGATATAACAAAGAAGCGTACAGTTCTTTATTGATAATTGTATAGTTATAATATGTACATAACAACCCTTATATGCATGTGAATACTGTCTCATTAAAATGAAAAATTATACAAAATCATTTGCAAAAGAAAATGCCTATATTGGTACAAGTAAATGACCTGACAAGATTATTGTTTTAACCTGATTTGACATTTGACCTTGAAGTGTGACCTTGATATGTGAGTAAACAACCCTAAGTCTTGTATGTGAAATACTGTCTCATAAACATTAACATTAGTGCATAGTTATATGAAAATTTGTAAGTTGAAGTTGAATGCCCTACAAAAAAAAATGAATAGTTTTGCTTTTTTATTTAACTTTGACCTTCAAGTGTGACCTTGACCTTCAGCTGTCTGCCTAAGCATTGCAAACAATGAACTGTCCCATTAAGATATCAATTGTACAAAGTGATTGGAAAATACATAAATGCGTTATGAAGAGATAATTGTTTTATATATAAGTGTTTCAAAAGTCGTTCAAATCATCGTTTTTCAAATCTGCAGGAAATCACATTTAGAATGTTTTCATGAGCAATTTATTTCAACTCTTCTGGTCTAGGTTTCTATGAAAATATCTTGAAAACATTTAAACTTCATACAGCACTGATAAAAAACTGTGTCAATAACTCAACAGCTCCATACATATATGGATGAAATAGAAGTCTTCTTTTTTACTCTTATTTGGGTTGCCATGGTAACTGTATCTGACACCATAAAGTTTTCATTGCAGTAACACAGCTGTGAAAATAAACATACATACACATTTACAAAGTTCTTGGCTTCGAAATATAAGTAATGTTTTTAATAAGTTTGCCTTTAACCAGCGTCAAAGTTTTCGCTTGAAATTGTTTGAAATATGATTCAGATTTAGATTTTCGAATTTCTTTAATTTTGGCCATATATAATAGTAGGATTTTAAATATTCTTTGCGTAGGTCTATAAATTGATAACAGATTAGTAAGAAAAGATATTAACTTTCATTAGCTTTCATATTACAAAATGTGCATAATCTATTTATTTTTGGGATATTGATATGTCTACCTTTTTCAATTTCAAGGTCATGTGAAGATAGTCGGAATCTAGTTAAACATATTATAAATTTATTTTTTATTTTGCTATCTAGACAATAATAATAGCAGATTAGTAGATTTTTTTTACAAATAATATTTTTCGACACAACTTATTAGAAATTAGATCAACGTCTGGTCCAGCATGTATACCCCATATTTCTGATGCGTAGTGCATTACAGGAAGTACTCAATTATCAAACAATTCACATTTCTTTTGGGTCGAAAATTCATAATGAGAGCGTAGAGAGAATAAACCAAATATAGAGTTGGATCTCTTATCGGAAAAAAACATTTTTGTCCTAAACCAGGGAATTTGACATAGACCCCTTTTCCAATAACAGAATAAGAGAGAGAGTAAGACTGAGAGAGATAGACAGATAGACAGATATATATATATATATATATATAGAGAGAGAGAGAGAGAGAGAGAGAGAGAGAGAGAGAGAGAGAGAGAGAGAGAGAGAGAGAGAAAAAGAGAGACATATATATATATATATAGAGAGAGAGAGAGAGACAGAGATAGAGAGATAGAGTGAGAGAGGAAGAGAGAAAGCAAGAGAGAGAGAGAGAGAGATAGAGGGGAGAGAGAGAGAGAGAGAGAGCGCGCGCGCACACGCACATAACAGTGTGTGTTCATTGAGTAAGAGGGAATGTGTGTGAGAGAGAGAGAAAGAGAGAGAGAGAGAGAGAGAGAGAGCGTGCGAGATATATATATATATATATATATATATATATATATATATAGAGAGAGAGAGAGAGAGAGAGAGAGAGAGAGAGAGAGAGAGAGAGAGAGAGAGAGAGAGAGAGAGAAAGAGAGATTTCTGATTGGTAGGTTTTGGATGTTCTCAAAGTAATAGGCGTTTTTAAATTCAATCTCGTGCTCATTATGAGTTACGTCGCTGGAATGTAATACCTTTGACCCAGGAGGTGGAATATAACATATACACAAAACTAAATCTTTACAAAACGAGAATAAGTTCTTATCTAATTTTAACCATGAGAACCCAATGCTGTTTGTCTCTACGACAGATATAAAGTTTTCAAATAAATACCGGAATTGTACACTTTTGCCCACTCAAAGAAATTAAGGATGACTTCCACTTCTTACTTATTTGTCCACATTACGATACACAAAGACAAAATATATAAAGCATTTAATTTTTATACAATTATGTGTGTATCAATATATAAACGTTAGAATTGTAATTCTGTATCAATTATAGTTGTCGTTTTAAGATTTCTAATGTAATGGTTGGGAACATTTTTTCTTCAAGTTTAATATCAAACAAATATGTTGAATTATTGAAAACATTGTAGTGAAAGGAGTAATTGCTCACGATAAGCAACGTGTGCTTCTTTTCGCTGCAATGTTTTCAAATGTCCTACAAGAACCACTTTACACTTTTCCCCTATCTCAAAGAAATTTAAATACGTCAACGATCGAAGGCAATTAACGATATAATTATTGAATATATTGCGAAAACATTGCTCTGCAGCTCATCGGTTCAAGTTTCAGGTGTAATCAAACCTTTCAGATAACCGTCGTTTTTGAAGTCAAAACGTCAAATTCCAATTTTGAATGGTTTTTACATGGCTGAGCTACGATCTACGACCGAGGTCAGCCAATTCGAAATGCTTTTTCAGTGGTTAAGCTATGATCTACGACCCAGATCAACCAATTCGAAATGTTTTTCAATGTGGTTGAGCTACGATCTACGAACCAGGTCAGCCACTTCGCGATGATTTTACAGTGGTTGAGCTACGATCTACGACCCAGATAAACCAATTTGCAAAGATTTTTTCAGTGGTTGAGCTACGATCTACGACCAGAATCAACCAATTTGCAATGGTTTTGTCAGTGGTTTAGCTACGATTTACGACCCAGGTAAGACAATTCGCAATGTATTTTTCAGCGGTTGAGTTACGATCTACGACCCCAGATCAACCAATTCGAAATGCTTTTTCAGAGGTTAGAGCTATGATTTACGACCAAGTTCAGATAATTCGCAATGTTTTTCTAGTGGTTGATCTACGATCTACGACCCAGATCAAACCAATTCGAAATGTTTTCTTAGTGGTTGAGTCTACGACCCAGATCAACCAATTTGCAATGTTTTTTCAGTGGTTGAGCTACCAAGTACGACCCAGATCGATCAATTCGTAATGTTTTCTAAGTGGTTGAGCTACGATCTACGATCTACAATCAAGATCAACCAATCGCAATGTTTTTCTAATGGTTGAGCTACGATCTACGACCCAGATCAACCAATTCGAAATGCTTTTTCAGTGGTTAAGCTATTATCTACGACCCAGATATACCAATTTGCAATGATATTTCAGTGGTTGAGCTACGATCTACGACCCGGGGTCAGCCAATTCGCAATGTTTTGAAGAGGTTGAGCTACGATCTACGACCCAGATCAACCAATTCGCAATGTTTTTTAAGTGGTTGAGCTACGATCTACGACCCATGTCCGCCGATTCGTAATGTTTGTTCAGTGGTTCAGCTACGATCTACGAGCTATGTCAGCCAATTTGCAATGTTTTTGAAGTAATTGAGCTGCAATCTACGACCCATATCAACCAATTCGCAATGTTTTTGATGTGGTTGAGCTACGACCTACGAACCAGATCAACCAATTTACAATGGTTTTTTCAGTGGTTGAGCTACGATTTATGACCCAGATTAACCAATTCGAAATGTTTTTTGAAGTGGTTGAGCTACGATATACGACCAAGGTAAGACAATTCGCAATGTATTTTCAGTGGTTGAGCTACGATCTACGGCCAAATCAACAAATTCGCAATGTTTTATAACTGGTTGAGCTATGATTTACGACCCAGATCAGCCAATTCGCAATGTTTTTCTAGTGGCTGAGCTACGACCTACGACCCAGGTCAGCCAATTCACAATGTTTTTTAAGCGGTTTGAACTACGATCTACGACCTAGATCAACCAATTTGCAATGTTTTTTCAGTTGTTGAGCTACGACCTACGACCTAGATCAACCAATTCGCAATGTTTTTCAAGTTGTTGAGCTACGATCTACAACCAGATGAACCAATTCGCTATGTTTTCTAAGTGGTTGAGCTACGATTTACGACCCATGTCAGCCAATTCGCAATGTTTTTTCTATTGGTTGAGCTACGATCTACGACCCAGCTTAACTAATTTGCAATGTTTTCTAATTGGCTGAGCTACGATCTACAACCCAGGTCAGCCAATTCGCAATGTTTTTTCTAGTGGTTGAGCTTCGATCTAAAACCCAGGTCAGCCATTTCACAATGTTTTTAAAAGTGGTTGATCTACGATCTACGCCCCGTTCAACCAATTTGCAATGTTTGTTCAGTGATTGAGCTACAATCTACGACTCAGATAAACGAATTCGCAATGATTTTCAAGTAATTCGGGGTACAATCTACGACCCAGATCAACCAATTTGCAATGTTTTCTTAGTGGTTGAGCTACGATCTACGATTTAAGTAAGCCAATTCGCAATGTTTTTCAAGTGGTTGAGCTACAATCTACGACCCAGGTCAGCCAAAATCACAATGTTTTTTTATTGGTTGAGCTACGATCTACGAACCAGGTCAGTCAATTCGCAATGTTTTTTCAGTGGTTGAGCTACGATCTACGACCAAGATCAACCAATTCGAAATGCTTTTTCAGTGGCTGAGCTATGATCTACGACCCTGATCAAACAATTTGCAATGATTTTTCAGTGGTTGAGCTACGATCTGCGACCCAGGTCAGCCAATTCGCAATGTTTTTTAAGTGGTTGAGCTACGATCTACGACCCAGATCAACCAATTCGAAATGCTTTTTAAGTGTTGAGCTATGATCTACGCCCCAGAACACCAATTCGCATTGATTTTACAGTGGTTGAACTACGATCTACAACCCAGGTCCGCTAATTCGCAATGTTTTTCGAGTGGTTCAGCTGAGATTTACGACCCAGATCAACCAATTTGGCAATGTTTTTTCAGTGGTTGATCTACGATCTACGACCAAGATCAACCAATTTGAAATGCTTTTTCAGTGGTTGAGCTATGATCTACGACCAAGATCAGCCAATTTGCAATGCTTTTTCAGTGGTTGAGCTACGATCTACGACCCAGGTCAGCCAATTCGTCAATTTTTTTTTAGTGGTTGAGCTACGATGTACGACCCACATCTACTAATTCGCAATGTTTTTGAAGTGGTTGAGCTACGATCTACGACCTATGTCTGCCAATTCGTAATGTTTGTCAATTGGATGAGCTACGATCAACGACCCAGGGCAGCAAATTCGCAATGTTTTTGAAGTGGTTGAGCTACGATATACGACCAAGGTAAGACAATTCGCAATGTATTTTCAGTGGTTGAGCTACGATCTACGACCAATCAACCAATTCGCAATGTTTTCTAACTGGTTGAGCTACGACCTACGACACCAGGTCAGCCAATTCACAATGTTTTTTAAGCGGTTGAACTACGATTCACGACCCAGATCAACCAATTTGCAATGTTTTTTCAGTTGTTGAGCTACGACCTACGACCTAGATCAACCAATTCGCAATGTTTTTCAAGTTGTTGAGCTACGATCTACAACCCAGATGAACCAATTCGCTATGTTTTCTAAGTGGTTGAGCTACGATTTACGACCCATGTCAGCCAATTCGCAATGTTTTTCTATTGGTTTAGCTACGATCTACGACCCAGATCAACTAATTTGCAATGTTTTCTAATTGGCTGAGCTACGATCTACAACCCAGGTCAGCCAATTTGCAATGTTTTTCTAGTGGTTGAGCTTCGATCTAAAACCCAGGTCAGCCAATTCACAATGTTTTTAAAGTGGTTGATCTACGATCTACGCCCCGTTCAACCAATTTTTAATGTTTGTTCAGTGATTGAGCTACAATCTACGACTCAGATCAACGAATTCGCAATGATTTTCAAGTAATTCAGGTACAATCTACGACCCAGATCAACCAATTTTGCAATGTTTTCTAACTGGTTGAGCTACGCTCTACGACCCAGATCAACCAATTAGCAATGTTTTCTAAGTGGTTGAGCTACGATCTACGACCCAGGTCAGCCAATTCACAATGTTTTTCTATTGGTTGAGCTACAATCTACGACCCAGATCAACTTATTTGCAATGTTTTCTAATTGGCTGAGCTACGATCTACAACCCAGGTAGCCAATTCGCAATGTTTTTTTAGTGGTTGAGCTTTGATCTAAAACCCAGGTCAGCCAATTCACAATGTTTTTAAAGTGGTTGATCTACGATCTACGCCCCGTTCAAACCAATTTGCAATGTTTGTTCAGTGATGGAGCTACAATCTACGACTCAGATCAACGAATTCGCAATGTTTTTCAAGTAATTCAGGTACAATCTACGACCCAGATCAACCAATTTGCATGTTTTCTTAGTGGTTGAGCTACGATCTACGATTTAGGTAAGCCAATTCGCAATGTTTTTCAAGTGGATGAGCTACAATCTACGACCCAGGTCAGCCAAATCATAATGGTTTTTTATTGGTTGAGCTACGATCTACGAACCAGGTCAGTCAATTCGCAATGTTTTTTCAGTGGTTGAGCTACGATCTACGACCAAGATCAACCAATTCGAAATGCTTTTTCAGTGGCTGAGCTATGATCTACGACCCTGATCAAACAATTTGCAATGATTTTTCAGTGGTTGAGCTACGATCTGCGACCCAGGTCAGCCAATTCGCAATGTTTTTTAAGTGGTTGAGCTACGATCTACGACCCAGATTCAACCAATTCGAAATGCTTTTTCAGTGGTTGAGCTATGATCTACGACCCAGATCAGCCAATTTGCATACTTTTTCAGTGGTTGAGCTACGATCTACGACCCAGGTCAGCCAATTCGCAATGTTTTTTAAGTGGTTGAGCTACGATGTACGACCCAGATCAACAATTTGCAATGTTTTTGAAGTGGTTGAGCTACGATCTACGACCTATGTCTGCCAATTCGTAATGTTTGTCAATTGGATGAGCTACGATCTACGACACAGGGCAGCCAATTCGCAATGTTTTTGAAGTGGTTGAGCTACGATTTACGACCCAGATCAGCCAATTCGCAATTTTTATTCAGCGGTTGGGCTACGATCTACGACATAGTCAGCCAGTTCTATATGGTTTTGAAGAGGTTGAGCTACGATCTACGACCCAGATCTACCAATTCACGATGTTTTTTTTAGTGATTGATCTACTATCTACGACCCCAGATACTACAATTTGCAATGTTTTTTCAGTGGTTGAGCTACGATCTGCGACCCAGGTCAGCCGATTTGCAATGTTTTTATATTGATTGAGTTACGATCTACGACCCAGGTCAGCCAATTCACAATCATTTTCTATTGGTTGAGCTACGATCTACGACCCAGATCAATTAATTCCCAATGTTTTCTAAGTGGTTAAGCTACGATCTACAATCCAGGTCAACCAAATCGCAATGTTTTTAAAGTGGTTGAGCTACGATCTACGACCCATGTCCGCCAATTCGCAATGTTTTTTCAGTGGTTCAGCTACAATCTACGACCTAGGTCAGCCAATTCGCAATGTTTTTGAAGTGATTGAGCTGCAATCTACGACCCATATCAACCAATTCGCAAGGTTTTTGATGTGGTTGAACTACGATCTACGAACCAGATCAACCAATTTGCAATGGTTTTGTCAGTGGTTCAGCTACGATTTACGACCCAGATCAATCAATTCGAAATGTTTTTGAAGTGGTTGAGCTACGATATACGACCAAGGTAAGACAATACGCAATGTATTTTCAGTAGTTGAGCTACGATCTACGACCCAAATCAACCAATTCGCAATGTTTTCTAACTGGTTGAGCTATGATTTACGACCCAGATCAGCCAATTCGCAATGTTTTTCTAGTGGTTGAGCTACGATCTACAATCCAGGTCAACCAAATCGCAATGTTTTTTTAGTGGTTGAGCTACCATCTACGAACCAAATTTGCAAGATTTGTTCAGTGGTTGAGCTTCGATCTACGACCAAGATCAACCAATTCAAAATGCTTTTGCAGTGATTGAGCTATGATCTACGACCAAGATCAATCAATTTGCAATACTTTTTCATTGGTTGAGCTACGATCTACGACCAAGATCAACCAATTCGAAATGCTTTTTCAGTTTTTGAGCTTTGATCTACGCCCCCAGAACAACCCATTTGCAATGGTTTTCAGTGGTAGAGCTACGATCTGCGACCCAGGTCAGCCAATTCGCAATGTTTTTTCAGTGGTTGAGCTAGGATCTACGACACACATCGACAAATTCGCATTGTTTTTGAAGTGGTTGAGCTAGGATCTACGACCCAGGTCTGACAATTCGCAATGTTTTTGAAGTGGTTGAGCTACGATCTACGACCCAGGTCAGCCAATTCGCAATGTTTTTCTAGTGGTTGAGCTACGATCTACGACCCAGATCAGCCAATTCACAATATTTGTTTGTGGTTGAGGTACGATCTACGAACCAGGTCAGCCAATTCGCAATGTTTTTCAGCCGTTGAGCTACGATCTACGACCAAGATCAACCAATTCGAAATGCTTTTTCAGTGGTTGAGCTATGATCTACGCCCCAGGACAACCAATTTGCAATGATTGTTCAGTGGTTGAGCTACTATCTACGACCTATGTCAGCCAATTCGCAATGTTTTTTAAGTGGTTGAACTACAATCTACGACCAGATCAACCAATTTGAAATGCTTTTTCAGTGGTTGAGCTCTGATCTACTACCTATATCAACCAATTTGTAATGCTTTTTCAGTGGTTGACCTACGATCTACGACCCACATCGACTAATTCGCAATGTTTTTGAAGTAGTTAAGCTACGATCTATGACTTAGATCTGCCAATTCGTAATGTGTTTCAAGTTGATGAGCTACGATCTACAACCCAGGGCAGCCAATTTGCAATGTTTTTTGAAGTTGTTGAGCTACGATCTACGACCCAGGTCAGCCAATTCGCAATGTTTTTTCAGTGGTTGAGCTACGATCTACGATCCAGGTCAGCCAAATCACAATGTTTTAGAAGTGGTTGAGCTACGATTTACAACCCAGATCAACAAATTCGCAATGTTTATCCAGTGGTTGAGCTACGATCTACGACATAGGTCAGCCAATTATATATGGTTTTGAAGTGGTTGAGCTACGATCTACGACCCAGATCTACCAATTCACAATGTTTTTTTAGTGATTGATCTACGATCTACGACCCAGATCAACAAATTCGCAATGTTTTTTTCAGTGGTTGAGCTACGATCTGCGACCCAGGTCAGCCGATTTGCAATGTATTTCTAGTGTTTGAGTTACGAACTACGACCCAGTTCAGCCAATTAACAATGTTTTTCTATTGATTGAGCTACGATCTACGACCCAGATCAACCAATTCTCAATGTTTTCTAAGTGGTTAAGCTACGATCTACAATCCAGGTAAACCACTTCGCAATGTTTTTCTAGTGGTTGAGCTACTATCTACGACCCAGATCACCCAATTCACAATGTTTTTAAGTGGTTGAGATACGATCTACGACCCAGATCAACCAATTCGAAATGCTTTTGCAGTGTTTGAGCTATAATCTACGACCCAGATCAATCAATTTGCAATGATTTTTCAGTTGTTGAGCTACGATCTACGACCCAGGTCAGCCAATTCGCAATGTATTGTACATGTATGTGGTTGAGCTACGATCTAAACCAATTCGCTATGATTTTTGAAGTGGTTGAGCTCCGATCTACGACCCAGGTCAGCCAATTCGCATTTTTTTTCAGTGTTTGAACTACGATCTACGACCCAGATCAACCAATTCGCAATGTTTTCTAACTGGTTGAGCTATGATTTACGACCCAGATCAGCCAATTCGCAATGTTTTTCTAGTGGTTGAGCTACGACCTACGACCCAGGTCAGCCAATTCACAATGTTTTTTAAGCGGTTGAACTACGATCCACGACCTAGATCAACCAATTAGCAATGTTTTTTCAGTTGTTGAGCTACGACCTACGACCTAGATCAACCAATTCGCAATGTTTTTCAAGTTGTTGAGCTACGATCTACAACCCAGATGAACCAATTCGCTATGTTTTCTAAGTGGTTGAGCTACGATTTACGACCCATGTCAGCCAATTCGCAATGTTTTTCTATTGGTTGAGCTACGATCTACGACCCAGATCAACTAATTTGCAATGTTTTTTAATTGGCTGAGCTACGATCTAAAACCCAGGTCAGCAAATTCGCAATGTTTTTTCAATGGTTGAGCTACGATCTACGATCCAGGTCAGGCAAATCGCAATGTTTTAGAAGTGGTTGAGCTACGATTTACAAGCCAGATCAACAAATTTGCAATGTTTATCCAGTGGTTGAGCTACGATCTACGACATAGGTCAGCCAATTATATATGGTTTTGAAGTGGTTGAGCTACGATCTACGACCCAGATCTACCAATTCACAATGTTTTTTTAGTGATTGATCTACGATCTACGACCCAGATCAACAAATTCGCAATGTTTTTTTCAGTGGTTGAGCTACGATCTGCGACCCAGGTCAGCCGATTTGCAATGTATTTCTAGTGTTTGAGTTACGATCTACGACCCAGTTCAGCCAATTAACAATGTTTTTCTATTGATTGAGCTACGATCTACGACCCAGATCAACCAATTCTCAATGTTTTCTAAGTGGTTAAGCTACGATCTACAATCCAGGTAAACCACTTCGCAATGTTTTTCTAGTGGTTGAGCTACGATCTACGACCCAGATCACCCAATTTACAATGTTTTTAAGTGGTTGAGATACGATCTACGACCCAGATCAACCAATTCGAAATGCTTTTGCAGTGTTTGAGCTATAATCTACGACCCAGATCAATCAATTTGCAATGATTTTTCAGTTGTTGAGCTACGATCTACGCCCCAGAACAACCAATTCGCATTGATTTTACAGTGGTTGAACTACGATCTACAACCCAGGTCCGCTAATTCGCAATGTTTTTCGAGTGGTTCAGCTGAGATTTACGACCCAAATCAACCAATTTGCAATGTTTTTTCAGTGGTTGATCTACGATCTACGACCAAGATCAACCAATTTGAAATGCTTTTTCAGTGGTTGAGCTATGATCTACGACCCAGATCAGCCAATTTGCAATGCTTTTTCAGTGGTTGAGCTACGATCTACGACCCAGCTCAGCCAATTCGCAATTTTTTTTTAGTGGTTGAGCTACGATGTACGACCCACATCTACTAATTCGCAATGTTTTTGAAGTGGTTGAGCTACGATCTACGACCTATGTCTGCCAATTCGTAATGTTCGTCAATTGGATGAGCTACGATCTACGACCCAGGGCAGCAAATTCGCAATGTTTTTGAAGTGGTTGAGCTACGATATACGACCAAGGTAAGACAATTCGCAATGTATTTTCAGTGGTTGAGCTACGATCTACGACCCAAATCAACCAATTCGCAATGTTTTCTAACTGGTTGAGCTACGACCTACGACCCAGGTCAGCCAATTCACAATGTTTTTTAAGCGGTTGAACTACGATCCACGACCCAGATCAACCAATTTGCAATGTTTTTTCAGTTGTTGAGCTACGACCTACGACCTAGATCAGCCAATTCGCAATGTTTTTCAAGTTGTTGAGCTACGATCTACAACCCAGATGAACCAATTCGCTATGTTTTCTAAGTGGTTGAGCTACGATTTACGACCCATGTCAGCCAATTCGCAATGTTTTTCTATTGGTTGAGCTACGATCTACGACCCAGATCAACCCATTAGCAATGTTTTCTAACTGGTTGAGCTACGCTCTACGACCCAAATCAACCAATTAGCAATGTTTTCTAAGTGGTTGAGCTACGATCTACGACCCAGGTCAGCCAATTCACAATGTTTTTCTATTGGTTGAGCTACGATCTACGACCCAGATCAACTAATTTGCAATGTTTTCTAATTGGCTGAGCTACGATCTACAACCCAGGTAGCCAATTCGCAATGTTTTTCTAGTGGTTGAGCTTCGATCTAAAACCCAGGTCAGTCAATTCACAATGTTTTTAAAGTGGTTGATCTACGATCTACGCCCCGTTCAACCAATTTGCAATGTTTGTTCAGTGATTGAGCTACAATCTACGACTCAGATCAACGAATTCGCAATGTTTTTCAAGTAATTCAGGTACAATCTACGACCCAGATCAACCAATTTGCAATGTTTTCTTAGTGGTTGAGCTACGATCTACGATTTAGGTAAGCCAATTCGCAATGTTTTTCAAGTGGTTGAGCTACAATCTACGACCCAGGTCAGCCAAATCACAATGGTTTTTTATTGGTTGAGCTACGATCTACGAACCAGGTCAGTCAATTCGCAATGTTTTTTCAGTGGTTGAGATACGATCTACGACCAAGATCAACCAATTCGAAATGCTTTTTCAGTGGCTGAGCTATGATCTACGACCCTGATCAAACAATTTGCAATGATTTTTCAGTGGTTCAGCTACGATCTGTGACCCAGGTCAGCCAATTCGCAATGTTTTTTAAGTGGTTGAGCTACGATCTACGACCCAGATCAACCAATTCGAAATGCTTTTTAAGTGGTTGAGCTATGATCTACCCCCTAGAACAACCTATTCGCATTGATTTTACAGTGGTTGAACTACGATCTACAACCCAGGTCCGCTAATTCGCAATGTTTTCGAGTGGTTCAGCTGAGATTTACGACCCAGATCAACCAGTTTGCAATGTGTTTTCAGTGGTTGATCTACGATCTACGACCAAGATCAACCAATTTGAAATGCTTTTTCAGTGGTTGAGCTACGATCTACGACCCAGGTCAACCAATTCGCAATGTTTTTTAAGTGGTTGAGCTACGATGTACGACCCACATCTACTAATTCGCAATGTTTTTGAAGTGGTTGAGCTACGATCTACGACCTATGTCTGCCAATTCGTAATGTTTGTCAATTGGATGAGCTACGATCTACGACCCAGGGCAGCCAATTCGCAATGTTTTTGAAGTGGTTGAGCTACGATTTACGACCCAGATCAGCCAATTCGCATTTTTTTTTCAGCGGCTGGGCTACGATCTACGACATAGGTCAGCCAGTTCTATATGGTTTTGAAGAGGTTGAGCTACGATCTACGACCCAGATCTACCAATTCACGATGTTTTTTTAGTGATTGATCTACTATCTGCGACCCAGATACTACAATTTGCAATGTTTTTTCAGTGGTTGAGCTACGATCTGCAACCCAGGTCAGCCAATTTGCAATGTTTTTCTATTGGTTGAGTTACGATCTACGACCCAGGTCAGCCAATTCACAATCTTTTTCTATTGGTTGAGCTACGATCTACGACCCGGATCAATTAATTCCCAATGTTTTCTAAGTGGTTAAGCTACGATCTACAATCCAGGTCAACCAAATCGCAATGTTTTTTAAGTGGTTGAGCTACGATCTACGACCCATGTCCGCCAATGTTTTTTCAGTGGTTCAGCTACGATCTACGACCTAGGTCAGCCAATTTGCAATGTTTTTGAAGTGATTGAGCTGCAATCTACGACCCATATCAACCAATTCGCAAGGTTTTTGATGTGGTTGAGCTACAATCTACGAACCAGATCAACCAATTTGCAATGGTTTTTTCAGTGGTTCAGCTACGATTTACGACCCAGATCAACCAATTCGAAATGTTTTTGAAGTGGTTGAGCTACGATATACGACCAAGGTAAGACAATTCGCAATGTATTTTCAGTAGTTGAGCTACGATCTACGACCCAAATCAACCAATTCGCAATGTTTTCTAACTGGTTGAGCTATGATTTACGACCAAGATCAGCCAATTCGCAATGTTTTTCTAGTGGTTGAGCTACGATCTACAATCCAGGTCAACCAAATCGCAATGTTTTTTTAGTTGTTGAGCTACCATCTACGAACCAAATCACCCAATTCACAATGATTTTTAAGTGCATGAGATACGATCTACGACCCAGATCAACCAATTTGCAAGATTTGTTCAGTGGTTGAGCTTCGATCTACGACCAAGATCAACCAATTCAAAATGCTTTTGCAGTGATTGAGCTATGATCTACGACCAAGATCGATCAATTTGCAATACTTTTTCATTGGTTGAGCTACGATCTACGACCAAGATCAACCAATTCAAAATGGTTTTTCAGTTTTTGAGCTTTGATCTACGCCCCAAGAACAACCCATTTGCAATGGTTTTCAGTGGTAGAGCTACGATCTGCGACCCAGGTCAGCCAATTCGCAATGTTTTTTCAGTGGTTGAGCTACGATCTTCGACCAAGATCAACCAATTTGAAATGCTTTTTCAGTGGTTGAGCTATGATCGACGACCCAGGTCGGCCACTTCGCAATGTTTCTTAAGTGGTTGAGCTACGATCTACGACACACATCGACTAATTCGCAATGTTTTTGAAGTGGTTGAGCTAGGATCTACGACCCAGGTCTGACCATTCGCAATGTTTTTGAAGTGGTTGAGCTACGATCTACGACCCAGGTCAGCCAATTCGCAATGTTTTTCTAGTGGTTGAGCTACGATCTACGAACCAGATCAGCCAATTCACAATATTTGTTTATGGTTGAGGTACGATCTACGAACCAGGTCAGCCAATTCGCAATGTTTTTCAGCCGTTGAGCTACGATCTACGACCAAGATCAACCAATTCGAAATGCTTTTTCAGTGGTTGAGCTATGATCTACGCCCCAGGACAACCAATTTGCAATGATTTTTCAGTGGTTGAGCTACTATCTACGACCTATGTCAGCCAATTCGCAATGTTTTTTAAGTGGTTGAACTACAATCTACGACCCAGATCAACCAATTTGAAATGCTTTTTCAGTGGTTGAGATCTGATCTACGACCTATATCAACCAATTTGCAATGCTTTTTCAGTGGTTGACCTACGATCTACGACCCACATCGACTAATTCGCAATGTTTTTGAAGTAGTTAAGCTACGATCTATGACTTAGATCTGCCAATTCGTAATGTGTTTCAAGTGGATGAGCTACGATCTACGACCCAGGGCAGCCAATTTGCAATGTTTTTTGAAGTCGTTGAGCTACGATCTACGACCCAGGTCAGCCAATTCGCAATGTTTTTTCAGTGGTTGAGCTACGATCTACGATCCAGGTCAGCCAAATCACAATGTTTTAGAAGTGGTTGAGCTACGATTTACAACCCAGATCAACAAATTCGCAATGTTTATCCAGTGGTTGAGCTACGATCTACGACATAGGTCAGCCAATTATATATGGTTTTGAAGTGGTTGAGCTACGATCTACGACCCAGATCTACCAATTCACAATGGTTTTTTAGTGATTGATCTACGATCTACGACCCAGATCAACAAATTCGCAATGTTTTTTTCAGTGGTTGAGCTACGATCTGCGACCCAGGTCAGCCGATTTGCAATGTATTTCTAGTGTTTGAGTTACGATCTACGACCCAGTTCAGCCAATTCACAATGTTTTTCTATTGATTGAGCTACGATCTACGACCCAGATCAACCAATTCTCAATGTTTTCTAAGTGGTTAAGCTACGATCTACAATCCAGGTAAACCAATTCGCAATGTTTTTCTAGTGGTTGAACTACGATCTACGACCCAGATCACCCAATTCACAATGTTTTAAGTGGTTGAGATACGATCTACGACCCAGATCAACCAATTCGAAATGCTTTTGCAGTGTTTGAGCTATGATCTACGACCCGGATCAATCAATTTGCAATGATTTTTCAGTTGTTGAGCTACGATCTACGACCCAGGTCAGCCAATTCGCAATGTATTGTACATGTATGTGGTTGAGCTACGATCTACGACCCAGATAAACCAATTCGCAATGATTTTTGAAGTGGTTGAGCTCCGATATACGACCCAGGTCAGCCAATTCACATTTTTTTTCAGTGGTTGAACTACGATCTACGACCCAGATCAACCAATTCGCAATGTTTTCAAGATATTGAGCTACGATCTACAACCCAGATCAAGAAATTTGAAATGTTTTTTTAGTGATTGAGCTACGATTTACGACCCAAATCAACCAATTCGAAATGTGTTTGAAATGGTTTAGCTACGATCTACGACCCAGATCAACCAATTCGCAATGTTTTGTAAGTAGTTGGCTACGATCTACGACCCAGGTCAGCCAATTCGCAATGTGTTTTAAGTAGTTGAGCTACGATCTACGACCCAGGTCAGTCAACTACATTTTTTGATTGAGCTACGATCTACGACCTATGCGCTAACTTCACACACCTTTCTGACACGGCATTTTCAATAGTCATCCGATGCAGAGGTGTCAGAAAGCGTGTTAAAGTGGGAATCGGCCTACGTTTACATTTTGTCAATTTGTACGAACCTTTATGACCATAGTGACCATGATATAAACTTATATCAATTGACATTCAAGCGCCCAATGATTGACCTATGTGCAATGTTAATTATGTTTTATTTATCCTAGACAAAAAACTATCCAAAAGAATGCGTAATGGATTTGTGTTTTGCTCAGTTACAAAAAGGGTGACGCGAAAAGGCGTATATTTATATTGTACAAAAGGAAAGAGTTGAAGTCTGATCTTAGTTTACAATGTTCGCAATAGTACTTAAAAACACAATCAAAAGGGGTGTTGTTTTAAGATGTATACATACAGCGGAATACAGTTTAATGAGGTTATATTTATGTAAGCGGTATCCTCACAAAAACTGTGAGAAACAGGAATTATTTAAATCAAATTAAAGGGTTTTCACACAAACCTAGAAGTGTGATTATGACCTCATTTCAGTCTCTCATTTGCATAGGTATTCACAACGGGAATTGGATGCTGGATGTTTTCTGTGTCAACCTCAATCTTACAGCGAAATGAGATTCAAGTAACTGTAATAAATATCTTTAATTCCCCAAATATGGGCTTATGTTCTGTATCCCAATTTCTCAAACGTCTTTATTTCCCAGAATACACCGGATGGCTTTAGTTCATTAGTGCAAATAGATTAATTAATCTTCTTATCCTTTTCCCAAATACAACAAATCTGCAGCAGACGACTTTAAACCCATCTAGGCTAAACTATGAAAACTCTCTAAATATCAGTCTTATTTATGAATGGAGTTGAAAATATTGTGTCAAAAGGAGAAACTGCTCGTTTTGAGCAATTTCTCCTTTTGTCACAATGTTTTCAAAAGTTGTCTGCTGCAGAGACGTCAGAAAGTCTATATGTGGGAAAGATTCTCTTTCCTGATCATCACTTAAGACACGTCAATCGTGGACCTTTTTGGAACTACAAACCATAAACTCAATCTCTTGATATCTCATCTCAATTGTATTTTACATTGGAATACTCTGAATATAACGCAGGGACGAAACAATTGAAAAACTTGGAGGTACTCCAGATACACTGACTTTAGCGTAGTATGACAAGTGTAGATGGTGATCTTCATTTACTATCCATGCCATTTGATCCAAATTGACACTATTTTTTAATAGGTTCACTGTTGATTATCTGTTGACCAGTAAATACCCAGATTAGCTACCGATGGACGTTTTCTGGTTCTAGACTTTTGGTAAATGTTTTTTGTTTGTTTTTCGTAGCGCAAGGTTCAAATTAGGTTAAAGTGCGTTCTGACATATGATCATTTAATACCTTCTAAATATAAACTAATACATATTTAAAGGGAATAGAATATATATAAAATACAAACACTTGGTGTCATCTTTGAATCAAAAGGTGTTTTTATTGTTATGTAAATTGATACACTCCCGAATCTCTATTTCATTTCATAAGAAGTGCCAAAGATCGAAAGCGTTCACGTCAAATCATCCTGTTTATCTGTAAGATAAACTTTTTCAGAGAAAATGGCAATATTGAGGTTTGTGCAAATAATACATATGCAGGTGAGTCAATTCGTACCGAGCTGTCTCACCTGAAATCAGTACTATTTGTCTATTAGTTAAAAACATATTCCACAACGCGTATTACATGACAAATTGAAATTGTCCGATTTGAAACACGAAAGGGTCTACTTTTGTTTAATCGGTTGTAAAGAGTTCAATAAAACTGTTTTTCTGTGTTAATTATTTATGATGACAAGTCCGAGAGAACATGTGTTTTTTGTGCCAAGCTTTACTTCATCTTCATTAAATCATGGACGTTAAAGAGAATGAAAATAATACTTCCAATTAAACTGCATGTTTAAATGTTGGTCCATCTAAGTTTAGTCGGGTGTTTACTTAGTTCTGAACAATCACATGGATTTAACCAATCTGGTCATTTGACATTTTCTTTAGGGAAAAACATCTGAACATCAAACATCTTGACAACATCTAACATCAAATACGGAAAATATCTCAAATTGAACAAAGTAGTTTTAAATTGAGTTGTAAACATTGTTGTTACAGGAGACATTGCTAATTATGAGCACTGTCTCCTTTTGCCAGTAAGTTTTTTAAATGTCGTATATCGTGGATACATCTGATTGTGGGAAAGGGTTAAGCGAATTCTATTCACAATTTGAAATAGTTCCAAAATCTATATACACGCACGAAAGGGTAAAACAATTACATGTATTCATCGGCCTTTGGGACAGTGATGATAGGGTGTCGTTGACATTTGTATTTCTCGAGGATACCGTGATTGGTGGGCGTGGTCAATGCTCGTCGTTACCATGGTAACCTTAGACAGCAACAGGTGAAGTACTGGGTATGGGGGGGGGGGGGGGGGCGGGGATTTTCTCCTCATGTGGTAATTAGTTCTTTAAAGTATTTTTGAATTATGTAAACACTTTTCAATGACGATCCTTATCTCTGATTGGATGACATTACTGTATACATGTTCTGAATCTAACTGTGGTGAGTGCATGCCAACATTGATCCGCATCATACATAAACGTAGTCAGTTTTTCAGCTAGTTTCTAAAATGGAATCATATCAAATATAATAGAATGTTACCAAATACGTTTAAGTGTTTTATGAAACATTGACTGTAAAACACGTAAAAGTAAATAGGTTACTCTTTATAACAGATTCCTAGATGCATAGCCAGTAATCGAGCTGAAAATTGTTGATTGATTGGGGTAAAGCGCCGTTTTGTTTTCAACAATTTCCCAGTCCTAGTATGGCTGCCAGTTCACCTGCGTATGTGTTACCTGGCTCTCTCACACCAATATTCCACACGACAGTCTGTCAAAGAAAGTAGCTGCTTTTCCGCATAGACTGTTTTCCCATAGGTTGACAAGTATTGACTCGGAAAGAGTGTTAGCCGAGCTAGAACAGCTTCGCTTCTGATCGAGTATCCGGAGCACGACTCCAGCTTAATAAACTATGATTAGTTATACGAGTGTGTGTGACTTACTCATGTTGGCTGGAGCATTTAAATACCAACAATGTACCTCAGTCGGAGATATCTTAAAGTCTACAATACGGATTAGTATTCGAATACTGATTCCCGCTTTATATGGGATTCGACCCAGGACCCTACGATCATGAGTTCAGCGTGCTAGGCTAAGGTCATCGCATTCGAAATCGCCTCCTTTCATTCGAAAGAATAGAACAGGGAAGGGAGTATGTGTTATGTTTTCATGAAACCTGAAAGGATAAGCTCTCATTTTTCGTCAAGAAGCGGACTTTAAGGAAAAGGAAATTGGTGTTGGTGTTGGGAGGGTTCTTTGCTTTGACAAGGGGTGAAGCGAAGAGATAGCCGTCCCTGGGGCAATATTGCACTCAAATAAGTGGAGGACGAAGTACCCATTGTGGGGATTTAATTATAAATGTTCAAGAAATTGATTGATGAAATACAGATTGAGATAACCGCGGCCATCTTGTAAGACTAATGTAATCCATTGGTGTGAAGGATTTAATGTGCCGTAACACACATAAAGGTAGATGTTGCGATACTGGAGTACACCCGTACTGCTTGCCAACATTTGAAACCAGTATGACCAACTCATAATGAGCAAGTTCTTCCTTTGCCACACTGTTTTAAACTCCGTTTAAATACCTAAACAGCTTTTTAAAAAGATTCCATAATGTTCCCACACGAATACAGATTGATTGTATGTGGATACTTGTTAAAACTGTTTGTCGAGTACGAACCAACTGCTGTGACTCATGTAGAATAACACATGTGTTTTACGTAACGGGACCAGGGACCAATTCCACCAACATTACCTAGCGTTAAGAAATACTAAATTACTTAAAAGCATATTTCGTCATTTTTGTTTCCCTAATATTTTGTAAAACATGCATGGTGGAATGTATTTAAGTGAATGACAAAGTTGATATAAATATCCACCTTGCTGACTAACACTACTTGTGAAGAAACAAAATATTTTGGCATTTTTTATTAAGGAAACAAAAAATGATGAAAAATGCTTTTTAAGTATTTAACTACTACTGAGCGCTAAGTAAGGTCAATTGAATTGGACACTGGATTAATTTAAACCGAAAGTACGGCTGATATAGTATAACGAACCTTTTTATAGTGACGGGACTTGGGTTTATTATACCTGAATGAATGGTTGATACCCGAAATTTGTAATTAGAGCCGCTGGGCTGACAGGTTGATGAAGGAGACGGCCCGTCGTTACAGTCAGGGATCTTTAGATTGTTCAATGCGTTGCTTGAGTAATATACACATGTCACGCGAAAATCGACCTTGATGGCTTTGCGAAAAGACAAAAGTAAGACCAGTGTGTGCCAACGCGCATATTTGTTGTAATCAAGCTCGGCCAACATACTTTCTGATATTTGATAAAAGTCAATGCGACAAGCGTCACTCGTCTTCCACCATGGGCAAACAGTCTATGTGGAAAAGCAGCCAGTTGCTTGAGAAGTTTGTTGTGTGGATTACTGGTGTGGGAACGCCGCCAGGAAACACATGAATAGGTGATCTGGCCGCCGTTATATGACTGAAAAATTGTTAAAGGCGTAAAAACCCAATCAATCAATATCGCTATCAAATTCTACAAGTATCCCGGAAGACCATAGAGAACGATTGGGACTATAAAGGGGCTATGAAGGATAGCTTGAAAGTTTCTCTGTACTGTATGTCTATTGAAGCAACAAACACTTGTTCGGATTCACGCTGAAACTTTGTCGGTCAACAATTACAATTATTCAATCCGCTACGAAACGAGTGCAGCATAATACGAAGGTCAAGGTGTAATCCTAATCTCAAGTGTGTCACTGTAAGTGTTATTTACGGTAGAAGACTGATGTTGAAAATGTTTCTTCGCATACTTATATATTCTGGAAATGTATGTCACTTACTTCAGAACAATCTGTATCATTGATAAATTCGTATTGCCGCATAACTTCTAGAATTGAATTAAATTGTGTTCCAGAAACATTGAACAGAAACCAAATACGAGTGAATAACAGCTGAGGGTAACATCAGAATGTCTTGGCCAAACTGGTGACGTCAGACTCGCATGTGTCATGATAAAATGACTGAATAGTTGTTATTGACGAAACATTTCACATTTTAAGAGCAGATGAGACAAATATTTCTTACAAATAAGATAATATGTTGAAATCTTATCACATAATATACTTGTAATTGTTCATTGAATTTTAATCTAACAAGTATGTTGTTTTAAATTATATATCAGCTTACCAAGTTAAAGTTACATATATTTATGGTTACTCGTAAGAATGAGGTTACTATTTGCAAATTAATATCAAACATTGTCAGAAAAACGAAGTCACGCAGGGACACAGTACGATGTCGCTCAGGGATGAAGTAATTTATTCTTGTGGTTAATAATGAAAGTAGCAATTTATAAACGTAAGAGCGTAAGTAATGAATACTTTTTAATGGAGACATCTTCAATCTATATGCTCCCCTGCTGATAGCTTAACACATATATGACTTCGCTGTAAAAACTTTCATATAATGGAAAGTCATAAAATTGAGTAAAATTTATTTTAGGTACGTTGAACCCTTTTCATTACCAACCCTTACTTCGCGAGCACCAATGCTGAGTTCTTGTGATGTTCAATAATAGTCTTGATTATATGAGCCGTTCCACGAGAAAAAACAACATTGCGTAAAGTATCGACCCGGATCAGCCTAAGCATGCCGCGCAGGCTCACCCGGACATACACTTTTCGACTCCTGTGGATTGTCTGTGTCAGGAATAATTTCTCTATTCCTCTATTCCCCTGAGACGAAATGTGACGGCCCGGATTAGTCTGCGCGAACAGCGCAGGCTGATCAGGACCGATATATTACGCAGAGTCCATAATGTTGTTTTTTCGTGGAACAGCTCATATAAACCTGCACATTTTCCGGAGCAAAACCATACATATTAACATGCGCAATTCAAACGCGATGGATTAACATTCCGTATTTGTCTAGGTCATATACGGTTTCAAAATATGGTAATGGTACATCACTGCAATATGAATGTGATGTCATTGAAATAGGACTTCATAATATTCAACATGCGGTAATGGGGCGTGGTTCACACGTCAATCATGATTGTGCACCATGACTTATAAAAGTCATTAGCTCAACGCTAGTTAACCGTAAAAGACTTTGACAATGGTAGTAATGGCTCCCTTCCTTGGCGCTCATAATTGTGAGGTTAGCCTTACGTCAGACTCGCATGTGTCAGGATAAATGAATCAGTAGTACTGGTAGCTTATCCAGAAAACGCCGTGATATAACTCGAAACATGTTAAAAGTAGCGTTAAACTCCACGCAATCAATAAATTACCGTATCCTAAATGAACCGTTCTACGAGAAAACCAACATTATGCCGAGTGTCATTCGAGGGGTTGTGAATTCGAACCCCAGATCGGCCAACATTCTTTCCGATGTTTGACAGAAGTCACTGTGACCAGCGGCATTCGTCCTCCACACCAAATGGGGTAACAGTCTACGTGGAAAAGCAGCCAGATGCTTGGAAAGTTTGTTGTGTGGAGCACTGCTGTGGGAAAACTAGGAAACATTTGGTTAGGTGAACTTGCCGCCGTGATATAACTGAACAATTGTTGAAAACGGCGTTAAACCCCAATCAATCAATCAATCAACTGGTCGGCTCATGTACATTGTAGAATGAACACACATCTGGTGATCGGATCGGATCCTTCACTGTTAAAGAATAGCCATACTGTACCTTTTCCCCATGGACGAGCTCGTATTATAGTGACACAAAGAGTTAAGGGAAAATATCGGGATTTCAAAATATCTATTTCACGCGTTTCGCTAGTATAGAGTGAAATATTTGTCTTAAGCGTTACGTGTAAGAAATAACGCGTACATGGTTCACAGTAGTGAAATAATGGATATTCCCTGTATGGGGTATCTCGTGCAGACACATGTACATGTGTGTATATTCAGTCCAGGTTTTGGTCATTCTACCAGACGACACCGAGTAAGTTAAATCGTTCCGTGTACAAGATGGCCACCGAAAACGCAATGCTGACGCGTCTAGAGGAACTCATGTCTGCTAAACTGGACGCATTTGAACACCGTGTCGCTAACTCCCAGAGGCAGATAACGCAGACGGAGTTATCTAAACTTCAGCACGGTTTTAATACTAACGAGACTTTTAGCTTTCGTAAGAAAGGGAATGAAGAACAGCACAGATTAAACAAAAACGTCTTGGGAAAAATGCAAGAGTCCCACGGATACCTTGCGGAGGCGATAGATACCGGTTCCCAGGAAGCTGTGCTTACGGCTCAGAAGAAGCTCGCAGAAGGTATTGATCTTATTTCTCACCGTCAGAAACTTATTAAATTGGCCGACTCATCCGAAGGCGGATGGCGCGTAGTCCATGAATACGAGGCTCACCCCTTAGCGGACGACTCCGATGATGAGAAAAAGATCAACAGAGCTCAGATAAAGACCGAGCGTAAGCTCAAACAGGAGAAGAGGGTCAGAACACGTCGTTTTGCTCCCTACACACAAGGCAGCGCGTCGCCTTCGACGTCTTCAACACCAAGCGGGCGGAACCAACTACCAACGACACATGCGATTGGAAGAAGACCTGGGCTATGTTTCCGGTGTGGCAGACCGGGACACTGGAGGCAGGAATGCAAGGCTGGTACTGAGGGTTATGGTGCTCTAAATAACGAGAAACAGATAAGTACTATTTGTCTTAAACCTTTGGAGAGGGTAAATGAGAGTGCAACTTTAAAAGAGGCGTCTGCTACACCAGTAAATAGGTTAAAACATTGTTTAAAACATTGGGAAAAGGCGGGTGCTAACGAATATGTTTTAGAAGTGGTAAATAAAGGTTATAAGCTACCTTTCAGAAATATTCCAGAGTCAGTTATATTAAAAAATAACAAGTCTGCTCGGGATAATCCCGTTTTTGTACTTAACGAAATTGAGTCTTTTGGGTAAAGGGTGTATTTCAGAAGTGGAGCATGTACCTAAAGTAGTCAACCCTTTAACAGTGGCTTATGGTAAATCCGGGAAACCGAGACTGGTTTTAGATTGTCGTCATATTAATCCGGAGTTATTCAAATATAGATGTTGTTTTGAAGACCAGTCTGTGGCTCGGCAAATGTTTGGAGCCGGTGATTTTCTCTTTTCGTTTGATATAAGAAGTGCTTACCACCATATTATGATTTATCCTGAACATACCACATACTTAGGATTTTCCTGGCCATCGGAAAATGAGACGCGTTATTTTGTCTTCAGAACGCTTCCATTCGGAATTTCTACGGCTGGTTACATATTTACAAAACTACTGAGAGTAGTGGTTACTAAATGGAGAACGAATGGTTCAAGAATAGTCATGTTTCTTGACGATGGCTTAGGGGGCGCTCGTACTTTTGAAACAGCATTACAACTGTCAGATTATATGCACAAAGATTTATCCGAGTTTGGATTCATAGTTGCAGAGGATAAATGCATTTGGACTCCTTGTCAACTTATTACCTGGCTGGGTTATAATTGGGATACACTTAAAGGTACACTATCAGTAACTGAAGATCGTATAGAGCGATCAATGCTGTTGATAGAAGATTTGTTAATGGAAATAATTTCAGGGCAATTGCTATTTCCTGTCAGAAAAATTGCATGTTTAGTTGGTCAGTTGATTTCAATGCAAAGCGCAGTAGGAAAAGTAGCTCGTTTCAGAACAAGGTCTCTGTATAGTTGTGTCACTAGCAGGGCTAGTTGGACGGCACCGGTTATGGTAAGTTCGCAGGCATTAGATGAGATTGATTTTTGGCGGGAAAATATTAGGGCTTTAAACGGAGCCGAGCTTAGTTATCATCATTTATATGTAGAGTCTGCACAAAAAGCGCAGACGTTCGTCTTTTGCGACGCCAGTGGAGCTGGATTTGGAGGATACATTGAAAACAATGAGGACAGTGACGTCATAGGTTGTTGGTCCGATACTGAATGTGGATTAAGCTCCACATGGAGAGAGCTGGAGACTGTACATAGAGTATTGAACAGTTCTTTGGAACGTTTAAAAGGTCAAAGAGTACTGGTGCATACAGATAATAAAAACGTGGCAAGTATTTTAAATATTGGTAGCAAAAAGGCGCATTTGCAGTCTATTGCGGTCAGTGTTGATAATGTTTGCAAGCAAAACAAGATCCATTTATATTTGAAATGGGTTCCACGAAAGGAAAATATAGAAGCAGATTTTCTCAGTAGATGCACAGATAGCGACGACTGGTCAGTAAAAACGCATGTTTTTGATACATTAAACAGACTTTGGGGTCCATATAGTTGCGATTTATTCGCTTGTTATTACAATACAAAATGCAACAGATTCTTTTCAAAGTACTGGTGTCCAGGTACAGCAGGTGTAAATGCTTTTAACTGCAATTGGGCTCGAGAAAATGGTTGGTTAGTTCCTCCACCACGTTTGGTCACTTAGTGTTTGAGCAAAATTATGAATGAAAGATGCAAATGTACATTACTTGTTCCAATATGGAGGTCGTCGCCATATTGGCCAGTTCTGTTTCCAGAAAGCAATAAAAGAGCAAAGTTTATACATGATACAGTACTGTTTCCTCCCGGTAGGTTAACAGTGAGAGGAAAAGGTCTAAATGGCATATTCGATGGAAGAGAATTGAAATTTGGGTTCATAGCATTACGGTTCGAGGGGGTGAGGTATATGGAAATCGATAAATAATGGTTATATTTTTTTGACAGGTCTGAGTCTGAAGGAAAGTATAGATGCAGAAGTACAGAGTAGTGGTGTAGATAGCGATCGGTTTGGAGAGCTCTCGACCAAGATGGCGGATTTCCTTGTTTTGGCAAGAAGTGACAGCACAAACGTTAAGTACTGGGCTTATTTCAAAAAGTGGGAACAGTTCATTTCTGAAAAAGGGGGATCAGCAATTCCAGCATCCCCGATTCATATAGCGTTGTATCTAACGGAGCTCATAGACAAACGTGCATCCAGCTCCGTTGTATTAACGACAGTGTATAGTATAAAATGGGCACATTCACTCAGAAACTTACCTGATCCAACAGATAATTCATTCGTCAAAAACTTAATGGAGGCATCGAAGCGTGTGTTAGCTAAACCAGTACGGAAAAAGGATCCAATATCCGTAGAAGTTATATTTACGCTGTGCAGCAAGTACAGTACATCCACAGACGTTCTGATAGTTCGTGACTTATGCATGATTTTAACAGCATTTACAGGTTTTTTACGTTTTGATGAGCTTGTAAACTTACATTGTAATGACGTCACTTATTTCAGCGACCACTACTCTCTCCTTATTAGAAAAAGCAAAACAGACCAATACCGACAGGGTCATGAGATCGTTATTGCAAAAGGTAGCACCATCGCCTGTCCTTATAACATGCTTAAACGCTATCTCGATGTAGCAAAGTTAAGCACTTCAGAGGATGTGTTTATGTTTAGACCCGGCTTTCGTTCAAAGGAAAGGTGTGGGCTTATCAGCAAAAACAAATCACTAAGTTATACCCGCACTAGAGAGACTCTGTTATCTAGGTTGAGAGAGGTGGTCACGGATTTAAACATAGGTCTTCACTCCTTGCGAGCTGGCGATGCTACAGCAGCAGCAAATGCTGGTGTAAATGACCGTTGTTGGAAAAAGCATGGTAGGTGGGAAGGAGAGAATAGTAAAGATGGATATATTTCTGACTCTTTGGAGAGGAGACTTTCTGTTTCAAAATCACTAGCATTTTAAAATGAAATTAATAGTATGTGGAAAAGCATCCATGAAGGGTATAACCCTTAACTCAATCTTAGTCTGCCGTTTAAGATGCGCATTAATGATAAATACGTTATTTAAAACGTCGGGCATACATGGATGGGCGTACTGGGTGCTTTGATACGTCTGCAGTACTGTCGCTCTAGCGTCATACTCGGATAGCTCGGATCAGTCAGTCCAGCCCGCTCTTTTTGTGTTTCTATAGCGCTCGTCTGGCATCGCATATATATGTTGTTGTGTTATATGTTAGTGTAGAGAAGACTATCTATTTCACGCGTTTCGCTAGTATAGAGTGAAATATTTGTCTTAAGCGTTACGTGTAAGAAATAACGCGTACATGGTTCACAGTAGTGAAATAATGGATATTCCCTGTATGGGGTATCTCGTGCAGACACATGTACATGTGTGTATATTCAGTCCAGGTTTTGGTCATTCTACCAGACGACACCGAGCAAGTTAATTTTTTGTCTTTCGGTGAAATATTTGTTAATAAGGGTAAATTCCCATTTGCTATCAACTTACTTTCTAATGTTTCTAATGATATAAATTTCTTGTCATGTATGTGTGAAAATCGAATGAGGTCCAACATTCATAGCGATCTGACAGGTGACAAATGGACACAGGTTTCTCAGAGCAATTTCATCCACCCTTTGAAAACATGATGTTTTGATCTGTGTTTTTCCTGGGCGAGTCAGTTCGCGTCAGCAAATCAAGGTTACATTCATAGCTTCATGACAAGGAACATTACTTTAAGATGTACGTACAAAATTCCTTATATCATTGCTTGTTACACTGTTTATGTCATACTGCTCTGTACTTCATTAAACACGGATAGCGCTCGTCTTGCTCATAGCGCTCGTCTGGCATCGCATATATATGTTGTTGTGTTATATGTTAGTGTAGAGAAGACCATGAAATAAATGCTCTTATACTAGATAAGCTACAACAGGTATGAATAGCTAAATAAGAAAACGAGATAAAAAGATGACAGTTTATATACATATTTTCAAAAACCTTGTCTTTTCATCTCGTGGTTTTTCCTATCGTTTTCCCCGTGTTTTATTTACTGTATATAGCCGTTTTCCATGTTTTTATTTTTAATATTCTTTTGTGTTTAACAAAGTAGACACACGTGACAAACTATGCTCTAAATACACGTGTTTAACTCTATCTAAATACAATAAATCGGAATAACACGATTCAAAAAACATGTCTTCAAAACTATGAACATTTCATATACATAAAAGTAGTATTTTTTCATAGATTGATTGATTGATTGAGGTTTAACGTCATTTTTAACAATTTCTAAGTTATATCACGGCGGCCAGTTCACCTACTCATGCATTTCCTGGTTTTTCTCACACCAGTACTCCACACAACAATCTTCCCAAGCAACTGGCTGCTTTTTCCACATAGACTTAGCCCATTGGTGAAAGACGAATGACGCATGTCGCATTGACTTTTGTCAATCGTCAGAAAGAAAGTTGGCCAAGCCGGGATTCGAACTCACAACCCCTGCTTTTTTCATAGCAATAAAATGAGTCGAAAGAAGTATTTCTCTTTATAATGCCTCACTGTTTTCATATGTCGATTGCTGCAGATGCATCAAGCGCCTACATGTTGGAAAAGATCAATTAATTTAATAGCAATCAATGTAGAAGAAAATACCTTTCGTCAATGAGTTATATATCGTTTCATTTTTATGAAACAAGTTTCACGCACCAGAAGAATAATACAAAGATTCTGGAATATGAGTGAAAAATATGAGCCATTCCACCAAGAAACCAACATTATGACTTCTGCGTAATGTATCGACTCTGAACAGCCTGCGCAGTCCGCGCAGTCTGGTCCGGTCCGTCATATTCCGTCTCAGAGGGATAGAGGTATAGAGTAATGATTCCTGAAACAGGAAATTTACAGGAGGCGAAAAGTGTCTGTACGGATAAGCCTGCGCGGCATGCTTAGGCTGATCCGGATCGATACTTTACGCAGAGTCCACACAATTGTTTTTTTTCGTGGGACGGCTCATATGTTATGTATTAGTTTATTTTTGTTACATGGGTTTTAAGCCGTTGTCAACATTACGTCGACAGGGCATGTATTCATCATCCCTGGGAAAACAAGCTGGTAGCGCCGTACGCGAAGGCACTCCACCATGAATGCCGCGAACGGCTCCAACAAGGGATCCTAGGGCCACCGCTATCAATGCCACGGCGGATTAAAAGCAACTTGAAATGTAGTAGACATTAACGAGAATGGACTTTTGCACATTCTATTCATATATACAATATTATATATTTGCATTTTCACGAGGTTGAAATCTAGAAAATTACAGATAATGTTTTGTTACAGTTACTTCCGGAATATGGTAATATCATACCCTACACTTACGACGATACATCGATCTGCATACAGTGGGGAACGACTCAGGCTAGCACGTGCATCGGCACAGTCTCACCAGATTCTTCAATGTCCGTCTACATGTAAGTTAGTACTATATGTATGAGAAATAACTAGAACTGTAGCACATTAGTTTTAAGCCAATTGAACCTTTCGGAGTCATTAAAAACTCAATTTGCAAGACGCTATTCATCATCATCATTATAATGATCATCACAAACATAATCATCTTCAAAAGCATTATCATCATTATCATTATTATCATCATCATCATCATCATCATCATCATCTTCATCATTATTATCATTATCATCATCATCATCATCATCATCATATTCATAAGCATCATCATCATCATCATCATCATCATCATCATCATATTCATAAGCATCATATTCATCATCATCATTATCGTCATCATCATCATCATCATCATATTCATATTCATAAGCATCATCATCAGCATCATATTCATCATCATCATCATCATCATCATATTCATAAGCATCATCATCGTCATCCTCATCGTCATCATCATCATCGTCATCATCATCATCATCTTCATCATCATCATCATCATCATATTCATATTCATAAGCATCATCATCGTCATCACATCATCATCATCATCATCATCATCATCATCATCATCATTATCATCATCATCAGGCCATCGTAAGCCCTCCTCATTGACCTAAGGACGTTCACTAAATATGTTCAAATATTTCATTTCACCCTTATCCCGCTAAATTCAAGCAACATGTATCTTCCCTGACTTTGACAATTTGTTGCATATGTATAATCTTGTTGTTATGCTTATATTGATAAACAATTTGTGAATAATGCAGATTAATATTACTCTGCACTAACGTGCAGGCTGATTTTGCTTTACATGGTCCGAAATTATAGTATAAAGAGATGCATAACAGAAAACCGTTTCCAACATACAACAATTATCTGGTAAAATATGAAAATGTAAAAAATTGAATATAATTAAAAACATAGTGACAATGTTTTCAAAAGACGTTTGCTGTAGAGACGTCAGAACGCGTCTATATGTGGAAAATGGCTAAGGTGGCGTGCAGCAGGATAAACCTGAACGTTGGCAGTAAAAAGCTACGTTGTTTTGTTGTGTGTTTTTGTTTTGTACAACTTTATTATCCCGTACATTGGTTGAACCTATGTTTTCTTTACCAACATCCACCGATGATTTGATTATAAAAGAACAAAGATGTTTATAAAGGAAGTGTTATTGTTGAATCCGTGTTATAAGATACCATACAGGTGTTATGAACGGGTGACTGCATATTACATGTTGTTGTTGGAAAAGCAACTTTCGAAAGCTGTGTTTACCCTTAACCAAACATTGTGTATATTGAAATCTCCATAGAATGATCTTAGCGTATTGTGGAAAAATGCTCAATCTTTCTTAGTGAATTGTCATATTTAATGTTCTTAAATTGTTAAAAGAAAATAATCCAATAGACGAATGCTCGTCTGGTGTATATACTTCTGGCGATCATTCATATTGCTCTCTTTCCTTTTCAAAAAAGATAACAAAATTATTTAGCCCCATATCTTGGTTATAAAAACTTGTTGATGTGACTGTAATTATATATTGACAATGCACTTATTGGGATTCGCTTCGTTACATATCCCTTATTGTCAGGCTTTTCCGGCTGTCTGTCTGTCTGTTTGTTTGTAAAGCGACGCTCCACAGCCCAAATTGACGGGCCGATTCCGATGAAACTTGGTGAACAGGTGCCATACGGGCTCAGGGTGCGCGCGTTTGAGTTTCGTTGCTAAGGACCCACAACCAAGGCGAATCCTACGTCGCCTACCGGCTTGTTTACTGTTATTCCTCATGCAGTGCAATGTCTATACCTAAGAGAAATAAAGATTATGTTCTCTTCTGTTCTGTTTGAGAGAGGAATCCCAGATTGGGTGTAGGACTACTTGGCTACTATGCTAAAGTCTGTTCAGACTACGAATAGGATTGAAATAATGTTGAAAACGGCATAAAACTTTAACAAAACAAAACAAAATACGGAGTCTTAAACATCGTTGATCGCAACGCTCCGAAGTTTTCACGTCACGTTTAACTTTTGTACAAAACCGGAATGAGTTTGAGATAGCTACGTTTATTGACTATGATCATGCTACCCATCCATATATTTATGACAATATTGCCACCAATTTATCAATTCGTAAATGTAATGACTTCTACCCTATCCTTGCACTAGCATTGCCATCTTTACTGAAATACCAACTAGATGTGTAGTCGAATTGTTTACAGTTGTAGGATTGTTAGCCTTAAGTTGTTATCATTTGTTAGTCAAACAGTAGCGATTCCACCAGTCATATTACAACTTATTAACTAACACCTCCCAAAACGATTGTATGGTGTTTTACGCCGCTTACAACCGTATTCCAGTTATACCGGGGCGTGTCCTTCGTAAATTACCAGTACTTCCAGTTATACCGGGGCGTGTCCTTCGTAAATTACCAGTACTTCCAGTTATACCGGGGCGTGTCCTTCGTAAATTACCAGTACTTCCAGTTATACCGGGGCGTGTCCTTCGTAAATTACCAGTACTTCCAGTTATACCGGGGCGTGTCCTTCGTAAATTACCAGTACTTCCAGTTATACCGGGGCGTGTCCTTCGTAAATTACCAGTACTTCCAGTTATACCGGGGCGTGTCCTTCGTAAATTACCAGTACTTCCAGTTATACAGGGGCGTGTCCTTCGTAAATTACCAGTACTTCCAGTTATACCGGGGCGTGTCCTTCGTAAATTACCAGTACTTCCAGTTATACAGGGGCGTGTCCTTCGTAAATTACCAGTACTCCCAGTTATACCGGGGCGTGTCCTTCGTAAATTACCAGTACTTCCAGTTATACAGGGGCGTGTCCTTCGTAAATTACCAGTACTTCCAGTTATACCGGGGCGTGTCCTTCGTAAATTACCAGTACTTCCAGTTATACCGGGGCGTGTCCTTCGTAAATTACCAGTACTTCCAGTTATACCGGGGCGTGTCCTTCGTAAATTAACAGTACTTCCAGTTATACCGGGGCGTGTCCTTCGTAAATTACCAGTACTTCCAGTTATACCGGGGCGTGTCCTTCGTAAATTACCAGTACTTCCAGTTATACCGGGGCGTGTCCTTCGTAAATTACCAGTACTTCCAGTTATACCGGGGCGTGTCCTTCGTAAATTACCAGTACTTCCAGTTATACCGGGGCGTGTCCTTCGTAAATTACCAGTACTTCCAGTTATACCGGGGCGTGTCCTTCGTAAATTACCAGTACTTCCAGTTATACCGGGGCGTGTCCTTCGTAAATTACCAGTACTTCCAGTTATACAGGGGCGTGTCCTTCGTAAATTACCAGTACTTCCAGTTATACCGGGGCGTGTCCTTCGTAAATTACCAGTACTTCCAGTTATACAGGGGCGTGTCCTTCGTAAATTACCAGTACTCCCAGTTATACCGGGGCGTGTCCTTCGTAAATTACCAGTACTTCCAGTTATACAGGGGCGTGTCCTTCGTAAATTACCAGTACTTCCAGTTATACCGGGGCGTGTCCTTCGTAAATTACCAGTACTTCCAGTTATACCGGGGCGTGTCCTTCGTAAATTACCAGTACTTCCAGTTATACCGGGGCGTGTCCTTCATAAATTAACAGTACTTCCAGTTATACCGGGGCGTGTCCTTCGTAAATTACCAGTACTTCCAGTTATACCGGGGCGTGTCCTTCGTAAATTACCAGTACTTCCAGTTATACCGGGGGTGTCCTTCGTAAATTACCAGTACTTCCAGTTATACCGGGGCGTGTCCTTCGTAAATTACCAGTACTTCCAGTTATACCGGGGCGTGTCCTTCGTAAATTACCAGTACTTCCAGTTATACCGGGGCGTGTCCTTCGTAAATTACCAGTACTTCCAGTTATACCGGGGCGTGTCCTTCGTAATTTACCAGTACTTCCAGTTATACCGGGGCGTGTCCTACGTAAATTACCAGTACTTCCAGTTATACAGGGGCGTGTCCTTCGTAAATTACCAGTACTTCCAGTTATACCGGGGCGTGTCCTTCGTAAATTACCAGTACTTCCAGTTATACCGGGGCGTGTCCTTCGTAAATTACCAGTACTTCCAGTTATACCGGGGCGTGTCCTTCGTAAATTACCAGTACTTCCAGTTATACCGGGGGTGTCCTTCGTAAATTACCAGTACTTCCAGTTATACAGGGGCGTGTCCTTGGTAAATTACCAGTACTTCCAGTTATACAGGGGTGTGTCCTTCGTAAATTACCAGTACTTCCAGTTATACAGGGGCGTGTCCTTCGTAAATTACCAGTACTTCCAGTTATACCGGGGCGTGTCCTTCGTAAATTACCAGTACTTCCAGTTATACCGGGGCGTGTCCTTCGTAAATTACCAGTACTTCCAGTACTATTTAACCTTGCACCGATACAACAGTCGTAATGCTATCCTCACTGCCCTCAGCATTAATTTGATGGGAGCAATTTTAAAATATTTGGTATGACTCGACCGGGATTCGAACCCTGGTACATGACGGACGTCCTTACTACTACATCAGTAGTACAATATCACGGATACAGGTGAATACACATCGGATTTACAATAGAAAACAGTGCTAATAATAATTATACTAATAATACTTTCATTCAATCATGTCATTAGAACTTTAACCTTTTCCATCTAACATCTCTGCTACAGACGAGCTTTAAACACAGTGTGAAAAAAAGCGTAGTACTGGCACTATGTCACAATGTTTTCAACTCGATTCGATAATTACACTTTCATTTTTGGAAATGTTCCTATGTTTTAATATTGATGTTGCAGATGTGTTGTATGTGGGAAAGGGGTTAACTGTATCAGGTAAACAGCAACATGTTTGTCGATTGTTGCACTTTTAATTGAAATCTCACGGATTCAAGGACAGGCAATTGACACGATTAACCTTTCCCACATACAGAAGACGACTTTGGAAAACATTTAGTTAAGATTTTCTTTAAGTAAATGAACGTATCTTTTTTTAAATAGTTGAAAAGGGGCGAATTATTCATTATGACCAACGTATCTTTTTTTAAATAGTTGAAAAGGGGCGAATTATTCATTATGACCAACGTATCTTTTTGCCACAATGTTTTTAAACATCGGCTACTGACGGTTTATCAAATGTCTCTGTCAGTGAGAAAGGGTTTAATGAAGATGGACTATGGGAAGAAGGATGGGACCAGAGTTAAGAGCAGATGTTATGACAATTACTGTAGACATGTTAGTAATAGTGCAATTTTCAGTTTTCCCCTCCATTGATTTTCATATCGAGAGGAAATGTTTCTCATATCCCTTACCTTTGTATCACTCTTTATTGGTTCCCGCATCTTGACATGATGACACGGTTATAGCATGCATCTCGGGAACGGGAAACCAGACGCCAATACTGTAAAAGTACACTCTATGCTAAGACTTTGCGCTCTCGAATATACTTGATTAGAAACAAACTCATTATAGAAACTAACCAACCAGAAATCTTATACGGAACATTTATAAGTACAAAGAACGTTTTCAAAGTTGTATAGTTAAATCCCCATTCTGGTCATACAAATCAAAACAATACCGAACCGAACCGAATTAACCAACCGACTAACAAAGCAATTAACGAACTGACTAACAAATCAACAAATCGACCGACTAACCAATGATGTGATTACAAACATACACACATATAGACAAACAGACGGACAGACGGATCATTAAAACGAAAACCATCAATAAAGTATTAACATTGAGGTCATCTTTAGCAATATGTGCTTTATTAAGAGTTGAATGCCAAACAACAAAATATGACGTATCAACGATATGACGTATCAACGATATGACGTATCAACGATATGACGTATCAACGATATGACGTATCAACGATATGACGTATCAACGATGTGACGTATCAACGATATGACGTATCAACGATATGACGTATCAACGATATGACGTATCAACGATATGACGTATCAACGATATGACGTATCAACGATATGACGTATCAACGATATGACGTATCAACGATATGACGTATCAACGATATGACGTATCAACGATATGACGTATCAACGATGTGACGTATCAACGATATGACGTATCAACGATATGACGTATCAACGATATGACGTATCAACGATATGACGTATCAACGATATGACGTATCAACGATATGACGTATCAACGATATGACGTATCAACGATATGACGTATCAACGATATGACGTATCAACGATATGACGTATCAACGATGCAACTTCTGAAACCAATCTAGGTGTTATGAAAATATAACAAATTTTCCTGATAAATGTAACATTAATTCAGTGTAATGTTCAAGGTGTGCTATATTCAATTAACAGACTTATTCCACTCTATCTGGTTATACAAAAGGAACATTTCATTAACTAGAGTGACCTTCGGATCAAGTTTGATTAAATATACCTCTTTACAATTGCAAAGCGTTCTATTTTTAAACACATGGTATATATTTAAATTTTGTTAATTAAACGCTCCTATTGAATGCCGTTTTTCAATCGATTTATCCTTAAATCTCCGACTGCTCTTTTCGAGTAAACATTTACCCATTCTGACACAACCAAATACCCAAATCAAATACCCATTATGAATCTGGTGTTAGCAAACAGTAAAATATGACGAAACGGTAAACGGACCCGGAACTTATTAAAGCAGTAACTATACGTCAACATTTAGATAATTCTGTCCAAATTCGATATGTGAAATTGTGAAATTGACCAACAGTGCATGGTCATATTAGACTACACGGATGCACTGGCTGAACTGCATGTACACTCTTCGCAAATGACTTAAAGCTGACTTTGGACGAGCACAGCTCATTTATACGTTACAAAGACAATGACCAAGCAAAATAATCATGCACATAGTGATCGTTACCCCGATACTAGTATGCTATATTTGAGCGTCGTCAGCAAAAAAAGGATCTTAGCAAATCAAATATTGCAATATTAAATACATATTTAAAATTATGCTTAAACATATTTGGAAATGATCGATTCATTATTTGCTCGCAATGTTTTAGAAGGGTGTCGTCTTGAAAGGCGTCTAAAGAAGTGTACGACAAGAGTAACTAGTGAGATGGTCAGAACACAGAAACAGGTCAATGCAAATGGCAGATAGGTGATTCATCAACAGGCTGCCTTTTAAAAATGTCAAACGGCGGCTGGATGTAAATTTTCATATTTCGTCCATTAAAATGGTCAAGGTTGAATTGTACTGAAATACTCTGTCAGCCTGACCATCCATAACATTAGCATAAAATAGCCACTGTCCGGCGTCCTTGTCAAAACCCTGTGGTCCTTATTAATGAAAAAGTATTTTGTGTCGTAAACCAAATATACGTTTTTTTTTAAATTTATTCAATTATTAAACTTGCGTTATTGCAAAAGGTCCCGTGACAAATGTATAGGGTAAGAGCGGGCTAAATTCGACAACAATATTTCGACAGTTTAAAAACTGCAAATCATGAAGGACTTTCTTGTTAAACCCTTTCCTGCATAAAACAAATCTGCGTCAGATGACCTCGAAAACATTGACATGCAACATCTCTATTAATTTATATACACTTATAAATATTAATGAAAACATTGACAACGTATATATAGACATGCAACATCTCTATTAATTTATATACACTTATAAATATGAATGAAAACATTGACAACGTATATATAGACATGCAACATCTCTATTAATTTATATACACTTATAAATATGAATGAAAACATTGACAACGTATATATAGACATGCAACATCTCTATTAATTTATATACACTTATAAATATGAATGAAAACATTGACAACGTATATATAGACATGCAACATCTCTATTAATTTATATACACTTATAAATATGAATGAAAACATTGACAACGTATATATAGACATGCAACATCTCTATTAATTTATATACACTTATAAATATGAATGAAATCATTGACAACGTATATATAGACATGCAACATCTCTATTAATTTATATACACTTATAAATATGAATGAAAACATTGACAACGTATATATAGACATGCAACATCTCTATTAATTTATATACACTTATAAATATGGATGAAAACATTGACAACGTATATATAGACATGCAACATCTCTATTAATTTATATACACTTATAAATATGAATGAAATCATTGTAGAAAAAGTAGAAACTGTCAATATTGATTAATTTCATTTGTTGCCACAAAGTCGTCTGCTGCAGACGTGTTAAAATGCGTCTGCTTGTGGGAAAGGGTGCACCAAAGTTATCGTCAGCGATAGACGACGAATATTAATTAAAGAACACTTCACTCGAAATGGCTATTCCGCATTCACCGAGTTCTTCCCCCAATGATCCTTTTTTTACCAGTCATAATGGCTGCGGGATATTTTCTTTGCCTTGTTATTATTCTTCTGAATATGCATATATTTGTCATAAAGAGACAACTGATCTTCTATTTTCTCTTCGATTGCTATCTAAATAATGACTCATCCCGTTTTTCTGTCACATGTTTAATAAATCAACTAGCTTTTATGTGTCTTTCGGTGCAAATAAATATTTATAGTGTGAATAAAACTTCTATTGATACATTCTACCTATATCATAACAATGGACGAATAGTGCTCGAAAAATATATAGCTTAGCCGTATTGCAGATGAAAACAACCAAATGTAACAATTTTGACCAGTAAATATCGAATTAAACCTTTCCATCCTATAGCCGCATGTTGACGCATCTGCAGCAGACGTCTTTTGAAAACATTGTGACAAAAGAAGAAATTGCTCAAAACGAGTAATTTCTCCTTTTTACCACAATGTTTTCAACTCTTTTTGATAATTAAACTCTCATTTATGGAGATTTTTCACGCTTTTGTATACAGGTTTTCAAAGTCTTCTGCTGCAGATTTGCTGTATGTGGGATTCTAAAGTATATACTAAACGTAAGTAAAGTAAGATGTATGATATTATATTCTCCACTCTAGTGAACGTACCAGTAATTTCTGACTGATGATCCAACTACGTCCTGAACTCAAGATTCGTCTCCACCCGGGCTGATCTATAAGGAATCTATGAATTAGGTCACAGAAACTGATGACGCCAATATTCCTTTTTAAATTGACTTTCAAACATACCTCCTGAATTGTTGATCTCATAAAATATAATCCATAAATAGAGAAACTAATGTTTGTTCAAAAACAAAACAAACCACGAACAAGTTATCAACTATTGAAACTCCTTGACTTAACAACCTCTGCAGCTGCTAATAATTTTGGAAAATAGAGACTTGGCTTTCTAGCATATACATGTCGTCAAGTCTTTATATGGTACATTCATCAATATGCATTCTTGCTTTCTTTTGGTGTTTTGGCTCCTTGTTTTATTGAGAGATCGAGAGACAACAATGTGTAACGTTGACGACGTTGAGACAGTACACATAAGGCAATACTTCCTTGGCATTTTCTTTCATACGACAAATTGAAATGATCTTTGCAAATATTCCCTATCTCAATAACAGTGTGCAACATATATTTATACGGGGTTCTGTGTGTTATTATATGAAGAAAGTAATGGTTAAAACTATTTATGATGTTTATTGTCGATATAATAACAGCAATTTGGTATGCAGTTTAGGTATTTTTGCGCAATTATGGTAAAATACACCATTGTTTATATTTTTATTTGAACGAGCGAATTCTGACTAAGCCAAGTGCTACAATAAAAGCTCTCTGGCCTTGTTCTAGATGTTTGAATGATCTAATAACCAATTATATTATTATTAGCTCAAATAAAAAAAAAGGATTAACGAGGATGGCTGGAATGCTACCATACTAAATATGATCTAAAATTATTTCAATCTAATAAAGCTATAATGATGTTAGTGCATTAAATGTCGCAACATGTGCACAAAATACTTGAAGTCAAAGGGATTGTACTCTTTCTCCATGTATGGTCCATACACTGTGATAAAAAGGAAAATTTGGAATGGATAACAATTAGTTTTTAATATGACTATGTCTTCTAAATGTTCGCCTCTGCATGTAAAAAAAAAAATTTAATTATAACATGTTTTGGTTCCAAAGCCCAATATTCTGAAACGTCACTCTAAATCTAGTACACCACAAGAAAGAGTACTGTTTAATTGCCCATTGCTATTTCTGTAGCTTAACTATTAGTCATGGATAAGAATGATGTCTTTGTCACATACGGGTTTATTATTGACGCCGCGTGGAAGCGCGGCGTCAGTATGGGATAGGTTTTAATTTTGTACCATGGGGTGACGTAATCGAAAAGGGAGCAACCAACAAATATTATTGTAAAGAAAAACTCTGTAATATGTTTGAAAAAACAGCCTTTATGATTGAATAAATTGTATTAACTGATTTAAGAAACAACAAGATACAAAATATGTACATCTTTTACCGTTGTTACAAAACTTTAGACACATTTAAATTGTTTTTAATAACTGTTCCCCAATATATTGAAAGAATTGTGGTGATAGGGAAGCAACCGCCGACTAAGGTGAACTCCGCTTTTACCTAAGTATTTGCATTTGACGTCTGTTACAAAGCCGTTCAATGTCGGCTGTAACAGGGAAATATTTAAAGATGAATGCCCTTGTCATAATTTCTCTAAGAATGATTTCAATCTATGCGATTCAAAGATGGCCATGGTGACATGTTGATAAATCAGGAGCAGTTTGAAAACATCTTTAATAACAGTATTGCCTTGTTTTGATGCGATTTGATTAATTAGTGTAGGCGTCCGCTCACAATACAAGCATTGTATGACAACAGAATGGAGAAGAGTACACCGAACACAGTATACAAAGGTACCGGAGTATCAAACTACACTGGGAACGTCTGCACCAGTTTACATTGTTGGTGTGTGGTACATCCTGCTTATAGAGAATTTCTGATTTTCTTTAACTCTTTCAGCGCCGAATTGTTTTAAGTAGACTCTTCCATGTCCAAAATAGGGCGTGTCTATTCCCCATTTAATAAGTGTTTTGGAATATTTTGATAACTAAAATAATGCAAATAATGCTCTTTACGAGCTGACTCACCTGAATCAGTACTGTTTGCAACCTCAAAATTGCCTTTGGCGCTTAAAGAGGCAATGACTGGTGGCTACAACGTGTGTTTAACTTCTTAACACTCTAAGTAAATTTTAGAATGTTAAAATGTTCAGACTGATCTCAACTTACATTGTTTGCACATGTTGATTGAGTCCTTTCAAATTAAAAATAGTAAATGCATTTGGCATCGATCGCAATACGTCACCCGAATACTGCCATCCATAGGAAAACGAGATGCACATGGCCAGTCTGTGTGGTCACTGTCGACAAAGGTTTTCTGGACATTTGCCCGACCATATGACATCATAAATAGACCACGATCGGATTGGTCGCGTGCGCCCGTATTATTACGATATATATGCCGTATTAAAACAACATATTGTTAGAACAGTTGACTTAACTAACGATCTGAAACTAATTCGTGTAGGAATCAGTTTACCATGGACTCCCGTAAAGTCGGAAGTCAAAGGGTTACAGAAATTACATCGATTGATCGCATTTCTTTTATATGAAACTCGTTTTTCGACTGTCAAATGTGTAATCAATGTATACTTGGTGTTACTTATAAAAGGCTAGCCTGTAATAAAGTCCTATCAAAAGGGAACAGCACGGCAATACTTTTGATAGCTACATTTATTACCAACGACATATATACGTTTTAGGCAATGTTTGGAGCTCGACGATATATGAGCCGTCCGACGAGAAAATTAACATTATGATCTCTGCGTAATGTATCGACCAAGATCAGCCTGCGCAGTCCGCGCAGGCTAATCCAAGCCGACACATGCGCGTCTCGGGGGGATAGAGGTATAGAGTAATGATACCTGAAACAGAAAATCAACAGGAGGCGAAATGTGTCTGTCTGGGTTAGCCTGCGCGGCAGATTCCACAGTGTTGTTTTTTTTCGTTTTCATATTCGAATTATCGGAAATCTACTGTTCCGGATTGAAGACATAACGGGTGCATAATTGCCGAGTTATCATAAGCTGTCTTTTAAGATAAGAGATGCATTAATTATTTAATATAATGTGATAGTAAACGACAGCAAAACATTGTACATCATGATTGGATTACATGCACAAATAATCATATATTGACTGCATTAACTGCAATCTCTGTAGCCATTTACTAAATGTATTTCGTTAACACATAGGACATCCAATATTCAAATAAAACGTACGACTATCCCATATTTACAATCAGTGTCCTGGATTGAAATTCAAAGACAGGATGTCCATTATTCAACATAAGGGGTATGATAAACTCCAATATGGTGCAATATTCACGACCTTCAAGTCGGATTAGGCAGGATGCGTAACACAATAGGCAGGAAGTAAGCCCTTCAACCCACTTCTTTGTGTGTATTCGAGGGTTTTTGAAAAGAGAAATAACGAGGCATCCGAAAATTGGTTCTTCGTCAACACAAGACGGTGTCCCCCGTTTGCAGTATTTATTAATTTACATAACGAATTGGGATCTAGAGTAATTCATTCCATGGTATATAATACCATTTTCTGTTAAACCTTCCCCACGTACAGGAAGTTTTATGCACAGACGACTGTGTAAACATCCTGGCAAAAATATGAAAATATATTGAGAAATGAAAGAAATATCATCGAATAGAGTTGAGAAAACCTTGTGACAAAAGAGGAAATTGCTCATTATGGAGGAGTTCTCCTTTTACCACAACGTTTTCAAAAGTTGTCTGCTGTATCGGAGAGCGTCCATAAACATGGTAAAGTATTAACCGTATTGAATTTGAAGAGGGGTCTGCTTCGATATTATCTATTGACAAAGTGTTTATCTATTAAAAGTGTAAAACATAGTGAGAGAAGAGACATTTATGTATTTTGCGCAACATCTGCTTTTATCTACTAGCTTTCCAAAAAAGTTCCTACAGAGGCGTCTCATGTGTAAAACCAAGTCACCAACGATGAGGATGAAAATATAACTAATTAAACACGTTTGTGTTGCGTTTTATTTATATATGGCATTTTTACCAACAGCAACAACTATGTTGTACTCACAGTTTACTAAATTTGACATAAATGTGGCCGCAGTCGGAGATTATAAGCCCAATTCATTAAAATCAATGTTGCGAAACAAACTTTTCAACTATACAAAACCGTACTAATATATCTACATAAGTATAACTAATAGTAACTGCCCTTTACAAACACCAACAGTTCATAACTCGAATGTATATACGTTATTTCGCTCGAACATTCTACCGTTTCAATCTTAAGTCAAACCCGACCGAGGTTCAAACCCTGGACTTTCGCTGCAGAGTCGGACGGGATAACGGGAATATGAGGAATATGACAAAATGTTTGACCTTATTTCAACAAAAGGACTATTTATGCATGCCGTGTCTGTGTCATGTCTTGACTAAACGGCAAACGCTATCGTTTGTAAGGATGATATAATCCTGGCTAGAGATAGCACTATAAATACTGTAATATGAACTGATATTGGAACAGTATACCTTACTGAAATCTCAACGCTTTACTCATCTGCATTTCTTAACTTGTTCAACAAATGCAGACGTATCGTTACCCTTTCGCTGTCAAAGGCAATTTAAGGCTTTTGAAAACTATGCAGATTCAGACGGGCCAGCTCGAAATATGCATTGCTTGCCCCTTAGACATTAGATTTTACCAAATTTCCTGTTGGACAAAAAATGGTGTAATCCAATTGTTAATATGTACAGCCGACTTTGTGAAATTTGTGAGATTACTCGAAACAGTGAGGCAAAAGGAAAAGCTTGCCTGGAATAGGCAATTCAATTTCAACTTGTGTACCAATGTGCTACAATTCAATAACACTACTAACTACTTAATGAGACTTACCATAGGTTTACCTTCATATTTTTAATGTCGTCTCCTGCGGATTCATGTATTTTGGAAAGGTTACACACATGTTTCCTTCCTCGCCACATAGCATCCAAACGTCGGAAGTATGGAAAACGAGTAACTCTTTCTAAAGATGATTAAATATGGCTTGGTTAGCGGTTACGGGGAGTGCAATTTGGAAATGCACACGTCCTAGTCGAGTGCTCATGCAGGGATCATGGACTAGTGAACTGTCATCGTGCTATAACTGAACCTCTGTTTTCATAATTTGTTAAACCCTAAAGACCGCAGTTTGACAGAGAAAAGGTTTTCAATGAACGTTATGAATGGGTTTGCGCAAAGTAAATATGGACTCTTGATGTTGTTTAATACCGGGGATAGTAGAAAATACACACACGTCGCTGCACACCTGCATTCCGGTGAAGATTCCTTGGCTTGACGAATACAAAACAATCGGGTCTCACTCTGATTTCATAAATAATCTTGAAAAGGATATAAAGTAATAGGAGTGATTAGCGGACATGATTTGCGTTCGCTTTGCGCGGCGGGGCTGAAATGGATATTTATAAATAGATAAGCATGACAGTGTTTAAGCCTTTCCCAGATACAACAAATCTGCAACAGACGACTTTGAAAACATAGTGACAAAAACCTAAACAATCTCCATAAAAGAAAGCTTAATTGTTAAATAAAGTTGAAAACATTGTGGCCAAAGGAGAAGTTTGTTTTTAAAAGTCCTCTGCTGCTATTGCTTCAAAATGCGTTTGCAGGTGGGAAAGGGTTACATAAATCATTAGGCATTTATTTGAAAACTCGACCTTGTATCACATGAACACCTAGCTTATAGACCCTACGATCAACGATGCTCCAGATCAGCAACAGCCTTCGACCCGTCTAATCACGATTCTCCCTGCTCGGTCGGTAGTCGTAATTCCTTCAGAACAGACCAAGTCCAGATTATTGACGTAAACACCATGGTTGTAATTTCAGTTTTGTTATATAGTGTTTGTACGTGTCTCGTGGTCTCAACTATCGTTTGAAGTGTGAAATAGAGCGATAGGTAAACAACACAAAAACAGAGTTGCTGATTATCATATTATAGTCTGTGAGTTTGAAGCTTGAAAGGTCCTAACGTTCTCCCTGCGTGAAGTTCCCAAACACCGTAGACAAATGTTTGAACATCACATGCGAACACTGGTAACCTTTTTCTACATACATGAGCATCTGATGAAGAATACTTTTGAAAACATAATTGGTTAAAGTATAAATTGAAATGGTTATAGTAAACGTATAGTTTAATTGCAATGTATTTATAAGGCTATCACCCCGACAAAAGCTTGCCGGGATATAAAGTGTATGTGTGTATAAAGGTAACATATATAAGTCACTGTCAACTGTATGCCATATATCACGGTGTTCTTCGTCTAATTAATATATCATTTTGTTTTTCTTATAATGGCGATGCAATCGTAATGTTAATTCAACAACAATTTGTGACAAGGAAGGAAACAATTTTCCTTTTACATGACCCGACTTGACAGATATATACGATTTATTTGCAGTCCTCAAATGTTTTGCATGACAGGGAGACTTTACCTTTAATCAGGTATTGTGATCCTTCTATATGAGCTACCATAATAGCCGTTCCACGAGAAAACCAACATTGTGGACTCTGCGTAAAGTATCGACCCGGATCAGCCTAAGCATGCTGTTTCAGGAATCATTACGACGATTCGCCTGAGACGGAATGTGTCGGCACGGAATAGAATTCGCGGACTGCACAGGCTTATCTGGGTCGATACATTACGCAGAGTCCATATTGTTGGTTTTTCCCTTGGAACCGCTCAAATGTCATGATCAGGTGAATATTGTCGAGTAATACCATGGTTGACATCTGAATCAATGTAAACAATCGATAAGCATAACGCGGGAATCACCTGTTTGTCATCGAAATATCGAAAACCCGACTTGTTATCAGTGGAGCGATAATACTCTATATGGTCCTCTTGTGTTATCGTGTCAACGTTAAGCATATCAGTCTATTTATAGAACCTGCATTGTATCATTCTTGCGTTTTCAATTGATTGATTGATTGATTTGGGATTAACGCCGCTTTATATACACATGTGTTTACTGGCTTTCTCATACTAGCACCCAACACAACAGTCTTACCTAGTAATTGACTACTTTTCCATATAGACTGGAAGACGAATGGCACTTCGGAAAGAATGTTTGGCCGATCTACTGTTCGAACTTACATAGCTTTGACCTACATCCCGACTCGCTACCGACTTAACTTACAGGGCTCTTAAGGCGCAATGGCTTTCACCTTCACGAATACATCTTATGGGCTTTCATCCGAACCAAATAGAAATCTGGGGTACTTGTTCATGTGCTATTGAATATATATGAAACAGTTTGATTGTGAGTAGGCCATCTTATTCTCTTATTCAGGTAATGTCAAGGTAACTAACACTCTTTGAGCTACGCAGCCATATGCAATCCTCTGTTATCTCTGAGTACTTGGCTTCCTTTTGGATATGTGCACCTTGGTGATAATAAGCCACCATTTGACACGAATACTATTTCGCCTCGTGTACTTAAGATACGCAAATGCACAAAGGGTCACCCATGCAATATTTGTGCCAATAATTTTCAAATCGGACAAGTACTTTTGGACAAGAAGATTGTTTAACTTTTCACTATGCACTTATAAGTCAAACAAGCTCCAATCCCTGGTGGTCATCTTTTTCAATGGATCGGAATAATTTGAATAATCTTGGTAGAGGGCCACCCAAGGAATATGTATGCAAAATAATGTTCAAATCGGGTCTGTACATCTGGACAAGAAGACGTTTACAGCAACCAAATGGGGGCAACCTAATGAAAGAACGCCGGACGGTGAGTGATCACATTAGCTCACCTCACACTTTGTGTTCAGGTGAGTTTAAAATCAGAAAGCCGGTGGCCCTTTACATGAGTAAATCGCTTTATTAGCTATTTTTCATATAGAGACGCTTTCTGACGCCTCTGCAGAAGACAGCCTTTGAAAACATTTTGCTAAATAATACAATTACTCCTTATTTAATAATACTACTCCCATTTCTGGAGATTTGCCACTTTGACATGTTTTCAAAGCCGTCTATTGCATGTGTGTCGTGTGTGGGAAAGGGTTTAAAGTAAACTGTTCAGGAAATCCATTCTTGTACATATTATACCTATTTAATAGAATGCAAATATTGGGACAGTGCATATTTCGTCATTTACAATCAATTTAGCATATATGCAAATACGGTCTGTCTATATTTGAGATATAATCTCCCTCTATACTGTACACATATCAATTCTATATAAAGGAAAGAATAACCCCTTAACCCATATCCTGAAAAAAGGTATGGTAACACTATTTGCGGCTGATAAAGACCAAGATCAGCTTCTGGTTTTGCATTGTTCGCTTCTAAAATCTCAATCATTGACCAATCTATGCCAAAACAATACAATAATGCTCCTAACGAATGACGAGGAGGAATGTTTCTGCAGTAGGATACAATTAATACCAATGAGTCAATCAAAGAGGGAATAATATAGGATAAATATAAAAAGGCACTGGCATGTAATTGGTCTATTGTATTTGTAGTTTATGTCCTACAGGCCTATTGAGGTGTATGCAACTTTGGAGACTACCGCATCAAACTGTCTTGAATCTAATAGATTGAAGATGTCTATTTAAATTTCAGCTCGTAACGAAAGCAGTTGTTATTTTATGTCACACTCTGGATCACTACACTTCTAATCTGTTGAATGATACACGTAACTGTCTGAAACTTCTGTAAAAGTTATAGACCAATATAATCATGCATATGATTACGGAGTAGAGCATTCTCTCCCCATTAGTAATTCCCTTATAAATCTTGCTCATGCATAACGATGCAAAATCTATTAATAAGCCAAGGGTGAAAAAGACAATCGTGCAACCATAGCAGGATAAGGGTTACCGTTTCTCTTCGTCTTTTTATATGAGGGTACACTGCCTTATCAAGTCGGATTTCCTGCGATACAGTCCAAATGCGGTGAATTATCTTTTCTATCATCCACTTTATAGAGATACATGCATATCATCCACATATTACATATAAAAGAAAATGTTCCATATGAAACTAGGCTGGCTCTGTAACAGCTTCGACATTTGCTTCTCATAAAATAGATCGATATTGGTTACAAGATCCTAGTTAGATATGCATATACATACAATAACGATTTTAAAAGTAAAGGGTGTATTGGTCTTTGACCTCCAGGTGTCCTGAGTGAGATTAGGATGAGGCTATGTATGTCAAAAAGATACTATTTACATTAATGTTGACAACAATGTGCACGAGGAACACATCGGTAGGGTTACACCCTCAGCTCTGAGTTAGATTCTTTAGTTAAGCATAAATCACAACCATTACTCTATAATGCAAGGGGTAGGATGAGACTGTGTAGATAATCGTACTATACTCGCGTGAGTCTTCACTGGTCACATACTGTTGTATTTAGGACACTTTCCCGGTGTCTCAGCACGAAGTAATTTGTTCAAATCGAATTCATTGTCACACACAACTTCCTCATTAGAATAACTAAGTTGTTTCTCGTCTTTTTTCCGAATAATTAAATGTAACCGGAGTCTCGACCTAGTTTTACGTAATTGTGTTTATTGTTATCTTATTTGATTTATGTTAAGTAGATTTTTTTGGGTAGTGACAAAGAATAGTTATCTAATTAACAGCTATCCAAAAGATCGAATTTAATCAATACTTCCAATAGGTATAGTTTGACATCATAACTTTTACAAGTATCAGTTAAGAGACAAACTGATTGTGTATAATATTAAATCAGATGACCAGATGCGAAAACCAACACTTAGGACTCTGCGTAAAGTATCGACCCGGATCAGCCTAAGCATACCGCGCAGGCTAACCCGGACAGACTTGTTTTGCAACTTATGGATTTTCTGTTTCAGGAATCATTACTCTGTACCTCTATCCCCCTGAGACGGAATGTGTTTGCCAGGAATAGCCTGCATGGACTGCGCAGGCTGATCTGTGTCGATACATAACGCAGAGTCTACACTGTTTGTTCTCTCGTATCCCGGATCATTTAGCCTCGGACAGATTAGAACAAACTAATCCAGAGAATTGGTGGACTTTGAATAATATTAAACCAGCACTATATAATGTTTAGCAAACTTGGCAGATGCCCTGTGAGACAGCCTGGGGTAAGAGACTTAGGGTTTGGCAACGCCAGGTCTATATCGTACTCCAAACTACAACGTCAACCCTAGGAACAGAGCACCTTGTCATTAAGGAAGAGCCCCTGATGCATGTTCAGATCTATTTGATCATGATTTACTGAACTGGTTGTTATTTCAGCTTTCTTAAAATATGTCAAAGCATCATAAAGTAGGAGAGAAAACTACAATTTGCAATTGAGACCAAAATACGAGTCTAAACTGCTCGGAAATTTTACTGTTTGGTTTGAAACCCGTGTTAACAATGGCGTATTCAGTGAACACATTCATAGAGTAACATGCTAAATGATCATTTCTTTTTAAGAGCTTATTCTATCTATAACGCTGAGATGTATTTGCATATAATCCTAAGAAAACCATTGTTTCACTTTTTAATAAAAAGAAACCCCGTTACACTTACATACGTGTCACATTCTTATCCAGGTTGAATTTATTGAGCGATTAAAACGTTTGAAGAAAATACTCATTGAACTATCTAATAAAGAATTTAATTCTTTAGATAGATATGGCTTGACATCATATACTTACACACATCAGATGGAAGGCAAAATGCCAATTTGGCCAAAATCAAGAGCACTCCATTGTGTGAAATATTTCCATTTCCGGGCCGTGTTGGTCCACTTGACCGTCTGAGAAAACAAACTAATGATTTTATTTATAAATTTTAAAAACAACTCGGGGATTACACATTGTTTATTAACTTTGATGACCACAATCTTGTGGATAAAACTTGCGAAACTTGAACAGGTTTGGCCTCAGTTTTCCCTTTTCACTATTCCTATGTTTCAGACGCTTTCTACTCATCCTTTTAAAATAAACTTGAAAATTCAGTGGAAAAATAGTATGAATTCATAATGGACTATAAGTTAAAAAGTGCGCAGTCAGAACCTGATCTAAGCCGTTTGCAATATGCATTTTACACTACATTTACATATAACATCTGGTTTGTTAATAACTAGTTATGGTTCAAAGACAAAAATATTGATTACGTAAAATGGACATCATGTTATTAGATTATAAATTCGTCGCTAACGTTTTCCAGGTTATAGACAACTTCTGATGTATATGATGTCTCAATTCGTTTAAATCATTGTGGTAAAGGAGGTATCGCTTGAAAAGATAAATTACCTATAGTCTTACTGTGATTTCAATATGCGTTTCACTAATTCCGCTGGTATGTTTTGTTCGTAAATCAATCGAGAACTGAACTATTATATAAGGTAAATGGGTTACGAGGTTGATATTGAAGAAAACATAGATTATGATATTTACATGCTATATCCCGGGCCTGGGTATCTGTCAAACCAACAGATCGGGATGGACTTTGTGCATTACTAGATAGTTATTTAATCTGACACTTAAATCAACTTTAATTCATTCCATAACCCTGGACAAAGTAAGTGTTGAAGTTGACGGTCTAAAATCCATGCACTTTTCTTGGATATTTATGTTTTGTTTACACTCGTCTTTCTTAATAGTCGAACACAGGACCTAGGGGCGGTTGAACTTGTATGTCATAAATGAAAAACTCAACAATAGCTTCATTGATACAGGGGCATTTTATTTCAAATGCCTAAAAAAAGTGTAGATTGTAAAATATACACTGTACGACATGGGTGTCTGTGACACATTGGTGAACTGTGTAGAGCTTGATCAGACTTCATGGATGCAACGAATGATCTAGATATATAATGATCACAAATCTACTATGGTGTGTTTTCCAGTATTGTGTCATACGCAAATACGCGTCTCGATGGTGTAAAAACTTAACGACTCAAACTACTTTTACGAACAATGCTTGGTCTGTGTGGTTTTTTATGGCACATGCTACTATGTTATCGTAAAAGAGATATTGCCTTCATTTTTAGAAATCTAAATCGATTTATAACGTGTTTGTCTTACATATATACAAATATATTTATCTAACTGAATTTGCTTCAAAGGTGTTGTACTCTACTTTCAACAGTTTTGCAGTTATATCACGGCGTTTCTTTGGTTCTCTTAAGGCATAACCATACCGTAAATTGAACCCACAACCTCCCACACCCGAGACAGACGCTCTAACACAACACCACCGAGACAGACGCTCTAACACAACACCACCGAGACAGACGCTCTAACACAACACCACCGAGACAGTCGCTCTAACACACCACCACCGAGACAGACGCTCTAACACAACACCACCGAGACAGACGCTCTAACACAACACCACCGAGACAGTCGCTCTAACACACCACCACCGAGACAGACGCTCTAACACAACACCACCGACACAGACGCTCTAACACAACACCACCGAGACAGACGCTCTAACACAACACCACCGAGGTAGTCAATCTCTTAATGAAAGAGATCATATGATTTTCGAAAACGTGTGCTTAAGACAATTTTTGTTAAAACAATTCCCTGTCTATAGCGACCATACTCTTAATTTCCCAATGACTCATTTTCTGCATAAATGACTCTGTAAACACTGGCTGAACTGTATGCTGTTAACTGTGACACATATATCTCAAATTTGAGATATAAACTTCTAACTCAAAGAAACTTATATTTGAAGGATATCTCTTATAAATAAAAAATAGTCGTTCCGTCTTTGAGAAAAATGTCTCAAATGAAAGATATCACTCTTAGTTTGAGGGATATCCCCCTTTGTTTGAAGATATATCTATACGTTGCAAAATAATCTCTAATTTATAATTGACGAATTGTTTTCAAAATGGCTAGTAACACTGTATCCTAGGAAGCATACTAGACACAGTTCGTTCATTTGTATTCTACAGACAGCCTGTCTATTTAATAACTCTGGAGAAAGTGGTTAACGTTCTGTAAGGAGAAATTATAAACAAAGATTGACATTATCTCATAAGATCTACTTTATTTTTCCGTTTTATCCTTTAAATCCAGATCGGCGTGTTCTTGTGTAAATGTTGAGAATTGGAGGTAACTTATCCAATAAGTGTTCTCAGGATACCCTTGAACCTAGACCCTCCCGGGCACTTCAAAAGATGAATAGACCCCACATAGAGAGAGGAAAAAATGAAAACCGATCAAAATGAGAAGTGTATTCTCCGTGAACTCTTATACCATTATCCAAATAAGACCTTTCACTCTGTCCCGCAAATTGTCGACTTTTGGCGCATCTGACGCAACGACTTTTGTAAACGTTTAGGGAAAAGGGGAACTTACTAAAAGTTAGCAATTTCTCCCCTTTCTCCAAAATGCTCAATTAAATATTAATATTAGTGAATTTTATGATATTTCTCACGTTTTGCAGAAAGGATTGTCCTAGAATATTTTCAGAGCGTATTTAATATGTGGAGTTAGGTTTTAAAAGACTTTATTTCAAATTCGTCGGATTTTTATGAGAACTGCCCTATCTGATTTTGTATTTCTAGAGACGTCTTGTATGATCGATTGATTGATAAGGGTTTCAACGTTTGCGGCATGTTTTTCTATCCACTTGTTTCCAAAACTATTTTGGCAGTAAATGTTGAAAATAAGGTCAATTGAAAGTCAATGCAAATTTACAAAATTTGGCTTCCTGAGTATGTCTACCCAGAGTCAATAAAGCATAAACGATGAATATTTAGATGTTTATTGTACTGGAAAGTTAAATTATTTCTCTAATTTTATCTCAGAATTATGATTCTAATATTTCAAGACAACTTTTGAACAGTTTCAAAATTTTGACCATACTATCTATTCAGCACCTTTAATAGACAGGTTGATATCTCAACTTGTTTTCGATTTCTTTCTGTTGGCTCGCTTTTCTATAAAGAATCAAAAACAACAATGTAAGACAAACTTACTTATCTGATTTTGAATTCAACGATTTGATTTCTAAAATCGTTGATAATTTGTAAAATTTGCTTTTGAAGATATTGTTGAAGAGGGCTGCACGACAATGCTTATTCTCTATCAATGTTGATCGAACGTCGTTTCAATCCTTTTTCTGTTATACCTCGCAGTGCGTGTTCTAGCTACTCAACACACCATTCTTAACATGCAATTATAACTTCCTGTATAAACTATTTAGCCAATTAGGGGTACGATTAATGTCGCTAGTCACAGTGACGTTTATAATCATTGGTAATAAGTAATGACTGGCCCCTGGATTCGGACTCGCGACATCCATTAGTAGCCCTGTCGTTACCGATTTAACCATCGCCACTCGGCCCTATGTATGAAGGCAAAGGGTACAACGACTCTTTAACCCTGTTTGATTACCATTATCGGCCCCTTAAGATATCTCCTCAATTTATTTAAATATGTAATTTGGCAGTTTGAAGTAGTTGGATAAGAGTCCTTTTATCAACAGCAAGCAGGCAACCTAAGAACAAATGTTCTTTTGTCCATACTATAAAGGTGATTGATAAACTGACGTATTACGACTATTTCGGTAGAGGTGACTCCGGCGTGTATAAAACACATACTAATCCCGTTTCGCTTACTGTGTCAAGTGCGTTTTCTCGGGCTTTACTATGGCTTTTACAAATATCTTTATTATTTGCATGGTTTTTTTTAAAAAGAATATTGTGGTGACCCTTTCCGACAGGTATACGCATTTTGACACATCTGCAGTCGACGACTTTTGAAAACATTGTGACAAAAGGAGAAATTGTTCAAAACGAGCCTGTTGTCACAAAGTTTTCAATTTTTTTCAGTAATCATACCTACAAAAATAGAGATTTTCCATAGTTTTTAGTAGACATTTTCAAAGTCGTCTGCTGCAGATTTGTTGTACGTGGGAAAGGGTTATGACCAATCAGGTTATTTCGACGGAAACGAACTAAGTTACAGTCGTGCCAAATATATATACAGAAAGGCTGTGTGAGAGAGGGTTCAATTGGTACACTATTGTAATGCCCATTTCCATTAATACAATTTTTACAATTGCATGATGTTTCAGAAAAAATGATTCGGTAGTCCAAACACATATTGTATGTTCTAGAGTATATATTAATTAGCGTTAGATAATACTCATAAGTGGTATTAAGCTTACATGGGCACAAACTGCCCACAGTTAGCTGGTTTGATCTGTCAGTGTCAGACGTCCGTCGTGCATGGTCGATGCCAACACTCATTTTATAAAACATCTCTTCCTATATAACTTGATGAACTCCACCCGCATGTAGTCTCGACATTAAAAGCTAAAATAATGTACTGGTTGATGCGGGATCAGAAAGGGAGTGTCAATGACATGTGTTTACTCTACTGAAATAAATAAAATGAATATGATCGGTGAAAACATGAAAGAAATATGTTGAAAACAACACAGACAAAAAGCAAGAAACAAGGACTGGATAACATCTGATACACGAACAAAAATCAAAGAAAGTTGAGAAATGAAAAAATGGACAAACCAGACAAATTCCATTCGTCTAAACGAGATGGTACAATCAAAGAACGGGGATTTAAAGCTAATTGACCATGCATGGATAGCTTGACTGAACAAGCAGAACATGCGGATTATTAAAGAGAACATGGCTCGTATTCATAGTTACCAAAACTATATGTGGGCAACATCAACTATCCTTGTTAAAGACACATTTAGAATATTATAATCGTCTGAAGGAACTCAAGAACAACAATAAAATGACCATTTCAAATGAGTACAGAACCTTCTTCAAACTCACGAAGCAGAAATTCGTGAGTCTGAAGAAAGAAGGTATTGTTATAAATACAGACCCACCTGATGAAACAGAAAGAACTGAAGGAATGAGAAATCACCTGAATGTGACAACTTAAATGTAGAGAACTGAATAAAGATCATGCCACAACAACAGATATAGTTCAAACTTTCTAGCATTGCATTTACAAAGGGGAAACAACGTACCGAATTATGGAACAGGCAGTTATCAAGCTAATATAGACAGAAATCCAAAATGGCAAACAACAGCTGGCTGGGTATTACACTTTTTTGTCGCCAGTAAGTTCGTATCTAAAAACCATCATTAAGAAAATTGTTGCAACGACCGACAGCCTATTAATAAACGAACAAGCATGTTCACTTGGACTTCAAAAATGCTTTCGACGGTATGCAAATAGAAAGCCAATGGGAAAGTACAATAGTGGATTGTGTTTCTCTACATCTGATTAAACAATTAACTCTTTCCCACATGCAACAAATCTGCAGCAGACGACTTAGAAAACATCTAGGCAAATTAAGAAAGAATTCTTTAAATGAATGTACAGTTGAAAACATTTTGGCAAAAGGTGTAATTTCTCAGTATGAGCAATATCTACTTTTGCAACAATGCTTTTAAACTTCGCTTGCTGTAGATGCGTCAAAATACGTCTGTAAGTTGAAAAGGGGGTAAATAACTGTTATGACAACTGAAGATTGGTAGCATTAGCCTTCAGTGTGAACTAACATCTTGGATAAGATAAAGATTTGCAATTATATGTACACTCTTTCTCATAGCTATAGGCTAACAACTACTGATTGTTCCAGGGGCCACACTAGGGGCAATTTTACTAAACAAAAAGAATAAGAATTTGCAGATGACTTCGCTATGTCTTTGTTTACTCACCAACATATACAATGAATAACAAACATGCATCACAATTATGCTGGACAAATTTTGGATTTAACGACTTTGCAATTGATAAAGCTTCATTTGTGTCCAACCAATTGACTTAACTACGTGGGGTGTCAGAACGTTATATGACAAGAGTGTTATTTTGGGTACTGGTTCGAGAAATCCATGAAACGTATGATAAGATGAATTGGCCACTTTATATAACTGAAAAACTGTTGAAAATGGCGATCAACTCAATAGTTCTGACTTATGAAACACATTACCTTGCTTACCTATCGGATCGGCATCCCCTTTTGCCAGGCACGAGGTACGTATTTGCTACCGGTATTTAGCTAGCTATCAGAACGGAACCAAATATCGCCACTGCGATTTGAACCTTAGAACCATCGCCCTAAAGCGGATGCCTTTGCAACTATGCAACCGAAACCTGTCGATACACAAGAGATATCCATACAAATCTGTAAAACAATAATTAGTTTATAGACGCTTTATAATTCAAACATATCGAAATTCACTGATCGAACCGGGTACTTAAATCGTCCATAGGGCGGTGACATCATTGTTATGAAGGTGGTAATTAATATAACTTTAACTATGTAAATCTGTTGACATTGTGGTTTAAATGATTGATTTGCATATAGGAATTTTGTCGGCAATCTTCTTTGATGTTTTTAAACATACATCTAGTTAACATATTGGATATTATTACATTTATTGAATTAATTTGACGATTTAATGGAGTTCAATAGAAATGGGACGCACATCTGTCGAGCTTTGAGTAGGTTGTTTTTAGTCATAATTTGATATTTTACTTTAAATACTACTCGCAGACAAATTGAGAGATATTTTCTTTTGTTAACATCATGGACGAAGGATAGAAAAAGTTTTAATTAGACGATGTGGATGTGTGATGTAACACTATCCATTAAAAGATATATCGTATTAAACTAAGGTTTATTTGAGAGGATTGTTATTGTAATTTTATGATAAACGATCATTCGTCCACGACCAGTATTTGGAATAACCTTCGTAAGTCATTGTCAGTCTTCCAGCTTATTGCAAAATGATGAATGTTTGTCTATTGTCAAGTATCGAACTCATTTAACTTAGGCCGAGTGCCGATTAATTCCACCAATTGGCTAACAGTTTATGTGGAAAAACAGCCAGTAGCTTGGAAGGATTGTTGTGTGGATTACTGGTGTGAGAAAGCCAGGAAACACATGATTAGGTGAACTGGCTGTCGTGATATAACTGAAAAATTGTTGAACATGGCGTTAAATCCCATCAATCAATAAATCATTTAACTTAGTTAAGAATCCTCGTCGTAACCGAATACACTATGCATCCATTGACAAACTATCACGTGTTATATTTTACAAAGCTAGGTCGATTCAAATGCTTATACTAATGGTAAAGTTATGTTTACGGTTGTTTTATGGGTACTAATACACATTCACAGTATTTGTGTTTATTAATCTTATTAAAAGCAGACCTTAACGTCGCTGCATTAGCAAACACTCGTATCTTGGTCTGATTTTAGTTAGATAAGGGTCTGTAAACAACGTTTCGGATAATTCTCTAACAGGCAAATCAACACATACTTGTACAAAAACGACCCTGTAACACATTTTAACTGTCTTCTACATACAACAAATGTACAGCGGAAGACTTTGAAAACAGCAAGGCAATAATGTAGAAAATCTCTATAAATAAAATAAATAGAGTTGAAAACATTGTGGCACATAGAGAAATTGCTCATTGCTGCAGAGGCGTTAACATGCGTCTATATGGGAAAGGATCAATATAACCTTCAGACTTATGTTCAGGACAAAACGTTTACTTTTTGGTAATTTGAAACTTTGATACATAGTTGTGGGTAAAAAGCAATTTCCTCTTTTTGTCGCACTGATAGAAATGCAGATCTGCTGTTTCAAAGGCGTTGAATGTCGTATGTTACAGGTAAAACGTTAACCATTTCCCACATACGACAATTCTGCAGCAGACGACTTTGAAAACAAATTAGCAAAAATGTGAAATATATCCATAAATGAGAGTTTAATCATTGAATATAGTTGAAAACATTGTGGCAAAAGGGGCAATTGCTCATCATGAGCAATTTCTCCTTTTGCAAACAATGTTTTCAAAATTCGTTTGCTGCAAATGCGTGCAAGTGGGAAAGGGTTAAGACACTCAAGCACGGGGTAAAATATATCTTTCCTTATAACGTCTTATTTACCTTCTATGTGAGAAAGTAGTCAGTGGCTTCGAAAGAATGTTGTGTAAGTACTGGTGTGGGAAAGCCAGGAAAACATGGGTAGGTGCACTGACCGCCGTGATATGACCAAAGCTGTTGAAAGCGGCGTTAAACTCCAAACAAACAAACAAACAAATCTTATTTACCTTGCGTATAATTACCATAGTCCTTACTTTGTTTTATTTAGGTTGCTTCAATAAACTACACATTGTTTTTCAGAACGAACTAAAGTGAAGGCCCCTTCCTATAGTGACGTACAAACGAAAGTTATTCTGGAGAATATAATCATCACCTAAATCAACCAATTTCAACCAATAGTATCAATACAGGCTTTCTCTACGGTAATTGTTTTTTAAAATTCGTCTGACCTAAAGATAAGTGTCAAAAACGCCTTCTTTTTTGATTAGGTAAATATATGGGACATGTCATAAGAATATGTTTATTGACCTATATATGGGGAAAAGAAAGTGCATAGTATAACAAACTTATATTTCATCTTAAAACATTTAATTTAGACCTGTAAAACGAATGCTTATACAATTTTAGAACTATGGATCCATCTAAAGACGGTTAATGTTGATCTCGTACAGTGTTTTGAAACAGAACACATTTTACATGGGACGTCTTAAATGTATGTATACTTTAAAACCAGTCAATCGAGGTCATCCTTTTTTTCGGCGATAGCTGATTAACGTGGGTTTTGACCTAGATGTTAAACAAATGATCTAGATTGTAGACCAATCAAATGTTGTATTTAATGAATAATGTCGAAGAAATAAATGAAATGAAACGTTCTGATTGGTTCATAGTTAAGTTGGCGATCCTACGTGAGGCACTATTAAGGTGAAGTTTTAAAATGAAATGTTCTGCATACTAACCTTTAATTGTTTTTCTTAACAAAAAGTGAAAAAAACAGTGAAAACGTATGAAATATTATATTTAAGAGCAAAATATTAATTATTTTTGAAACATGATAAGTTTTCAGTTATTTATTGTCAATTGAAATGTATACACCTGTTGGGAGCCTCGCGTAATCTCCAGTCATGTGATGCGCAATCTATTACCGATTATATATATTTTAAAGAACAATGTTCTAATCGAACAATGTTCCAACTGGTTCACGATTATAATGCATTACCAATTCATTCTTAGATCTACAACATTATTGCACACATTTCATAATTCATGGAAAATTACTGATTGTTTTGATTACTAACAAAACCTTTCTGATATTCAAGTCAAATAATATGCGCATGTTCCATTTCTAGCGTTTTCTCATATTGATCGCCGTTTATCGTTTTTAAAGATTTTTCTTGTTAAAAAGTAATAAGTAATACCGTTTTAAGCAGTTTATAAAAAAGAATTTCTCGCTTTAAATAAACAAGGAAAATTATAGAATTTAACGTCTTCTCAGCTTCTCATAATCGTTTTATTATCTCATTCGCGAAATGATAAAAACATATTTATTTTAATTTTGTGATTGTCGATATCATGTGACCCACGATCATATAGAGTATATCAATAGACCCCGTAATGAGTACACACAAGTTGGCGACACTTACGAATGACGTAAAACTTTCATTGCGAAAAACATGTTGACGATAATACTGACCTTAATTTGAGAAGAAACTAGTAGAGGGTGATTTTGATGACGTTATGAATATATAACATATGCTGTCTGAGTCATGTTTACACTTTTCAAATTCCGTCTGTAAAACAATAATGTCGTCTCTTATTTTTAAGAAAATGACATTGACAATTGTTACTGTGTTATGTTGCCAAATGTGTGTCTTCCTTTCACTTCTTTGTACAGACCTCAGGACGAAATGATTAAACCTTAATCATATCCCGTGATGAGCGGGTTCTGCCTATTGTTCTACACAAACGTGTCCGGTACTGGTTACATTTCCAGGAATTAGACATTGAACGTAATTACTACAAGCTAAATGTTTGTTTCACATTCAAATCCATGTAAAATAATTATATTTCAACTGAACTAAAAATTAAAACTTTTGATAATTTGTTTAAAAAAGTGTATCAATAATATTTGTCTCATGTTATATAATATGTATTTTCTTTGTCCGCCTGTAAAGACTATAAAACATTTGCTATGTTTTTCGCCAATAAAAGCTTTTGACTTTACTTTTAAACCATTTCCCGCATACAACAAGTAAGCCATCCCGCGAGAAAACCAACATTGTAGACTCTGCGTAAAGTATCGACCCGGATCAGCCTAACCATGCCGCACAGGCTTACCCGGATAGACACCTTACGCCTCCTGTGGATTTTCTGTTTCAGGAATCATTACTTCATACCTCTATTCCCCTGAGACGTAATACGTCGGACCGGATCAGTCTGTGCGGACTGCGCAGGCTGATCTGGGTCGATACATTACACAGAGGCCATAATGTTGGTTTTCTCGCGAGACGGCTGATATGTGTTAGCTCTTAAACCTTTTCCAAAATACAACAAGTGCGCAGCATGCGACTTTTAAAATATCTTAGTTAAATGTGGAAAATCTTTATAAATGATGAAAGGGTAAAATTAAAGTGAAATCGTTATGTACGGCTGTTCTTGAATATCATGTTCAATTCAGTGTAATTTCCTCTCACTTGATCATGAATATTTACATACAGGTATGAGCATTTTCAGCATAACAACTATAGTTACTCTTGAATATTTTAGTTTTTTTTGTGTTCATCACTTTTGCTCGTCTGTGATTGGCTGAAATATTAGGTTATGAACAAAAAAAAAAATAACATTGGCGACGGGCTGTACGTGCTGTATTATGGAAAATAAAGTTGCCGAGCGTCATATTCGTTTCAGTCGACGAGTTTCATAAAAACAAAATTAGCAACAAGGCACTTATAACATTTCATTTATCGAGATTTATTCTCTTTAAACAATATTTTTAATAAATGCCGAAATTCAGAACAATTGTAAACAATATGCTGTCATTTAAAGTGACGTCACACTGGAGTGACGTCACGTACGCGCTGTGAGTCGGCTATTTATGTAACTAGTTACATAATGATATTTATGTCACTGCTTTATGTCACTCCTGAAGTGCAAGTTATGTGATAAAATGTTTTATTTACTCACTGAAATAGCCATATTAATGCTAAAATATAAGGAATGGAGCGTTTTTTTTCGTTTTCATGGGGGTATGAACAAAAAAACCTGATCACACATTCTATGAAACCGCTTCGCGATTTCATAGAGAGTGATCAGGTTTTTTTGTTCATACCCCCATGAAAACGAAAAAAAAGCTCTCCATTCCTTAAATGATTTTCCCCATAAACAATAAATCTAGTTTTTGTTTTTGTTTTCAAATCACCATTGAAAAGCGTTAACAATAATGTGTAAACAATGAATGCGCGTGGTGTTTTCAAAGGTCGTCTGCTGCCGATGCGCCAAAATGCGTTTGCACGTAGAAAGAGGTTAAATGAGGTATGACCATAGTTTTGCAAAACACAAATATTTGAATAACATCGTTTTGCAATTAAAATGTATCAGGTTAAATTTACATATTCTAAAAAAACGAATACAACACACACTCATCTATAGATAAATATTGTGGAATAAGTCTGTTTGAGTGGTGATCTTATTTAGGTACCTATCTTATTTAGTACTGTAAACCATAGGAACTGCTGGTAATTATATCTGAACACCGGAGGACTAGATAAGGAGGAGTTAATAGGTCTTTCTTATATGATATCTCTCTTCGCAATCATTAAAAACCTTTGATGTTGGTACTCAAAAGAATCGTCTCACCGAGAGCTGTGTGAACACCAGCGTTTTATTGGTAATAACATGCCCGTCGACCGGAGCCCCAAGAACGAGAAGCTACTACTACAATTTCAAAATAATTGGCATAACCCGTTAAAGGATCGAACCCTGGTCTGCCGCTTTCGGGGCGGCCGGTTCAGTTACTACAATTCCGAAGCGGTGTGCGGAATCAGAGAATAATTAGAAGGACTCTTCCACTAATAATCTGTATTGACCTACATAATTTATCAAGTGAGTCTCAAAAACGTCATATGTATCCGTGCCAGGACAAAGGTACAAGTTGGCAATTCTCAAAAGAGTTGGTTCAGATCAGCCTGTATATTCGCTTAGTCTTACCTGAATCTTCACAATTTGACAGATGCTTCAAAAAAGCTTTGGAAGACATACTTATGTGAGTAGTAGGGTCCTACTCTTATATGGTCCGACACTGTTCATCAAAGCTAACATGTACCTATGTGTATGGTAGGGCCCTTTTTGTCTCGTCCCCCGCCAATACATGATAAGGTAAATTATTCATTTTGGAAAACCCAACATCCTTTAGGTAAAGTGCGCTATAACGAGAAAGCAAGTGGGATGTTTAAAACACCCTTCATCGGAACTAAGGAGTTTTACTCTTTGTAATAACAAGTTAAAGTCAGTGTCTAAGCGAACATTTGCTATCGCTATCGAATAGTTAATACACTATTGTATTTGTCATAAGTTACACATTGCAGAAAGGCAATAATTGTTCATACATAGTTATACTTTATCAATCAACCTTTTGTATTTCCTTTCCGTCAAACCTGTCCTTAATTGAACTATAGAGGTTGACTGACATACACAGTGTATAGTTCTGCATTCATTTTAAAGCGTTCGAAGTTGGGATCTCCATGCGTCTAGGTATGTAGTGAAGACTCAGGCACTCACAGTCTCACCGGAACCTTCACTGCTCGTCTACATACGAGCCGTTCGACGAGGAAACCAACATTATGGCCTCTGCGTAATGTATCGACACAGCCAGCGCAGTCCGTGCAGGCTAATCCGGGCCGACATATTCCGTCTCTGGGAGATAGAGGTATAGAGTAATGATTCCCGAAACAGAAAATCCACATGAGGAGAAAAATATCGACCCGGATTAGCCTGCGCGGCATGCTAAGGCTGATCCGGGTCGAGAATTTAAGCTCATATAATCTAGTCCCAGCTGCATAGTTTGACAACAAATTATAACTGTATAGCCCAATCAGTTTTACGCTAATGTACCTTTTTAATATATAGATGCGGTTTCGGACAATCACGAAGACCCTCAACTAGAAAGGTTGACTGATATACATAGATCATTTGTATAAACTTTATTCGATAGTGTTTGTTTTTTAAATAGTTGATAAGGACTTATAATTGGATACCGATTTCGTGTCGATATTTCACATTAACCTGAAATACTATAACTAAATATTCTAGATTAAGTCTACCCGCAATATCAAGGGGTCGTGAGTTCGAAACACATCTCGGTCATTGGTTATTTTGTGTTGATGGATAAAATGTGTTGTGAATATCTTCACTAGTCCTCCAGCAATAGTCTACAATTAAATGGAAAGGTTACAAGTTGGCTTGGGAAACTGCTTTGTGGAATGATATTGTGAGAAAGTCAGAGAATCACTGGAACCATTTGTAAACGCCGTTAAGTTCAAAGCATGCAGCATTGTGATACAATGAGACAAACAACATTTACCTTCATTGCTATCTTTGTTTTGTGTACACTTATCAAATATGTAACCAATTCACTGGTGTGATGTTTACAGCGACGTCTGCCCTGAGAAGACTTTGCAGTATGATGCAGAAACGAAATTAGTGTCTAAAAATGGGACATCGCTCATTTTCACCGACATGTCCTTTTTCCCCGTACTTCTGTGATTGAGACGTCAACCGACATATGTATGAGGTTAAGGGTCACGGGATGTTCAAAACTTCGAACTAAGTGTCCGTTTCCGAATATCCACCAGGAACTATGATGTCACTGAACTGTATCAAAGTTCCCCTTACTTCTATATTACTCAACGAAATTCTCCAGTAGTTCATTCTTTCGCTGAAAAAGACAATTAAAGGTTTCTGCAAACAATGCAGATTCAGCTGAGACAGCTCGTAACGATTTCATTTTACCAAATTTCTTGTTAAACGAAATATGGAGTGATCCAATGTTCAACATGGAAAAGTCGAATTTGTGAAATTCGACAGTGAAAGGGTTAAAACGATTCAGTTATATCCGTAAACTTTTCCCATAAGAAACACATCTGCAGCAGATTTCTTTGAAAACATCTTGGCAACCAAATAAAAAAAATTGTATATCTGCAAGTGTAATTATTGAATCGAACTGAAATCCATTCTGGCAATGATGAGCAATTTACATGCCACAGTGTAATCAAACGTCGTCTGATGCAGATGTGCACAATGTGTCTGAAAGTGGGAAAAGGTTAAAGTAAAAAGTGTACATGACTGGCTGTATGATCTGTATCAGTGGTGTTCATACTACAGGCATTTGATCACTAAAATGATGGTCTGTGGCGATTGTAAAGACCAATGTGGAGAAAAAGAAACCGATGTGAGTGTTGGGGGCGGTACCGACCTCAGTGTTAACATGTATTGCTCGGAGTCGTGTGTTCGTTAACATGATACGATTTACAAACACTAATCAAGTAGTTCCGATGCCTTCAACGATTACAAAACAATGTGAAAAATACAAGGTGTTGTTAACGTAGTTAATTTCTGGTCTTAACAAAAACCTTATTGAGACGAAGAACTGTTAAATGCCGGTGTATGACCTACTATTCGGTATGAAGTAAGTTGGGCTGCACTCTACTCTTTCGTGTAGCGGGCTGTCACTATACGGGTTGTGAGTTCGGACCCCATCACTGCGAAGATCGTATCTGAGGCTAGACAAATGTCAATGTGACAAGCGTCAATGGGCTATTAGTTTATGTTAAAAGAAGCAGTCAATTGCTTGGAAAGACTATGTGTCAACTTTAGGACAACTTTGGTGAATTTGGCCCAGTGATATGAACTTTGCTGAACACGGCATTAAACCCCAATAAATCATATATCAAATGAAACCGTCCTTCATATAGACAAGACCGCCTCCGGTGTGTAGTGGTAGAGCGTCCGCCTCCAGTAATTGTGCTTATTAGGCATTAAGTGGGTATGATCTGTTGAATCCGATCATAACTAAATCTAGTATACTTAAGTACTATCAACATGTATTTTGGTTTTTCCAGGCAAACATTTTCTTCAAAGTGTTAGCAAAACATGTACATGTATTTTGATTAGTTTTCCCAGAATGTTCTTTCCAGGAAAGGAAAGGCACATATATATACTACACTGATGTGAACCAAGATATTTGATGTAACGCCAGTTTTATTAAATTGCTTAAAAGAAGAATAAGAGATACCAATAGCTTGCTTCTTTCCCAGAGAAGACTTCATTAAAGTTTATGATTCTATCAGATTATAATGTTGACGCAAACAATCAATTGTCAATCTGGTCCTAGCAAAGTGGTCCCCGTATACATGTGTTTGCTCATTGCTTAGTTAATGCAATGAATAGCCAAATTTACATCAGACCAACCTCTCTATACTTAAATGTGATGACGATGATTTAGCCAGAATGGACTAGCGATAACTCCAATTGATAGTGTAGTTTAAACCAATTCGTGGAACGGTATTGTCTTTTGAAACCATTATATAATCTTCAGTTCTGATTGCACATGCGAGCAATACTAACTGCTGATGTGCTATCCTTTCATGAAATTTGTTTTCACTGGCTTGGTTTTTAAACTTTTAATGATGAATCACTGAAAAACGTGAAGATCATGAGATAAGAGTTTATTGCATAACTTACAATACAATATTGTGTGAGAAGGTGTATGACCAAACCGTATGAGATATCTTTAAATATGGTATCAAACGGCATGTGCATCCATATATTCTGACCAAACGCTTCGCTGCCTGCCCAAATTCGACACACGTAGCACATAAATATCACGAGCTAATGACATTATCTGCCTTTCGTGTCCTTAAACCACATGTTTGACGACATTTAGCATTCTTATTTAAAATACAGTGTGTATGTACTTATGCCAACTTTGTGTTCAAACCATCATATTATCGCAGCTTCCGATTTAATAACTCTGAAATCGGTCAAGTACTTAACCTTCAACGGATAGTTTGAGAAATAACAATAGTAAATTGGGTTTGTTGTTGCTGTCCTGTAAAGGTTGACTTTTGACTTTTAACACTATACACTTTTGCATAGCGGTAATGTTGACTTGCATGTCGATAGTATACTTATGTATGACACATACACGAGTAAAACATTACATTCTCCACTTACACTATCTTTATTCCCTCAAACACTGACTTTTTTCCTGTAGAAATGACCATGAAATGATTATTTTATATGTATAGTATTACAAGATGCATGTATATGTTAACGTAATTAACTATGTCTTTGTTTATGAAAATTCAATTCAATTCAATTCATTTCAATTCTTTATTTCTGTATTTCAGGCCACCGGTCCATATACAATAATATATACAATACATACAGTACAATGGTAGGAATGATAGTTATATAATACTGTTACCTTACACTTATTCCAATTCAACCCATTATGATACTCCTTAAAACTGTATTATGATATAAAAGTAAAGTCATAATAGCATACGACTACTGAAAACAATCCATATTTGGGGATAATAAACGAAACAAAACCCATAACACAACAAAAGTGGCAACCAATCGAATTTTAACATAGTTAAATAACCATGCAGCAGATGTCTGCCAATCGTTTTTATCATAGTCACACAGCCACGCAGAAGTTGTTTGCAAATAGCACTTTAACATATTTACACAACCACGCAGAAGATATCTGCGGCGTCTAACGATTTCAGGTCGTACTGCATATGCTTACAGTGAAGATCCAGGCAAGCATAAGCATATGCACAGTCCCCAGAGCCTTCATTATACGTCCACGTGTAAAATAGTCAAAAATGCATATTGTTGTCGAACGAACTGTAATTGCAGCTAAAAATTATCTTTACGCCAATACACCATATATGGTCCGATTACGTAGAGATCGCATGACATACTGCTTAATATCAGCGATATTTCCTTTTTCTAGTATGTTTGCAAAATCAGCTTGCTTTCCTCTACTGACGTCTGTATTCGGTAAGTAGTAAAAGCTGTTTAGAGATGTCATGAGTTTGTTAACCGGTCGGTTGATACCAAATGATTTAGAATAGGAAGTAATGGCTTTCTCGCCTTGGCACTCAAGGTTGTAGATTTTGCATAACGACTGACTCGCTGGTGTCAGGATAAATGGACCAGTACTACTGGTAACTTAATGACGGTTATACATTTGAAATCAAGTTGAAAACGGTTTACAACACAATTTAAACAATCAAAAACACGTTAGGAAGAGATAACGTCGTATGCAGACATTGGCCATGCGCAAGATGCTATCTTTGTACGAGCAGGATTAGACAATATAAAGGTATTTTGTTCGTCTAAAGAGCTGTAGTGAAACATTGAGTTTATGATGAAATCAGATGTAAAGATTGTTCGTTATAAGTACCTTCCTTATATGGTAAAGTACTGAAAATGCAATGTCATGTATAAATAGCTAAAACATTATACCACAGTTGTAATATATTTGTATGTATATTGCCATAAACTATGTGGTCTAGAGTGATTCCGTTATATTGACAGGAGGGCCTTGTACGCATTCCTCTACTTGAAGAGAACAATACAATGTATAGTATTACGATAGTTAAAATGCACGCTCGTGCATACCCCAATGTTCCCAATTAGACGTGGTAACAATTCCAAATGCCTCGACTCGGATTATAATCGGGGGGAGATTCGAGTTTTTCGTAAGTGTTTTTATTGAATGATAATATTGTATCAGACTTCTGTTTATTATTGTATTTTTATTCCTTACCCATAACCTCTTTAAAAGACAGACTGGGGGTTGACTGTTAGGACGTCCAATGACACAAAAGATGAGACAAAAAAGATACAAACAGTTACACTAGTCTTTTGTCATATATGATCATAGTTAAATCGTTCATCATTGTTTTCTTAAAAATCCGTATCACTCCTGTAAACTATACCATGTACCATGTGTGCGCCCTTACGAAAGGGGGAGGGGGTGATGTGGATGGAATGTCAATGACATCATGTTTTGTATTTGAGCGGCACTCTGCAAAAAACAACCTTCAGTTATTTACGCCTCGCGTGGAACCAGAAATGGAAGTTTAAACTGACTTTGCACTACTCCCAAATCAGTCATAGAGTATTTCAAGAAACAGAAGTATTAGCAGTTCGAATGCATAAGTGCAACACGGACACACGGACCAATATAACTATGCATTCAAAGCAGACATTGCTTATCTTATTTTACTTCAGGACGAACCCGCGCAAAATGGTTTAGACTATAAAGGAGACGAGCCGGGTTAAGCTCAGTCGCTAACGTTGAGGTTTACCGTCCAAGGGGTCTTGGGTAAGAATTTGGACTTGGCAATTCAATCGTTCGAGGATTGACACAAGTCAATATGACTAGCTTTTTTCGTCTTTCATCAATGGGGTTAATATTCTATGTGGGAATGAAGTCAGTTGCCTGGGTAAGTACGTTGTGTGGAGTACTGGTGCGGGAAAACCATGGAACATTTAAATAGTTGAACTGACCGCCGTGATATAGCTGAAATACTGCTGCAAACGGCGTTTAACTACAATCAACGAATAAACTGTTTATGACTATATTGGTTGACTTAGCCATTTGTATCTGATATACTCAAGGTAAAACCGAACTTTTAAACACCCACTCAAATTTAACAACTACGAACGGATGTTGTATGAAACGTCTCATGCAGAGAATTGTAAATTCGATGGCAAATAAACTGTAAAACTCACTGACACATATTAAAATACATCGAGTGGATGTGAAGGTTTTTTATTTGTTATTTCTTTGAGATCTAACATCATTGGTGGATGACACATTCCGTCTTAGGGGGTAGATGTATAGAGTAGTGATTCCTGTGTGGCATGCTTAGACTGATCAGGGTCGATACTTTACGCAGAGTCCACAGTGTTGATTTCTTTTCACGAGACGGCCTACAGATTGATTATTGTAAAGCTACGCCCCTGCATTACTGGGACTAAATCGATAGACAAATCAATCACCTTCACCTATGACACAGGTTTCCATATCAATGAAATACACTTTAATTACGGACAACACTGTCGTTGACGATTAAAGCTTAGTGGTTAGGTAAACCCTCTGTCAACATAACGGATAGTGCTCTTCGTGTTTTGAATAAACATACGTTCAGCGTTTGATCTTGTCATTGGTCCCTTACCGTGCTTAACTCAATTCCCTGATACAGACATCCTTTGACCACTTAGTCAAACATTGTCCAGAAATATAGTGATGCAACCAAGAGATTTAGTACGGGATGAGGGTTGTCGTGTACGTGTTGTTTGCTGCTGGGTGTGTGTGACATAGCAGTAATTATATTATAAAGACATTTGTAATCTAAAGTAAGATCACGACGTTACCTAGGTGAATAAAACACGACGTTACCTAGGTGAATACATCACTGCGTTACCTGGGTGAATAAATCACGCCGTTTCCTGTGTGAATAAATCACGCCGTTTCCTGGGTGAATACATCACGGCGTTTCCTGGGTGAATAAATCACGCCGTTACCTGTGTGAATAAATCACGGCGTTACCTGGGTGAATAAATCACGCCGTTACCTGTGTGAATAAATCACGGCGTTACCTGTGTAAATAAATCACGCCGTTTCCTGGGTGAATACATCACGGCGTTTCCTGGGTGAATAAATCACGCCGTTACCTGTTTGAATAAATCACGGCGTTACCTGGGTGAATAAATCACGCCGTTACCTGTGTGAATAAATCACGGCGTTACCTGTGTAAATAAATCACGCCGTTTCTTGGGTGAATAAATCACGACGTTACCTGGGTGAATAAATCACGCCGTTACCTGGGTGAATAAATCACGGCGTTACCTGGGTGAATAAATCACGCCGTTACCTGGGTGAATAAATCACGACGTTACCTGGGTGAATAAATCACGCCATTACCTGGGTGAATAAATCACGCCGTTACCTGGGTGAATAAATCACGGCGTTTCCTGGGTGGATAAATCACGGCGTTTCCTGGGTGAATAAATCACGCCGTTACCTGTGTAAATAAATCACGCCATTACCTGGGTGAATAAATCACGGCGTTTCCTGGGTGGATAAATCACGGCGTTTCCTGGGTGAATAAATCACGCCGTTACCTGTGTAAATAAATCACGCCGTTACCTGGGTGGATAAATCACGCCATTACCTGGGTGAATAAATCACGGCGTTACCTGTGTAAATAAATCACGGCGTTTCCTGGGTGGATAAATCACGGCGTTTCCTGGGTGAATAAATCACGCCGTTACCTGGGTGAATAAATCACGGCGTTTCCTGGGTGAATTACCAGAACAAGCGGTAGGCTTTAAGCTTCGAAAGAATGTTGTGTAAGTACTGGTGGGGAAAGCCAGGAAAACATGTGTAGGTGCACTGACCGCCGTGATATGACCAAAGCTGTTGAAAGCGGCGTTAAACTCCAAACAAACAAACAAACAAACCAGAACAAGAGGTAGGCTTTATGCCGCTTTCAACATTATTAACGATAAATCACGGCGATACCTGTGTGAATTACCAGAACGAGAGGTAGGCTTTATGCCGCTTTCAACATTATTAATGATAAATCACGGCGTTTCCTGGGTGAATTACCAGAACGAGAGGTAGGCTTTATGCCGCTTTTAACATTATTAATGATAAATCACGGCGTTTCCTGGGTGAATTACCAGAACGAGAGGTAGGCTTTACGCCGCTTTCAGCAGTATTAATGATAAATCACGGCGTTACCTGGGAGAATAAATCACGGCTGTTTCCTGGGTGAATTACCAGAACGAGAGGTAGGCTTTACGCCGCTTTCAGCAGTATTAATGATAAATCACGGCGTTTCCTGGGTGAATAAATCACGGCTGTTTCCTGGGTGAATTACCAGAACGAGAGGTAGGCTTTACGCCGCTTTCAGCAGTATTAATGATAAATCACGGCGTTTCCTGGCTGAATAAATCACAACGTTACCTGGGTGAATAAATCACGGCGTTATCTGGGTGAATACATCACAACGTTACCTGGGTGAATAAATCACGGCGTTACCTGGGTGAATAAATCACGGCGTTACCTGGGTGAATAAATCACAACGTTACCTGGGTGAATAAATCACGCCGTTACCTGGGTGAATAAATCACGGCGTTACCTGGGTGAATAAATCACGACGTTACCTGGGTGAATTACCAGAATGAGCGGCAGGCTTTACGCCGCTTTCAACAGTATTAATGATAAATCACGGCGTTTCCTGGGTGAATAAATCACAACGTTACCTGGGTGAATAAATCACGGCGTTATCTGGGTGAATACATCACAACGTTACCTGGGTGAATAAATCACGGCGTTACCTGGGTGAATAAATCACGGCGTTACCTGGGTGAATAAATCACGCCGTTACCTGGGTGAATAAATCACGCCGTTACCTGGGTGAATAAATCACGGCGTTACCTGGGTGAATAAATCATAGCGTTACCTGGGTGAATAAATCACGGCGTTACCTGGGTGAATAAATCATAGCGTTACCTGGGTGAATAAATCACGGCGTTTCCTAGGTGAATAAATCACAACGTTACCTGGGTGAATAAATCACGCCGTTACCTGGGTGAATAAATCACGGCGTTACCTGGGTGAATAAATCACGGCGTTTCCTGGGTGAATAAATCACGGCGTTACCTGGGTGAATAAATCACAACGTTACCTGGGTGAATAAATCACGCCGTTACCTGGGTGAATAAATCACAACGTTACCTGGGTGAATGAATCATGGCGTTACCTGGGTGAATAAATCACAACGTTACCTGGGTGAATAAATCATGGCGTTACCTGGGTGAATAAATCACAACGTTACCTGGTCGAATATATCACAACGTTACCTGGGTGAATGAATCATGGCGTTACCTGGGTGAATAAATCACAACGTTACCTGGGTGAATAAATCACAACGTTACCTGGGTGAATGAATCATGGCGTTACCTGGGTGAATAAATCACGCCGTTACCTGGGTGAATAAATCACAACGTTACCTGGGTGAATGAATCACGGCGTTTCATGGGTGAATAAATCACAACGTTACCTGGGTGAATAAATCACGGCGTTACCTGGGTGAATAAATCACGCCGTTACCTGGGTGAATAAATCACGCCGTTACCTGGGTGAATAAATCACGCCGTTACCTGGGTGAATAAATCACGGCGTTACCTGGGTGAATAAATCACGACGTTACCTGGGTGAATTACCAGAATGAGCGGCAGGCTTTACGCCGCTTTCAACAGTATAAACTATTAATCACGGCGTTACCTGGTGAATAAATCACGGCGTTACCTCGGTGAATAAATTACGGCGTTACCTGGTGAATAAATCACGGCGTTACCTCGGTGAATAAATTACGGCGTTACCTCGGTGAATAAATCACGGCGTTACCTCGGTGAATAAATTACAGCGTTACCTGGGTGAATTACCAAAACGAGCGGTAGGCTTTACTCCGCTTTCAACAGTGTTAACGATAAATCACGGCGTTACCTGGTGAAAAAGCCATGGCATTACCTGGGTGAATAAATCACGGCGTTTCCTGGGTGAATAAATCACGGCGTTACCTGGGTTAATTACCAGAACGAGCGGTAGGCTTTACATTTACATCGCTGCATCTGTCGTCATTCTATCCCTGAAACAAATACGTATGTTTATATGTTTGTTTGGTGTTTTATGCCGCTCTCAACAATTTCCCCAGTTATATCAAGACATTTCCTTAGCAAGTTACCAGTACAAATGGTCCATTTATTCTGTCACAATCCCACAATCCCGAGCGTCAACGGTGGAAAGCCATTACTACCGTGTTTGGTATGACCCTGTAGTAATGGCTTCCGTTGTTGACGCTCAGAGTTGCGAGAATAGCATTAGGACAGTTTGCATCGTTGTCAGGAGATATAATACCAGTAGTACTGGTAAATTACCAAGGAAGCGCCGGTTTTATCTAAAATAAATACTGTGAATAACGTCGACAAAGAGCATATAAACAAACAAACAATTCTTTACATCACTATGTATTCACTGACCTCATCACTACGCCGTTTTTGTGACGATTGTACTGCAACCCGCCACTGAGCCGCCAACTAGATACAAGGAGAACAACAACAACAACAACAACAAAAACAGTTTTCTGTTACAGTAAACCGAATTATGATGAGATGAAAAGTTTCATAATTGCTACCCAGACGCACTATTCCCTGTCACGTAGACCTGGTCACATGTAAATAGAAGGAATCGCAAACTCATTTAGAAACTTGTGTAACCTGGCACTAATTGATCTTTGTCTGTATGAATTAACATTCGGCAGTTGATTGTTTTGGTGTTTTACAACCTTTTCATCAACTTTTCATTTACAGGACGGTGTTTTCTTGGTAAGATACCAGTACTACTGGTCCAGTTATATGACGGTGTTTTCTTGGTAAGATACCAGTACTACTGGTCCAGTTATATGACGGTGTTTTCTTGGTAAGATACCAGTACTACTGGTCCAGTTATATGACGGTGTTTTCTTGGTAAAATCAGCCAGTCAGTCGTAATGCTATCCCCGCAATCCTGAGCGCCAAGGAGGGCAGTCGGCAGTAAAACAATAATTATGGTTATTCTATAACGCTGTCTTGACTGCGTAGTTCAGAAATATAATCTATTCTTGGGTTAGATTCTTACGCTGTCCTGATTGCGTAGTTCAGAAATAGAATTTAACTATTCGTGGGTTCGATGCTTACGATGTCCTGATTGCGTAGTTCAGAAATAGAAGTTAACTATTTGTGTGTTCGATGCTTACGCTGTCCTGATTGCGTAGTTCAGAAATAGAAGTTAACTATTCGTGGGTTCGATGCTTACGCTGTTCTGATTGCATAGTTCAGAAATAGAAGTTAACTATTCGTGGGTTCGTTGCTTAATTACGCTGTACTGATTGCGTAGTTCTCAATGATGTAGTGATATATTGTCCGTCTCGGTGATGAAGTGGTATATTGTCCGTCTCAATGATGTAGTGATATATTGTCTATCTCAATGATGTAGTGATATATTGTCCGTCTCAATGATGTAGTGATATATTGTCCGTCTCAATGATGTAGTGATATATTGTCCGTCTCAGTGATGTAGTGGTATATTGTCCGTCTCGGTGATGTAGTGGTATATTGTCCATCTCAGTGACGTAGTGATATATTGTCCGTCTCCTTAATTACGCTGTCCTGATTGCGTAGTTCTCAATGATGTAGTGATATAGTGTCCGTCTCGGTGATGAAGTGGTATATTGTCCGTCTCAATGATGTAGTGATATAGTGTCCATCTCAATGATGTAGTGGTATATTGTCCGTCTCAATGATGTAGTGATATATTGTCCGTCTCAGTGATGAAGTGGTATATTGTCCGTCTCGGTGATGTAGTGGTATATTGTCCATGTCAGTGACGTAGTGATATATTGTCCGTCTCCGTGATGTAGTGATATATTGTCCGTCTCAGTGGTGTAGTGATATATTGTCCGTCTCGTTGATGTAGTGTCCGTCTCGGTGATGTAGTGATATATTCTTTGTCTCTGTGATGTAGTGGTATATTGTCCGTCTCGGTGAAGTAGTGATATATTCTTTGTCTCTGTGATGTAGTGATATATTCTTTGTCTCTGTGATGTAGTGATATATTGTTTGCCTCGGTAATGTAGTGGTATAGTGTCCGTCTCGGTGATGTAGTGATATATTGTCCGTCTCGGTGATGTAGTGGTATATTGTCCGTCCCGGTGATGGAGTGATATATTGTCTGCCTCTGTGATGTAGTGATATAGTGTCCGTCTCGGTGATGTAGTGATATATTGTCCATCTCGGTGATGTAGTTGTCTAGTGTCCGTCTCGGTGATGTAGTTGTCTAGTGTCCGTCTCGGTGATGTAGTGATATATTGTCCGTCTTGGTGATGTAGTGATATATTGTCCGTCTCGTTGATGTAGTGATATAGTGTCCGTCTCGGTGATGTAGAGATATAGTGTCCGTCTCGGTGATGTAGTGGTATATTGTCCGCCCCGGTGATGGAGTGATATATTGTCTGCCTCTGTGATGTAGTGATATAGTGTCCGTCTCGTTGATGTAGTGATATAGTGTCCGTTTCGGTGATGTAGTGGTATATTGTCCGTCTCGGTGATGTAGTGATATATGGTCTGCCTTGGTGATGTAGTGATATAGTGTCCGTCTCGGTGATGCAGTGATATAGTGTCCGTCTCGGTGATGTAGTGATATATTGTCCATCTCAGTGATATAGTGGTATATTGTCCGTCTCGGTGATGTATTGATATATTGTCCGTCTCGGTGATGTAGTGGTATAGTGTCCGTCTCTGTGATGTAGTGTTATATTGTCCGTTCCGGTGATGTAGTGGTATATTGTCCGTCTCGGAGATGTAGTGGTATAGTGTCCGTATCGGTGATGTAGTGGTATATTGTCCGTCTCGGTGATGTAGTGGTATATTGTCCGTCTCGGTGATGTAGTGGTATATTGTTCGTCTCGGTGATGTAGTGTTATATTGTCCGTCTCGGTGATGTAGTGGTATATTGTCCGTAACGGTGATGTAGTTGGCTATTGTCCGTCTCGGTGATGTAGTGATATATTGTCCGTCTCCGTGACGTAGTGATATAGTGTCCGTCACAGTAATGTAGTGGTATATTGTCCGTCTCAGTGATGTAGTGATATATTGTCCGTCTCGGTAATGTAGTGGTATATGTCTAAGTAATGTAGTTGTATATTGTCCGTCTCAGTAATGTAGTGATATATTGTCCTTCTCGGTAATGTAGTGATATATTGTCCGTCTCAGTAATGTAATGGTATATTGTCCGTCTTAGTGATGTAGTGATATATTGTCCTTCTCGGTAATGTAGTGATATATTGTCCGTCTCAGTAATGTAGTGGTATATTGTCCGTCTCAGTGATGTAGTGGTATATTGTCTGTCACGGTAATGTAGTGATATATTGTCCGTCTCAGTAATGTAGTGATATATTGTCCGTCTCAGTAATGTAGTGGTATAGTGTCCGTCTCAGTGATGTAGTGATATATTGTCTGTCTCGGTAATGTAGTGGTATAATGTCCGCCTCAGTGATGTAGTGGTATATTGTCCGTCTCAGTGATGTAGTGGTATAGTGTCCGTCTCGGTGATGTAGTGGTATAATGTCCGCCTCAGTGATGTAGTGGTATATTGTCCGTCTCAGTGATGTAGTTGTCTAGTGTCCGTCTCGGTGATGTAGTGGTATATTGTCCGTCTCAGTAATGTAGTGGTATAATGTCCGCCTCAGTGATGTAGTGATATATTGTCCGTCTCAGTGATGTAGGGATATAATGTCCGCCGCAGTGATGTAGTGGTATATTGTCCGTCTCGGTGAAGTAGTGGTATATTGTCCATCTCGGTGATGTAGTGGTATATTGTCCATCTCGGTGATGTAGTGGTATATTTTCCTTCTTCGTGATGTACTGATATATTGTCCGTCTCGGTGATGTAGTGGTATATTCTTTGTCTCTGTGATGTAGTGTTATATTGTCCGTCTCGGTGATGTAGTGATATAGTGTCCGTCTCGGTGATGTAGTGATATATTGTCTGTCTCGGTGATGTAGTGATATATTGTCCGTCTCAGTGATGTAGGGATATAATGTACGCCTCAGTGATGTAGTGGTATATTGTCCGTCTCGGTGAAGTAGTGGTATATTGTCCATCTCGGTGATGTAGTGGTATATTGTCCATGTCGGTGATGTAGTGGTATATTTTCCGTCTTTGTGATGTAGTTATATTTTGTCCGTCTCGGTGATGTAGTGATATATTCTTTGTCTCTGTGATGTAGTGGTATATTGTCCGTCTCGGTGATGTAGTGATATAGTGTCCGTCTCGGTGATGTAGTGATATATTGTCTTTCTCGGTGATGTATTGATATAGTGTCCGTCTCGGTGATGTAGTGATATATTGTCTTTCTCGGTGATGTATTGATATAGTGTCCGTCTCGGTGATGTAGTGACATATTGTCCGTCTCCGGCATGTAGTGCTATATTCTTTGTCTCGGTGATGTAGTGGTATATTGTCCGTCTCGGTGATGTAGTCATATAGTGTCCGTCTCGGTGATGTAGTGTTATATTGTCTGTCTCAGTGATGTAGTGGTATAGTGTCCGTTTCAGTGATGTAGTGATATATTGTCTGTCTCGGTAATGTAGTTGTATACTGTCCGCCTCAGTGATGTAGTGGTATAATGTCTGTCTCAGTGATGTAGTGGTATAGTGTCCGTTTCAGTGATGTAGTGATATATTGTCTGTCTCGGTAATGTAGTGGTATAATGTCCGCCTCAGTGATGTAGTGGTATAATGTCCGTCTCAGTGATGTAGTGATATATTGTCTGTCTCAGTGATGTAGTGGTATAGTGTCTTTCTCGGTGATGTAGTGGTATAATATCCGCCTCAGTGATGTAGTGATATTTTGTCCGTCTCAGTGATGTAGTTGTCTAGTGTCCGTCTCGGTGATGTAGTCGTATAATGTCCGTCTCGGTGATGTAGTGATATATTGTCCGTCTCGTTGATGTAGTGGTATAGTCTCCGTCTCGGTGATGTAGTGATATATTGTCCGTCTCGGTGATGTAGTGGTATAGTGTCTGTCTCAGTGATGTAGTGATATATTGTCTGTCTCGGTGATGTAGTCGTATAATGTCCGTCTCGGTGATGTAGTGATATAATGTCCGTCTCGGTGATGTAGTGATATATTGTCTGTCTCGGTGATGTAGTGGTATAGTGTCTGTCTCAGTGATGTAGTGGTATATTGTCCGCCTCAATGATGTAGTGATATATTGTCCGTCTCAGTGATGTAGGGATATAATGTCCGCCTCAGTGATGTAGTGATATATTTTCCGTCTCCGTGATGTAGTGATATATTGTCCGTCTCGGTGATGTAGTGACATATTCTTTGTCTCTTTGATGTAGTGGTATATTGTCCGTCTCGGTGATGTAGTGATATATTCTTTGTCTCGGTGATGTAGTGGTATATTGTCCGTCTCGGTGATGTAGTCATATAGTGTCCGTCTCGGTGATGTAGTGTTATATTGTCTGTCTGATTGATGTAGTGGTATAGTGTCCGTTTCAGTGATGTAGTGATATATTGTCTGTCTCGGTAATGTAGTGGTATAATGTCCGCCTCAGTGATTTAGTGGTATAATGTCCGTCTCAGTGATGTAGTGATATATTGTCTATCTCAGTGATGTAGTGGTATAGTGTCTTTCTCGGTGATGTAGTGGTATAATATCCGCCTCAGTGATGTAGTGATATTTTGTCCGTCTCAGTGATGTAGTTGTCTAGTGTCCGTCTCGGTGATGTAGTCGTATAATGTCCGTCTCGGTGATGTAGTGATATATTGTCCGTCTCGGTGATGTAGTGGTATATTGTCCATCTCGGTGATGTAGTGATATATTGTCTGTCTCGGTGATGTAGTGGTATAGTGTCCGTCTCGGTGATGTAGTGGTATAATGTCCGCCTCAATGATGTAGTGATATATTGTCCGTCTCAGTGATATAGGGATATAATGTCCGCCTCAGTGATGTAGTGATATATTTTCCGTCTCCGTGATGTAGTGATATATTGTCCGTCTCGGTGATGTAGTGATATATTCTTTGTCTCTGTGATGTAGTGGTATATTGTCCGTCTCGGTGATGTAGTGATATAGTGTCCGTCTCGGTGATGTAGTGAGATATTGTCTGTCTCGGTGATGTAGTGATATAGTTACCGTCTCGGTGATGTAGTGACATATTGTAAGTCTCCGTGATGTAGTGCTATATTCTTTGTCTCGGTGATGTAGTGGTATATTGTTCGTCTCGGTGATGTAGTGGTATATTGTCTGCCTCGGTAATGTAGTGGTATATTGTCCGTCTCGGTGATGTAGTGATATTTGTGTCCGTCTCGGTGATATATTGTCTGTCTCGGTAATGTATTGGTATATTGTCCGTCTCGGTGATGTAGTGGTATATTGTCCGTCTCGGTGATGTAGTGATAAAGTGTACGTCTCGGTGATATAGTGATATATTGTCTGCTTCGGTAATGTAGTGTTATATTGTCCGTCTCGGTGATGTAGTGGTTTATTGTCCGTCTCGGTGATGTAGTGATATATTTTCCGCCTCGGTAATGTAGTGATATATTGTCCGTCTCGGTGATGTAGTGATACATTGTCCGTCTCGGTGATGTAGTGGTATATTGTCCGTCTCGGTGATGTAGTGATATATTCTTTGTCTCGGTGATGTACTGATATAGTGTCCGTCTCGATGATGTAGTGATATATTATCCGTCTCAGTGATGTAGTGGTATAGTGTCCGTCTCGGTGATGTAGTGGTATATTGTCCGTCTCGGTGATGTAGTGGTATATTGTACGTCTCGGTGATGTAGTGTTATATTGTCCGTTTCGGTGATGTAGTGGTATATTGTCCGTCTCGGTGATGTAGTTGTCTATTGTCCGTCTCGGTGATGTAGTGATATATTGTCCGTCTCCGTGACGTAGTGATATATTGTCCGTCTCAGTAATGTAGTGGTATATTGTCTGTCTCGGTAATGTAGTGATATAGTGTCCGTCTCAGTGATGTAGTGATATATTATCTGTCTCGGCAATGTAGTGATATATTGTCCGTCTCAGTAATGTAGTGGTATATTGTCCGTCTCAGTGATGTAATGATATATTGTCCGTCTCGGTGATGTAGTGGTATAGTGTCCGTCTCAGTGATGTAGTGGTATATTGTACGTCTCTGTAATGTAGTGGTATATTGTCCGTCTCAGTGATGTAGTGATATATTGTACGTCTCTGTGATGTAGTGACATATTGTCCGTCTCCGTGATGTAGTGCTACATTCTTTGTCTCGGTGATGTAGTGGTATAGTGTCCGTCTCGGTGATGTAGTGATATAGTGTCCGTCTCCGTGATGTAGTGATATATTGTCCGTTTCGGTGATGTAGTGATATATTATTTGTCTCTGTGATGTTGTGATATAGTGTCCGTCTCGGTGATGTAGTTGTCTATTGTCCGTCTCGGTGATGTAGTGATATATTGTCCTTCTCAGTGATGTAGGGATATATTGTCCCTCTTGGTGATGTAGTGATATATTGTCCGTCTCAGTGATGTAGGGATATATTGTCCGTCTTGGTGATGTAGTGATATATTGTCCGTCTCAGTGATGTAGTGATATATTGTCCGTCTTGGTGATGTAGTGATATATTGTCCGTCTCAGTGATGTAGGGATATATTGTCCGTCTTGGTGATGTAGTGATATATAGGCCGTCTCAGTGATGTAGTGATATATTGTCCGTCTTGGTGATGTAGTGATATATTGTCCGCCTCAGTGATGTAGGGATATATTGTCCGCCTCAGTGATGTAGTGGTATAGTGTCCGTCTCGGTGATGTAGTGATATATTTTCCGTCTCCGTGAAGTAGTGATATATTGTCCGTCTCAGTGATATATTCTTTGTCTCTGTGATGTAGTGGTATATTTTCCGTCTCGGTGATGTAGTGATATAGTGTCCGTCTCGGTGATGTAGTGATATATTGTCTGTCTCGGTGATGTAGTGATATATTGTCCGTCTCAGTAATGTAGTGGTATATTGTCCGTCTCAGTGATGTAGTGATATATTGTCCGTCTCGGTGATGTAGTGGTATATTGTCCGTCTCGGTGATGTAGTGATATATTTTCCGTCTCCGTGATGTAGTGATATATTGTCCGTCTCAGTGATATATCTTTGTCTCTGTGATGTAGTGGTATATTTTCCGTCTCGGTGATGTAGTGATATAGTGTCCGTCTCGGTGATGTTGTGATATATTGTCTGTCTCGGTGATGTAGTGATATAGTGTCCGTCTCGGTGATGTAGTGACATATTGTCCGTCTCCGTGACGTAGTGATATATTGTCCGTCTCAGTAATGTAGTGATATATTGTCTGTCTCGGTAATGTAGTGATATATTGTCCGTCTCAGTAATGTAGTGGTATATTGTCCGTCTCAGTGATGTAGTGATATATTGTCCGTCTCGGTGATGAAGTGGTATATTGTCCGTCTCAGTGATGTAGTGGTATATTGTACGTCTCTGTAATGTAGTGGTATATTGTCCGTCTCAGTGATGTAGTGATATATTGTTCGTCTTTGTGATGTAGTGACATATTGTCCGTCTCCGTGATGTAGTGCTACATTTTTTGTCTCGGTGATGTAGTGGTATATTGTCCGTCTCGGTGATGTAGTGATATAGTGTCCGTCTCCGTGATGTAGTGATATATTGTCCGTTTCGGTGATGTAGTGATATATTCTTCGTCTCTGTGATGTAGTGATATAGTGTCCGTCTCGGTGATGTAGTTGTCTAGTGTCCGTCTCGGTGATGTAGTGATATATTGTCCTTCTCAGTGATGTAGGGATATATTGTCCCTCTTGGTGATGTAGTGATATATTGTCCGTATCAGTGATGTAGGGATATATTGTCCGTCTTGGTGATGTAGTGATATATTGTCCGTCTCAGTGATGTAGCGATATATTGTCCGTCTCGGTGATGTAGTGATATATTGTCCGTCTCAGTGATGTAGGGATATATTGTCCGTCTTGGTGATGTAGTGATATATTGTCCGTCTCAGTGATGTAGTGATATATTGTCCGTCTTTGTGATGTAGTGATATATTGTCCGTCTCAGTGATGTAGGGATATATTGTCCGCCTCAGTGATGTAGTGGTATATTGTCCGTCTCGGTGATGTAGTGATATATTTTCCGTCTCCGTGATGTAGTGATATATTGTCCGTCTCAGTGATATATTCTTTGTCTCTGTGATGTAGTGGTATATTTTCCGTCTCGGTGATGTAGTGATATGGTGTCCGTCTCGGTGATGTAGTGATATATTGTCTGTCTCGGTGATGTAGTGATATATTGTCCGTCTCAGTTATGTAGTGGTATATTGTCCGTCTCAGTGATGTAGTGATATATTGTCCGTCTCGGTGATGTAGTGGTATATTGTCCGTCTCGGTGATGTAGTGATATATTTTCCGTCTCCGTGATGTAGTGATATATTGTCCGTCTCAGTGATATATTCTTTGTCTCTGTGATGTAGTGGTATATTTTCCGTCTCGGTGATGTAGTAATATAGTGTCCGTATCGGTGATGTAGTGATATATTGTCTGTCTCGGTGATGTAGTGATATAGTGTCCGTCTCGGTGATGTAGTGACATATTGTCCGTCTCCGTGATGTAGTGCTATATTCTTTGTCTCGTTGATGTAGTGGTATATTGTCCGTCTCGTTGATGTAGTGATATAGTGCCCGTCTCCGTGATGTAGTGATTATTGTCCGTCTCAGTGATGTAGGGATATATTTTCCGCCTCAGTGATTTAGTGGTATATTGTCCGTCTCGGTGATGTAGTGATATATTTTCCGTCTCCGTGATGTATTGATATATTGTCCGTCTCGGTGATGAAGTGATATATTCTTTATCTCTGTGATGTAGTGGTATATTGGCCGTCTCGGTGATGTAGTGATATAGTGTCCGTCTCGGTGATGTAGTGATCTATTGTCTGTCTCGGTGATGTAGTGATATAGTGTCCGTCTCGGTGATGTAGTGACATATTGTAAGTCTCCGTGATGTAGTGCTATATTCTTTGTCTCGGTGATGTAGTGATATATTCTGTGTCTCTGTGATGTAGTGGTATATTGGCCGTCTCGGTGATGTAGTGATATAGTGTCCGTCTCGGTGATGTAGTGACATATTGTAAGTCTCCGTGATGTAGTGCTATATTCTTTGTCTCGGTGATGTAGTGCCCGTCTCCGTGATGTAGTGATATATTGTCCGTCTCAGTGATGTAGGGATATATTTTCCGCCTCAGTGATTTAGTGGTATATTGTCCGTCTCGGTGATGTAGTGATATATTTTCCGTCTCCGTGATGTAATGATATATTGTCCGTCTCGGTGATGTAGTGATATATTCTTTGTCTCTGTGATGTAGTGGTATATTGGCCGTCTCGGTGATGTAGTGATATAGTGTCCGTCTCGGTGATGTAGTGATCTATTGTCTGTCTCGGTGATGTAGTGATATAGTGTCCGTCTCGGTGATGTAGTGACATATTGTAAGTCTCCGTGATGTAGTGCTATATTCTTTGTCTCGGTGATGTAGTGATATATTCTGTGTCTCTGTGATGTAGTGGTATATTGGCCGTCTCGGTGATGTAGTGATATAGTGTCCGTCTCGGTGATGTAGTAACATATTGTAAGTCTCCGTGATGTAGTGCTATATTCTTTGTCTCGGTGATGTAGTGGTATATTGTTCGTCTCGGTGATGTAGTGGTATATTGTCTACCTCGGTAATGTAGTGATATATTGTCCGTCTCGGTGATGTAGTGATATAGTGTCCGTCTCGGTGATATAGTGATATATTGTCCGTCTCGGTGATGTAGTGGTATATTGTCCGTCTCAGTGATGTAGTGGTATATTGTCCGTCTCGCTGATGTAGTGATATATTGTCCGTCTCGCTGATGTAGTGATATATTGTCCGTCTCGGTGATGTAGTGATATATTGTCCGTCTCAGTGATGTAGTGGTATATTGTCCGTCTCTGTAATGTAGTGGTATATTGTCCGTCTCAGTGATGTAGTGATATATTGTCCGTCTCAGTGATGTAGTGGTATATTGTCCGTCTCCGTGATGTAGTGATATATTGTCCGTCTCAGTGATGTAGGGATATATTTTCCGCCTCAGTGATTTAGTGGTATATTGTCCGTCTCGGTGATGTAGTGATATATTTTCCGTCTCCGTGATGTAATGATATATTGTCCGTCTCGGTGATGTAGTGATATATTCTTTGTCTCTGTGATGTAGTGGTATATTGGCCGTCTCGGTGATGTAGTGATATAGTGTCCGTCTCGGTGATGTAGTGATCTATTGTCTGTCTCGGTGATGTAGTGATATAGTGTCCGTCTCGGTGATGTAGTGACATATTGTAAGTCTCCGTGATGTAGTGCTATATTCTTTGTCTCGGTGATGTAGTGATATATTCTGTGTCTCTGTGATGTAGTGGTATATTGGCCGTCTCGGTGATGTAGTGATATAGTGTCCGTCTCGGTGATGTAGTAACATATTGTAAGTCTCCGTGATGTAGTGCTATATTCTTTGTCTCGGTGATGTAGTGCTATATTGTTCGTCTCGGTGATGTAGTGGTATATTGTCTACCTCGGTAATGTAGTGATATATTGTCCGTCTCGGTGATGTAGTGATATAGTGTCCGTCTCGGTGATATAGTGATATATTGTCCGTCTCGGTGATGTAGTGGTATATTGTCCGTCTCAGTGATGTAGTGGTATATTGTCCGTCTCGCTGATGTAGTGATATATTGTCCGTCTCGCTGATGTAGTGATATATTGTCCGTCTCGGTGATGTAGTGATATATTGTCCGTCTCAGTGATGTAGTGGTATATTGTCCGTCTCTGTAATGTAGTGGTATATTGTCCGTCTCAGTGATGTAGTGATATATTGTCCGTCTCAGTGATGTAGTGGTATATTGTCCGTCTCCGTGATGTAGTGATATATTGTCCGTCTCAGTGATGTAGGGATATATTTTCCGCCTCAGTGATTTAGTGGTATATTGTCCGTCTCGGTGATGTAGTGATATATTTTCCGTCTCCGTGATGTAATGATATATTGTCCGTCTCGGTGATGTAGTGATATATTCTTTGTCTCTGTGATGTAGTGGTATATTGGCCGTCTCGGTGATGTAGTGATATAGTGTCCGTCTCGGTGATGTAGTGATCTATTGTCTGTCTCGGTGATGTAGTGATATAGTGTCCGTCTCGGTGATGTAGTGACATATTGTAAGTCTCCGTGATGTAGTGCTATATTCTTTGTCTCGGTGATGTAGTGATATATTCTGTGTCTCTGTGATGTAGTGGTATATTGGCCGTCTCGGTGATGTAGTGATATAGTGTCCGTCTCGGTGATGTAGTAACATATTGTAAGTCTCCGTGATGTAGTGCTATATTCTTTGTCTCGGTGATGTAGTGGTATATTGTTCGTCTCGGTGATGTAGTGGTATATTGTCTACCTCGGTAATGTAGTGATATATTGTCCGTCTCGGTGATGTAGTGATATAGTGTCCGTCTCGGTGATATAGTGATATATTGTCCGTCTCGGTGATGTAGTGGTATATTGTCCGTCTCAGTGATGTAGTGGTATATTGTCCGTCTCGCTGATGTAGTGATATATTGTCCGTCTCGCTGATGTAGTGATATATTGTCCGTCTCGGTGATGTAGTGATATATTGTCCGTCTCAGTGATGTAGTGGTATATTGTCCGTCTCTGTAATGTAGTGGTATATTGTCCGTCTCAGTGATGTAGTGATATATTGTCCGTCTCAGTGATGTAGTGGTATATTGTCCGTCTCAGTGATGTAGTGATATATTGTCCGTCTCAGTGATGTAGTGGTATATTGGCCGTCTCGGTGATGTAGTGATATAGTGTCCGTCTCGGTGATGTAGTGATATATTGTCTGTCTCGGTGATGTAGTGATATAGTGTCCGTCTCGGTGATGTAGTGACATATTGTAAGTCTCCGTGATGTAGTGCTATATTCTTTGTCTCGGTGATGTAGTGATATATTCTGTGTCTCTGTGATGTAGTGGTATATTGGCCGTCTCGGTGATGTAGTGATATAGTGTCCGTCTCGGTGATGTAGTAACATATTGTAAGTCTCCGTGATGTAGTGTTATATTCTTTGTCTCGGTGATGTAGTGGTATATTGTTCGTCTCGGTGATGTAGTGGTATATTGTCTACCTCGGTAATGTAGTGGTATATTGTCCGTCTCGGTGATGTAGTGATATAGTGTCCGTCTCGGTGATATAGTGATATATTGTCCGTCTCGGTGATGTAGTGGTATATTGTCCGTCTCGCTGATGTAGTGATATATTGTCCGTCTCGCTGATGTAGTGATATATTGTCCGTCTCGGTGATGTAGTGATATATTGTCCGTCTCTGTAATGTTGTGGTATATTGTCCGTCTCAGTGATGTAGTGGTATATTGTCCGTCTCGCTGATGTAGTGATATATTGTCCGTCTCGCTGATGTAGTGATATATTGTCCGTCTCGGTGATGTAGTGATATATTGTCCGTCTCAGTGATGTAGTGGTATATTGTCCGTCTCTGTAATGTTGTGGTATATTGTCCGTCTCAGTGATGTAGTGATATATTGTCCGTCTCAGTGATGTAGTGGTATATTGTCCGTCTCAGTGATGTAGTGATATATTGTCCGTCTCAGTGATGTAGTGGTATATTGTCCGTCTCAGTGATGTTATAATGTTATTAATTAGGTGATTTCATATTGGCCGAATTATTTGTCCGAGGTATGCAGTATTGGCCTGAGCCCGAAGGGCGAAGGACATTACTGCTGACAGAGGACAAATAACTCGGCCAATATGAAATCACCTAATTAATAAGTATTTTATTAATCAACTTTTTTATAAATACATGAGTCTTTAGTTATAATCTTAAATAAACAATTAATGGTTAATATGGCGGAAAATATAAGTTAAAATCGGTTACTTTGTCAATTCAATGCGTTGATCTTTTAAAAAGACGGCTACCTAATTCATTTTTGTGTTCCACCATTCTCGTATAAGGCGAGTTTCGACAGCCAATGAAAATGGTCCATTCCTCAGATTTCGTATTTGGCGAGTTTTGTAGCCAATGAAAACGGCAGAAATTCATATTGGCCGACTTGGTCCATATTAGGCAAGTTTTAGCAAATATTGTCTTCTTTTGTTCTGTATTAGCTCTACGGTTTTTCTAGTATCGCGTCAAATACGCAATAGTTAATTAATAAAGTGGTATATTGTCCGTCTCAGTAATGTAGTGGTATATTGTCCGTCTCAGTGATGTAGTGGTATATTTTCCGTCTCGGTGATGTAGTGATATAGTGTCCGTCTCGGTGATGTAGTGATATATTGTCTGTCTCGGTGATGTAGTGATATATTGTCCGTCTCAGTAATGTAGTGGTATATTGTCCGTCTCAGTGATGTAGTGATATATTGTCCGTCTCGGTGATGTAGTGGTATATTGTCCGTCTCGGTGATGTAGTGATATATTTTCCGTCTCCGTGATGTAGTGATATATTGTCCGTCTCAGTGATATATTCTTTGTCTCTGTGATGTAGTGGTATATTTTCCGTCTCGGTGATGTAGTGATATAGTGTCCGTCTCGGTGATGTTGTGATATATTGTCTGTCTCGGTGATGTAGTGATATAGTGTCCGTCTCGGTGATGTAGTGGTATATTGTCCGTCTCAGTAATGTAGAGGTATATTGTCCGTCTCAGTGATGTAGTGATATATTGTCTGTCTAGGTAATGTAGTGATATATTGTCCGTCTCCGTAATGTAGTGGTATATTGTCCGTCTCAGTGATGTAGTGATATATTGTCCATCTCGGTGATGTAGTGGTATATTCTCCATCTCGGTGATGTAGTGGTATATTTTCCGTCTTCGTGATGTAGTGATATATTGTCCGTCATAAGTGATCCATCAGTGATCCATCTGAAGACAGTGGTGCAGAGTGGAAGACACAAAGGTAGAGCGTCGGTCTCTCCTATCAAGGTCCCTGGTTCGAGTCCCGTGATGAGCGGGTCCTGACTTTGGGATGTGTCCACATAAACGGCGCGTACTGGTTAAGTCCCCAGGAAGCAGACATCGAGCATGATTAATCTAAGCCTAAGGCTTGTTTCGCAATCGATGAAAAAATAAATAAGTTTTAACTAATCCATCGGTGATCCATCAGTGATCCATAAGTGTCTCCCAGCTTTACAGGCAGACGACACAAAAATTAATTATTATTTCAAACGGCAAACGGTGTCTGATGCGTCAAAATACGTCTGTATATGGGAAGGGGTTAACATGTAATGGTACTATTTTACAGTGCGCCCACTTTTGTTTGCGGTTGTACGGTTAACATCCGTTGACAACGTTTTGACCGTAATAGTCGGTTAAATTGCTTCGTAATAGATCCCGACTGAAAACAGTTAAAATGGCATCTTTAAATGTGATATACTTTATTTAATGTACTGTTGTTGATCCATTATTTATTCGCATATACACTCTTGCAATAAAAAGCTACGTACCTGTATATGAATTGATGTAAAAGAAACACTTACAAGTAGACACGCGAAAACTTGGACTTAAAAGTGACTTCAATCTTCCATTTACGTATCACCAGTTTCCTAATTCATTTACAATTAGCTCTTCACTATGACAAGCAAGTCAGTGATAAAACCATCACATAACGAAAACCATACAGCAGCAGTTCTGGTTGCTCTTGAAACAATTCTGTCCGACTCTATTCGATAATTATATTATTAGTTTTAGAGATATTCCATATATTTGCCTTCATGTCTTCTAAGTCGACTGCTCATTGATTGTATTTTGTAAAGTGTAAATTGTATTTGTATTATATTTAAGACAAAAACGCCTTCCCGGTAGACCTTTGTGCCTGTGTGTGCAGTAGACAACAAATCGAGGAATTCGCCAGACAAGCTCGTGAACTCGGGATCCAGTATGTAGGGCTATGTTGTAGAAACTCTGGTTCCATGTCGCGTATAGTCGCTGAAGATTATGGCCGGACACCAGCAGCCTCTCGTTATCGACCATGTATGGAGAACCACTATATGTTTGGTGACAAGACTAAGTTTAATACCTACCATACCGACTATTTACGACATGCAACAAATACCAGCAATAAACTTTAAATACCGGCAATAAACTATAAATACCAAACATAAACTATAAATACCAGCAATAAACTATAAATACCAGCAATAAACTATAAATACCGGCAATAAACTATAAATACCAAACATAAACTATAAACACCACCAATAAACAATAAATACCAGCAATAAACTATAAATACCGGCAATAAACTATAAATACCAAACATAAACTATAAACACCACCAATAAACAATAAATACCAGCAATAAACTATAAATACCAGCAATAAACTACAAATACCAGCAATAAACTATAAATACCAGCAATAAACTACAAATACCAGCAATAAACTATAACAAGAGCTGTCGGAGGACAGCACGCTCGATTTTGTTGTGCTTGCCAATAAAACAAAACGTTTTTGAGTGGTACAGAAAACATAACCAAGTACTATATCATATTATTTATAACCAAAGAACTTTATAAGTCGAAAAAGGGTATTAATTCTTACAAAAACCTTTACAGAATTATGCACTCTTGGCTGTTGATGGAGGTAATGATGGTAAAAAGATGTTTGTAAGTATTAAAACTATATCTCTAATGGTTTTGAAAACAAGAGGGCTATGATGGCCCTGGAATCGCTCACCTGATTTTTTTTTTCACTTTAGCTATATAAGCCCCGCCCCCTGGCGGCCATAGTTTCCGACCAATCAACTTAGCTTAAAGAAATCTGATAGAGGGTCACCCTAGGAACATTTCTAAAAATTATTTGAAAATCGGCCTAACACTTTTGGAAGAGAAGACTTTTTAAGTTTTCACTATAGCCATATAATGCAAAATAGCCCTGCCCACTGGCGGCCATGTTTTTTGACCAATCAACATGGCTTGAAGGAATCTGAAAGTGGGTCACTTAAGGAACATTTCTACAAAATTATTTGAAAATCGGCCTGACACTTTCGGAGAAGAAGATTTTTAATTTTTCACTATAGCCATATAAGGCAAAATAGCCCCGCCCCCCTGGCGGCCATGTTTTTCGACCAATCAACCTTGCTTGAAGGAATCTGATATAGGGTCATCCAAGGAACATTTCTACAAAATTATTTGAAAATCTGCCTGACACTTTCGGAGGAGAAGATTTTTTAAGTTTTCACTTTTTGATGATGATATGATAGATACTATCTATCTATTTATTCAAGTAATATAGGCCTCTGGCCCAAAATACAAAATACAAAAATACAATTTAACAATAGAGTGACAAATATATATTGTTTTACAACTAACAAGTGCAGGAGTATTTAAACATTAAAGACAAAATAATTTACTGATCATACGACATTAAGCTCTTGTTTTCTTTTGTTCATTGCATGATATAGATATTTAGCAATTGACAGAACTTCATCTGTTATTGTAGACGACATAAGGGAGTAAAATAAGTTATGAGAACTGTTTTGTAACCAATAATCTTTAAAATAGATATCTCGCATATTTTTATACAGTGGACATTCAAGGAAAAAATGGTATTCGTCTTCAATAACATATGTATTTGACTTTAAGCAGTAGAAGCAATATCTTAAGTGTCTATCAATTCCAATATGTCTACCATTTTCTATCATTAGACTATGACATGAGCAACGAAAATTTGAAATAGCTTTCCTATATTTGTATGATAAGTCTAAGCTTAAATAGCGTTCAACATTAAGTAGGGTCTTAAAGTACTTATAATGTAAGGCTTTTGTTGAAGTTTCAATATCATTATGCCAGTTTTGCGAATAGCAATCAATTAAGCGTTGCTTAAAAATATTAATAAAGTTTAAGTCATCCCCAACATCATGAGAGACCCACACGTATCCAAAACCAAATCGGAAAAGCATATCTTTAATACAACCTGCCCATGTTTTCCTACCAGATTCCTGTAGACGTTTTAACATTAAGTAACAATGTTTTGGATACCTGTGATCTCCCATACGTGTCAATTTTAACCAGTATTTAATACAGTTTGTCATGTAAATAGTACAAAGTGGTAGTCTCCCACATTCACCAAGAGCAAAATAATTAGCAGTGTTTTGTGACAAATTACAATATTGTTTGCAGAATTTAACTTGTACAGATTCAACTTTATCAACATATTTGTAGCCCCAGATTTCTGATGCATAACATAAAATAGGTTTAACCATAGAATCAAAAATCTTAAACATATCAATTGGATCAATATGACCAAATTGTCTTTGAAAATTAAAAATACAAGCTGATGCTTTTAAACCCTGTAGAGAAAGCGTTTCTTGAGTTTTTGACCATACTAACTTCGGTGTGAAAAATACACCTAGATATTTATAAAATGGGACAACTTCGATGGGTTCATTATTGAAGAACCATTTTTCAGTTTGTTTTAAAACACCACCATTTCTGAAAACAACTATTTTAGTTTTACTTAAATTAATCTTCATATTTACAGATTTGCAATATTCCTCAATATAGTTAATCTGGTGTTGTAGATTTATGACAGTTTCAGAAAAACTAGAAACGTCATCAGCAAACATTAGAGCAACTAAATCTTCTATGTCATTAGACACAAAAATACCTCTTTCACATTTTTCATGAAGAACATTAACTAAATCATTTATAAAAAGAGAAAAAATTATCGGACTACCGACACAGCCCTGTCTTGTTCCAGTATTACATGTAAAAAAACTTGTGAGTTTGTCATGAACTTTAACACAGGATTTAAGTTTTGCATACATGGATTTAATGATAATTAAAAAATTTCCGTTTATGTTATTTCTAGAAAATGCATCCCATAGTTTTTGATGCTGTATACTATCAAAAGCTTTGGCAAAATCTATATAGATACAATAGAACCTACCCCTTTTCTTTGATAAATACTTTTGAATTAATGCCATTAAACTGAAAATATTATCTGTTGTTGAATAGCCTTTTCTAAATCCTGCCTGAGACTCATCAATAACATTATAATTATCACACCATTTAGTAAGACGAATAGTTAGTATATTAACAAATATTTTACATAATGAATCTATTAAAGAAATACCACGGTAATTATTAGGGTCTGATTTGGAACCCTTTTTATGTATTGGGGTAATAATACTTTGACTCCATTGTTCAGGAAAATCTTCATTTTCAAATATTTCATTAAATAGCTCATTTAAAAAAGGTAGAATTATATGAAAACTATGTTTATACATTTCTAAGCATACACCGTCAGGTCCAGGTGACCGGTTTGCATGTAACTTATTTATACTTTGCATAATTTCTAAGTCCGAAATCGGTATATTTAGTTCTTCACAATTAAAATTATCATGATTTACATTTACCAAGAAATTGGCATCTTCGATAACGTTATTATCAACCACAATAGGGTTTAAGAGTGATTTAAAATAGTCATGCCATTCATTACAAGTTATTAATGAACCTACTTTTTCTGTAATTTTTCCTTTTTTCAGGATGTTCCAGAATTGTTTAGCATTTTTCCTAGAATCAACTAACATCTTTCGATTAACTTTGCAATATAAATACTTTTTGTTGTTGCACAATGACTTGAATTTATTTTTTGACGTTTTATATTTCAATAAATCATGTCTATCATTTGAAACACGGAACTGTCGAAGAAAACGAGTTTTCTCCCTTTTAAGGGTTTTACACTGATTATCCCACCATGGTGGTTGAGTCGATAAGTTTTTGGTACGTTTACATTTCATATTGTCAGCGGATAATTTGAAAATATTAATAAAATCTGGTAGAAACGAAGACAAAGTTCGGTTTTCTTGACTATTACGTGTTTCATTAAAATGTTGAAATTCAGATATAAGTTTATCAACAAAAATATCTTTAAGTTCTGGCTTCCATTTATACTTAAGCCATGGTGACATATTTTCTTCACTATCAACAATATGATTATTAAGATTTGGTTTTGTAGGGAAAGAAAAATGACAGATAATAGGAAAATGAACAGACACATCATTATCATCGATTTTAAAGTGTGTAACGTATTTAAATAAACTTGTAGAGGCTGCCATATAGTCGACAACACTAGCTCCATTATTTGCTAAACAAGTGTAGTTACCAGGAATATCATCAAAAAGGCGACCATTAAAAACATGTACACTATAAGTGCAACATAATTCAATAAATGATAAACCAAAACGATTTAATTCTGTATCTTTAGACAATCTAGGCATATTAAAATCATCTTCAGGATAGGGCACATCATCACCAAATATAAACAATAAATTATCATCTAATACAAAATCGTTTAAGTTTTTAATACGTGAGTTAAAATCTCCCGCCAAAAAAAGTTCAGCATTTGGATAGTTACCTTTAATTTGACTTATATTTGTATTCAGAATTTCAATACCATTATTATCTTCATTTGAGTAAATAGAAGAGTATTCTGGGGATACATATGTAAATATAAGTATAATATCATTAACATGAAAGTTGGGTTTTGCATCTATTAATAACACAACACTTTCAGATATATGGTCACATATACGTTTTAAAATGCCACGTTTAATCAGCCAGTTTTTAACAAAAACTGTTACACCCCCGGAACCACGTATAGCTGTACTCTTCTTTGGTCTACAGAAGTTAAAATTAACATATCCAGGTAGAAAGTTTTCAAATTCATTATTTGAAACACCCCAGGTTTCACAAAGACCGATTATATCAAAGTTTAAACAGTAGGATTGGAAATACTTATTTTTATCATATTTTTTAAGCCCTTCAATATTCCATGAACATATTTTAACATCAGTATCTGGTAAGCTATCATTTTCAACATAGCGTGAATTTATGAAGTTTATGCCATTAACAAGAACGTTAGAGTTTAGATCAGATGGCAGACGAAAAACATCATTGGTATTTGGGACTTGGCCGACATCCTATTTTGTAACCGGAACTGGACGTTCTTTCACACTGTCGTACACATATACAAGGTGGTTAACTATAAGTTTGTCATATCGTAGGTACGCGTCTTTCCCCTTGGCAATAGCCTCTTTCAAAAATGGTATCAAAAGAGCCCGTACGGTCCTCGCTCTTTTCGGGAAGTCCTCGCTGACTTTAACGTTTGAACCGGAAGTGGTATCAACGTCATGCTGCCGGTCCGACCCTGTATCGCTATGGTTGTCGTCATGGTTACGCTGCATGCGAGCTGCTTTGTTAAGCTCACGATACTTCTTAAGTACACTCTCCTTGTCCTTATAAAACGAGAATTTGACAATAAGTGGACGTGGCTTATTTTTGCTGTATAGACGATGCGCTCGTTCAATTTTGATACCACTATCATCAAGATGGAGTTCATCACGAATGTAGTCCCGGACTAACTGTTCTGACTGTTCCCATGTCTCTTTTGGTAACTCTTTAATGTCATAACATATTAGGTTTTGACGCCTGGATTGACTCTCTAATTGTTCATGTTTTGCATTTAGTGAGTTTGTGGAATGTTGAAGTTCAGTCACAGAAGTCGTTAATTCATCTACCTTGCCCGATAATTTCTCATTTTGTTCACGTAACTGTTTATTTTCTACTTTCAAGTCGTTGATCGATTCTTCTAGCGTATCAAATTTTTTATCCAAACCCCGAACATGTGTTTGTATGTCTAGCAAAATGGACAAAGGCATATTATCAGTAGCCGATGTGTTATGCGCGGCGCCGTTTAAATTACTGCTTACAGATGCTGTATCAGAATAATCATTAGGATGCTGTGTTACACAAGGAAACCAGGCGTTGATAGTGGATTGAGTGTTATTGGAACTCGATGGCTGAGAATTTGCGAAAACATCATTGTCGTCCTGTTGCCGAGATAATGTATCTGCGCCACGTCCACGTCCCCCAGCTCGAGTTGTAGCACCGCGGGTATTATTAGTACTATAGCCATATAAGGCAAAATAGCCCCGCCCCACCTGGCGGCCATGTTTTTCGACCAATCAATATGGCTTGAAGGAATCTGATAGAAGGTCATCCAAGGAACATTTCTACAAAATTATTTAAAAATAGGCCTGACACTTTCGGAGGAGAAGATTTTTTAAGTTTTCACTATAGCCATATCAGGCAAAATAGCCCCCCCCCCCCCCCCCCCAACCCTGGCGGCCATGTTTTACGACCAATCAACATGGCTTGAGGGAATCTGATAGAGGGTCATCCAAGGAACAGTTCTACAAAATTATTTGAAAATAGGCCAGATACTTTCGGAGAAGAAGATTTTTTTAAGTTTTCACTATAGCCATAAATATAAATGAAAATAGCCCCGCCCCCCTGGCGGCCATGTTTTTCGACCAATCAACATGGCTTGAAGGAATCTGATAGAGGGTCATCCAAGGAACAATTCTACAAAATTATTTAAAAATCTGCCAACCAGTTTGGGAGAAGAAGAATTTTGAATTTATTTTTCATTTCGTTGCCATGGAAACCAGAATTCTGCATGGATCCCAAAATTTTTAAGGAAATCCGGTGCGGTCATTGAGAGGATGCTTTCTGTGAAGTTTCATCCCAATTGACCCTCTGGTTACTGAGGAGAAGAAGTTGACGCACGACGCACGACGGACGCCGGACAAAAGTTGATCACAATAACTCACCTTGAGCAAAGCTAGGTGAGGTAAAAAGTGGGGTGTTACAAAAATCTTATCCAAAATCCTAAGTCGAAAAAGGGCCTAATTCTTACAAAAAACTTAAAAGAAATATGTTCTATTATCTGTTGATGGAGGTCATGATGGGGAACAAGTGTTGAAAATGTCAAAGCAATATCTCTAATTATTTTGGAAAAAGATTTGGTGGTACGAAAAACTTAACCAAAATTCTAAGTCGAAAAGGGCCATAAATCTTACAAAATCCTTGACAGAGCTATGTACTCTTGTCTGTTGATGGAAGTTGTGATGGTGAACAAGTGTTGTAAGTTTTAAAGCAATATCTTTAATGGTTTTGAAAAAAAAGTGAATATGTATATTGATTAGGTGTAATATCTCATTCACTCCGGTAATATACAATGTACCTGGGAAAAAAAGGTAGTTTACATATTACAAGAATTAGTGACCAGCTCTTTAGACGTATTCCCTGAATTCATTTTGTCTTTATTTTCTGGACGTATAGAATTGTTTTCTTTCTGAAAATATTAGTTGATTAAATAAATTTCACCTGTATTTTGTATCATACATTTATTTAATGCTTACCTATAAATTATAGAAATTTCTCAGTGAATTATAACACTATAATCAGTATGACTTTTGAAGTGAGATTGTGACTTTTGCAGTGATATTATGACTTTTGCAGTGAGCTTATGACTTTTGTAGTGAAAATTACTTTTGCAGTGAAATTATGACTTTTGCAGTGAGATTATTACTTTTAAAGTGAGATTATGACTTTGGCAGTGGGATTATGACTTTTGCAATGTAATTATGACTTTTGCAGTGAGATTATGACTTTTGCAGTGAGATTATGACTTTTGCAGTGATACTATGACTTTTGCAGTGGGATTATGACTTTTGCAATGAAATTATGACTTTTGCAGTGAGATTATGACTTTTGCAGTGATACTATGACTTCTGCATATGACTTTTGCAGTGAGATTATGACTTTTTAATTGACGAAACTACTTTTCTCTCCATGTTATTGACAGAATATTTAAACACACCTCGTATATATACATTAACCAGCAATTATCAACATATCTGGATTGAAATAAAAGACTAAAGGTTATTGTGAAATTATTCAAATTATACACATATATTTTAAAATATCTTGAACAATTAAAAACGATTTATTTCCAATGTGACATTACAATTAACGTTATTGTTCTGTAGACATTTATAGGTAGGAGCGCTTTGCCCGTTACGCGACGTGAAACACGTTTAACAAAACACCCAGTGCACGACTTTAAACAACATCTGTAGGCAGCAAACACTAAGGTAAGCCTGTACATTCGGGCATTCTAATCCTGGTCAACATTGCTCGTTACTAGTGCAGCAATATGTATCAAATGCGAGTCCATATGTAATGATTTGATGGATTCAATGCTGATAATAACAGTTGCATTATGGCCATTCAATTCCGATTTCACCAACCTGAACCAGACGCCTTTGAAAAAGTATTGACAAAAATGAGTAGAAGTCATTGTGATACATGAAAGTATAAATAGTTTATAGAGTAGAAGTCATTGTGATACATGAAAGTATAAATAGTTTATAGAGTAGAAGAAAATATATGATACATGAAAGTATAAATAGTTTATAGAGTCGAAGTCATTGTGATACATGAAAGTATAAATAGTTTATAGGGTCGAAATCATTGTAATAAATGAAAATATAATTAGTTTAGAGTCTAAATCATTGTGATACATGAAAGTATAATTCGTTTATAGAGTCGAAGTCATTGTGATAAATGAAAGGATAATTAGTTTATAGAGTCGAAATCATTGTGTTACATGGAAGTATAATTAGTTTATAGAGTCGAAGTCATTGTGATACATGAAAGTATAATTAGTTTATAGAGTCGAAGTCATTGTGATACATGAAAGTATAAATAGTTTATATAGTCGAAGTCATTGTGATACATGAAAGTATAATTAGTTTAGAGTCGAAATTATTGTGTTACATGAATGTATAAATAGTTTATAGAGTAGAAGTCATTGTGATACATGAAAGTATAAATAGTTTATAGGGTCGAAATCATTGTAATAAATGAAAGTATTATTAGTTTAGAGTCGAAATCATTGTGATACATGAAAGTATAATTCGTTTATAGAGTCGAAGTCATTGTGATAAATGAAAGGATAATTAGTTTATAGAGTCAAAATCATTGTGAGACATGAAAGTATAATTAGTTTAGAGTCGAAATCATTGTGATACATGAAAGTATAAATAGTTTATAGATTCGAAATCATTGTGTTACATGGAAGTATAATTAGTTTATAGAGTCGAAGTCATTGTGATACATGAAAGTATAATTAGTTTATAGAGTCAAAGTCATTGTGATAAATGAAAGTATAATTAGTTTATAGAGTAGAAATCATTGTGATACATGAAAGTATAATTAGTTTATAGGGTCGAAATCATTGTGATACATGAAAGTATAATTAGTTTATAGAGTCGAAGTCATTGTGATAAATGAAAGGATAATTAGTTTATAGAGTCAAAATCATTGTGATACATGAAAGTATAATTAGTTTATAGAGTCAAAATCATTGTGAAACATGAAAGTATAATTAGTTTATAGAGTCAAAATCATTGTGATACATGAAAGACTAATTAGTTTATAGATTCGAAGTCATTGTGATACATGCAAGTATAATTAGTTTATAGAGTTGAAGTCATTGTGATACATGAAAGTATAATTAGTTTATAGAGTTGAAGTCATTGTGATACATGAAGTATAATTAGTTTATAGAGTCAAAATCATTGTGATACATGAAAGTATAATTAGTTTATAGAGTTGAAATCATTGTGATACATGAAAGTATAATTAGTTTATAGAGTCAAAATCATTGTGATACATGAAAGTATAATTAGTTTATAGAGTTGAAGTCATTGTGATACATGAAAGTATAATTAGTTTATAGAGTTGAAATCATTGTGATACATGAAAGTATAATTAGTTTATAGAGTCAAAATCATTGTGATACATGAAAGTATAATTAGTTTATAGAGTTGAAGTCATTGTGATACATGAAAGTATAATTAGTTTATAGAGTCAAAATCATTGTGATACATGAAAGTATAATTAGTTTATAGAGTTGAAGTCATTGTGATACATGAAAGTATAATTAGTTTATAGAGTCAAAATCATTGTGATACATGAAAGTATAATTAGTTTATAGAGTCGAAGTCATTGTGATACATGAAAGTATAATTAGTTTATAGAGTCAAAATCATTGTGATACATGAAAGTATAATTAGTTTATAGAGTTGAAATCATTGTGATACATGAAAGTATAATTAGTTTATAGAGTCAAAATCATTGTGATACATGAAAGTATAATTAGTTTATAGAGTTGAAGTCATTGTGATACATGAAAGTATAATTAGTTTATAGAGTTGAAGTCATTGTGATACATGAAAGTATAATTAGTTTATAGAGTTGAAGTCATTGTGATACATGAAAGTATAATTTAGAGTTGAAGTCATTCTGATACATGAATCATTATCATATACAATTTCTAATTTCGCAACACTATTTGAGTCGTCTGCTGCTGAGGGGTCAAAACGTGACTATATGTGGGAAAGTTGTAAGTATGTTGCCGATTTGTTTCATGTATCGTTGTATGATTACGCATGCATTCAAGCATGCATTCAACGGTGAGTAAGCACAATGGATTAAGAATTTTCCTGAGTGAAAACTTTGGAATGTGTTTACCATTTGTTTAAACGTGAATCGCAGCATAAATTGATACATTTCCTTGACCAATACAAACTGCAAGACCGGAATGTTCACGAAATCAACATGCATATGCCTTTCAATTAATTTCCGATTTCAATCCCATTTCCTCATTTGAATAATGGATGTGTTTACTTAACCTGTCTAACGTTTTGTGATGTTTTTATACACACACTTGCGATTCTTAGTCAATCAACATTAGGTAAATTCAAAAGATAACATCGAGGTTGGTTTTCATTTGCTTTTATGTTTTATAATAAAAACTTATTAAGGTGCGTACCTTAGGTTGATATCTACACCGAATCAATACTCGCTATAAAAGGATATCAAAACGATCCGATGTATTAATTATATGACACGAAAATATGCAGGAATACGGTTGTCAAAGGTGGGTAGTGGATTTCCCTTCAACTTGTTATAGGCTACCAAGATCAATAAATAACTTTGATTCCCTGTGATTATCCCGAACTATAATATGTAATTTAATGAATTACTATGAAAAATATCCAAAAATTCACAATGTTCCTGCTGTTTGGTAAATAGCCCTTATGCTTAAATAATAAGTCAACCGACAATCTATACAGAGAGGGTGTATTACCTAATACTCCGTCCTTGCTATGTATGGCCACCTGGTACATTTTATAAGTAACACAAACAAGAAAGTGATGAGATTTAAGAACATAAGTAAAGTACGAGAGGAACAGACAGGAATACGAAACGATCCTCGGTGTGTGTCATTCTTGTCACAATACCCTGCATTTTCTGGAAAATGTGAATGGGGCCAATCAAAGCAAGTGGGATAAGTGTCAGTCCGCCACAGGCCTACCACACCTCGAAAAAGGTGGACAGGTGCGTGACGAGACTGAGGCTAAAATTCAATCTCTTGACAGGGAGCATAGGATATCACATTTTGGGCGGCTCCTCGGTCTGCACAAAGTGTGATGTTCACAACACTACATTTCTTGATACACTGTCGCGGGCACAGTGAGGCAAGATATAAGCTCTCTGGAGCACTAAAACGGATAGGAGTTGCCTTGAACCTAAACAATTTAGCCCATCTAGGGCGCTCCAAACATCCACCTTTCTCACTCTAGAGACTTACCTGCTAGACTGTCAGATGACAGATATAATATAATCCGCATTTGCTAGATCATGGATTGAATCCTTCCTATATAATTCCAACGTTGACAATTGAAGATTTTAAACAAACACAAATTGAGACATGACTGGAGGGGACAATATAAAAAGTCCCAACTCTGATCATATCCCGGGTCGTGAAGGTTCATGGTGTTGGGTCTTCTCTTCAACGATCTTGACTAGTTAACATCCTTCAGATCCAGAGTGTGGTCGGGGTATGCATGCGGATGGATGTCTTCTCCATATAGACCATATTCAAAATGTTCTACATTAAACAGCAGTTTTATCCAATTTTAGGTCTGATGGAAGCAATTTATTTTCCATAGGCGACCATTGTAGCGTTTTGGGCTATGGCTCTTTTCCAACAGTAGAACTAACCCAGAAAAATATATTCAATCAAAGTTCATTATCAAAACTACCAAAAAAGCACAACTAACTCACATGCTATCCAACCTTCTTTTTTTTTTAGCTATGACGTCAAATCAAAGGTCACCCTTATATCGCAGTGAATTTTATTTTCAATATTGGAAAATACATGTTGTTCTAAAAATGACTCCCAAGCTGTCAATAAAGCTAAAAGCAAACAATGTTTTGTTTACAAATCAGTCAGAGGGTATTCAACTTTATTTTAAACACTTTCAACTTTCAACAAAATCATTATTGTCCAATGGGAGACCACTTCGGTATGAATTCATCTGAAAACCCCCTGGACAAAATTGTCTGCCTGGCAAGCCGATCTGATTTACTTCCCTTTGATCTAAAGAGAAAGGTTTTTTTTTATTTACCGCATAACAAAACCATTTTAGTATACAAATGAATAACCCGGATAAGATTTCAAAGATTTCGGTTGATTTCGTTCAACGGTTAGCAAAATACAGCAATCACCCTTTGCTCAGTACGGTGTTGTTTGCTGACTTATTGAAAGCTTCCTCAGGTTATGATTGAATGTTTTCAGCATTTAATTAGGTCTTGTTTTATCATACTGAAAAGTATTTTATGATGTTTTTCACTTTCAATGAGTTCATCTAACAAGACAATATGTAAATTTGATATAAAAATTAAATCTGTCTAATTTTATATAAAAATTTAATCTAATTTTAATTACTTTTTAAAGACATGAGCTCCTTTTTTTGCTTGAAAAATCTATATTTAGATGATATTTCTCACTTAAAATGCTGTTTTGGAATGATTTTCATTCAGAATAAAGTTGAACTGTTTCATGTTACTATATAACACTTTTATAGCCCAGATATACAGTACTGAACACCTTTATGTTGTCTATTCTATGCCTAAGAAATTAAAGGGTGCAGAGTAAAAATTTCTTGAATGTGAAAATATAAGAGTGCTATAACTATGAAAGCAGGGGTGGTTTCTGTTACATCAATGATTCATTTGATAGTTAGGAAGTTTCTAGGATAAATTAAAGCATTTGAAACACAGAAATATGGGGACAAAACCCTTTTTCTTAGCAAAATTTGGGCTAAAACACTGAATTCTGGTTGATTTTTCTCAAACGACACAAAAAAAGGGGTATTTGGAAAGGTGCAATTTGTGTGGATTTAGTGCATTTCTATTGCATGTCGGGGAACCTAATCATTCGCAGTAATTAAAATGATACAGAGGATTTGAAGGGTGCAGATTTTGATCAAAATGAACCCATCCGTGGATCCAGATTTGTCGCGGATGTCCGAAAGCCCCTTTTTACCTTCCACAGCAGTTAAAAACAAGGAACCGTTGGAACCGAATGATGCTGCTCATAAGGGCTTTGTCAAGTGATAATAGGCATTGTCTGATAGTACCGTACGATCACTTAATACAGACTTCATTAAAAGAAAATGATAAAAATAAGTTAATTTTTATCATTTATTATAGAGTTATGGTTCTTGTGTAATGCACTTCCTCTCTTTAATATCTATCTACATTTCAAGTTTCATCGAAATATCTTTCATACTTTTGGAGTTATCGTCCTGAAATTTAAATATAAAGTCTAACAAGGAAGATAACTTGAAAATTATTCACTATAAGTTTATTTATGCACTCTCTATTATTGATATTTATGTATATTTCAAGTTTCATTGAAATATATTCAGTACTTTTAGATTTAAGCTCAATGCAAATAAATTGTGACGGACGGATGGTTCTTGTGTAATGCACTTCCTTTCTTTAATATCTGTATACATTTCAAGTTTCATCAAAATATATTTAGTTGTTCAAGTTATGGTCCTGACATGGAAATATAAAGTCTAACAAGGGAGATAATTTATGCACTCTCTCTTATTGATATGTATGTATATTTCAAGATTCATTGAAATATATTCAGTACTTTTAGATTTAATATGCTCAATGCAAATAAAGTGTGATTGACAAAGTGTGAAGGACAGACAAAGCAACAACTATATATATATGCTAAATTGGGGAGCATAAAAATTGCTCGTTATATTTCAAGAAAAGAATGTGAGACATTTCCACTTAAACAATTAAATGAAAAACATGCCATTAGGTCAAAGGGAAGTAAATCATTTTCCATAGGCGACCATTATAGCATTATGGGTTATGGTTTGTTACTAGCAAATGAATTAACACATATACCTGTATCAAACTAAAGTTAATTCTTAGAACTACCAAAAAAGCAAAACAAACTCACATGTTAACTGTTTTTTGACAGAGCTAGGAGGTCAAATCCCGCACTCAATTTTACTTTCAATTTCAGAAAATACAGTATGTTCTAAAAATGGCTCTTAATGTGTCAACATAGCTAAAACCAAGCACTATTTTTATTATAAATCAGTCACAGGTTATTCAACTTAATAAACAACACTTTCGACTTCCAACAAAATCATTATTGTCCAATGGGAGACAACTTCAATCCCATATATTCATCTGAAATTCTCTGGACAAAATTGTCTGCCCCGCAAGCCAATCCGAATTACTTCCCTTTGAGGTCAAATTACGATAAGTACATCCAATGACTTGCTGATCTACTATAGTCCCTAAAAAACCCTTTGTTTGCGTATAAATGAGTGTATACCATCACCAGAATGAATTGAATATATGACATTGAGTTTAAATGCATTGTGAATATGTATAGGATGCACTGGAAATGATTGATTTGATCCCTTTTAGTATTTTGACCTAGTTTGAAATTGAAAGTAGAGAATGCTAAACACCGGTTTTGTCCGGGTCCGATTTGGTCCAAAATGACGGTTACCATTTTCGCCTGGTGAGTTCTTTCTTGCATAATGCACGACCCCACATTTTCTTAGGATTGTTTTAAAGCTAGGAGGTAACTCTTTTCAATGATATATGGTGTCCTACATGAGAAACGCTTAGAAAGTGTGACAAGCGAGGACTGAAACTGGTCTATTTACATGGAAACAAAGAAGGAATTTTTTTGGTGTAGTGTAACATTGACCTAAATCAAATTCTGTTTTTCAATAAACGGCATAATTTTTACATTTTAGTATATGGCCGTCTATTGCGGACTGAAATTGGTCGATTTAAATGGAAACAAAGAAGGAATTTATTTGGTGTATTGTAACCTAGACCTAAATCAAATTCTGTTTTTCGATAAACGGCATAATTTTTACATTTCAGCATATGGCCGTCTATTGCGGACTTACAAACAAAATTTCAATCAATTTGGATGAACGGTTATGGAAAAGTAGCAATTTCCCTTTACCCTCTGTGCACTGTGCTATTCTGTACACTTATAATAGGATGTCCACCCTTGACCAAAAATAGAATTTTTTAATTCTTAAAAAGGGACTTATAAATCCCACCTCAAATGGTTTTTTTGTTAGTTTTCAGTCTGTTTGGGTGTTTTTAACATGTCAAATGCACTAGTAGTCATTGAAAACTTAAATGTGGTGATGTTAATTAACATTTAATGACATAGCCCACATTTGCTTTAAAATTTCATTCTTTTTCACATTATTTTACATGCATCATACATTCCAAAGTCAGTTTTGGCAAAAATCTGTTCCAGATGTTAGCAGCAATGTCTCATAGGTATATACCTTTTCCTACACTGTTATCTTATCGTGCCAGGGAAAACCAAAGCATATCGGCAGTACACACAAAACAGGTTCGAATTAGACATGAGCAGGCTGAACTTCATTATATCATCAAGAAGAAATCGAAAAAAATATTCTAGATTACACGCACGTCATGATGTCCATTATAAAGCAATGCTTTGCAGGGAATCACAGTCTGCGCATGATCAATTCAGCAGTGTGCATAGGGGAAACGAATAATAACTGGCTTTTCAACAGTATTTTTCTATCCAGCACTTTCAAAATAGACAAAAAGAAGGAGGAGAACAATAAAATCTTAATGGAGATGATTGAATATTGCCTTGGAGATGAAACGGTCCAACTTACCAGGCTAATTATAACACACAGAAAGTCGAGGGGACAAATAGAGCCATTAAACGTTCCTTACCCAAAGACAAGACGTTTTCCAGCAACTTCCAGTTACGTGCACACCGTGCCCTACACTCTGTCAATAATGGACCCGGAAATTCCTTGCGCAAACTTTGTTCTGCTGCTGGATGTGCAATTCCTTCAGGAAGTAGTGCTGACCGTCAGCTAGAGTCACCCCAAACTTACTCTGAAGAGCAACAAGAGCACCGCGTACAGCACAGACGCTTAACTGATAAGGAGAATACAGAAAAAAAAAAGCTGAGCTGAACAAAAAACCTTAACTGGACGACCACGCCGCAGACGATGCCAGGGTCATGACAATAGCTCTCTTTTTTTTCAAAAGTCGAGCTAAAAACCACACGAAAAGTCCATTGAATTCAAATTGAAGCTTAATTAAGCTACAAAGACAAAAATTATGTGAAAAATCAACTGACGGCGCATATACAAATAACACGGACTAACACCCAAATGTGCCACACGTTATAAAATTCGGGGCCAACACTGACCATGATGGATATGCTCGGAAACAAATGAAGTTGAGGCGAAGAAGAAGTGTACCTACATCAGAAGATGCATGCAGGCTCGTGCCCAAGGCAGGACCCTCTGGACACACACTGACGACGCCCTGACATCCATGCAATTTCCATGTGTGTCAACCTCTACCAGCTCGGACCTATGTCTAATCATCAAGATCAACCGCTGAACAAGGGTCTGTGTACATCTGCCATCAGGCCAAGTAACCCTCTTGATAGGATAACCATCCCTGTCTGTGTAACCCATCCACTCCAGGCATTCTGACCCTTCCCCCGGGTCCTAGAGTGTTTTTCTATGGTATTCTCCAGCTTTAGCCAAAACTTGTATGGATATTCCATTTAATAAAGGTTTGATGAGGAATTTTGTCTGTATAAAAGGAGGGATGGGAACGAATATTCCAATATTCGAATATTCGAAAAACAGACGAATATTCAAATACTATTTTCGAATAAGAATATTTACGATTTTATTTTAAGAAATAAACAAGAGGGCCATGATGGCCCTGGAATCGCTCACCTGTTTTTTTTTTCACTTTAGCTATATAAGCCCCGCCCCCTGGCAGCCATAGTTTCCGACCAATCAACTTGGCTTGAAGGAATCTGATAAAGGGTCACCCTAGGAACATTTCTACAAAATTATTTAAAAATCAGCCTGACATTTTCGGAGGAGAAGATTTTTTAAGTTTTCACTTTGGCCATATAAGGCAAAAAAGCCCCGCCCCCTGGCTGCCATGTTTTTTGACCAATCAACATGGCTTGAAGGAATCTGATAGAGGGTCACCCAAGGGACATTTCTAGAAAATTATTTGAAAATCGGCCCGACACTTATGGAGAAGAAGATTTTTTAAGTTTTCACTATAGCCATAAAAGGCAAAATAGCCCCGCCCCCTGGCGGCCATGCTTTTTGACCAATCAACATGGCTTGAAGGAATCTGATAGAAGATCACCCAAGGAACATTTCTACAGAATTATTTGAAAATCGGCCTGACACTTTTGGAGGAGAAGATTTTTTAAGTTTGCACTATAGCCTAATAAGGCAAAATAGCCCCGCCCCCCCTGGCGGCCATGTTTTTCGACCAATCAACATGGCTTGAAGGAATCTGATAGAGGGTCACCCAAGGAACATTTCTACAAAATTATTTGAAAATCGGCCTGACACTTTTGGAGGAGAAGATTTTTTAAGTTTGCACTATAGCCATATTGGCAAAATAGCCCCCCCCCCCCCCCCCCCCCCACTGGGGGCCATGTTTTTCGACCAATCAACATGGCTTGAAGGAATCTGATAGAGGGTCACCCAAGGATCATTTCTACAAAATAATTTGAAAATCGGCCTGACACTTTGGGAGGAGAAGATTTTTAAGAATTTTGAAGTTTTTTTCATTTCGTTGCCATGGAAACCAGAATTCTGCATGGATCCCAAAAATTTTAAGGAATTCTGGTGAGGACATTGCGAGGATGCTTTCTGTGAAGTTTGATCCCAGTTGACCCACCGGTTACAGAGGAGAAAATGTTGACGGACGACGGACGACTGACGACGGACAACGGACGCCGGACATAATGCGATCACAATAACTCACCCTGAGCACTTCGTGCACAGGTGAGCTAAAAAACAAGAGGGCCATGATGGCCCTATATCGCTCACCTGAGTAATTTTTTTAGGGTCCTAATTTAATTGCTCTACAAAAATAAGAAAGAAGGTCAAAAAGTCATGGAGGAATCCGCTGTGGTCGAGTGGTTAGCGTCGGGGATTTCGAAACCGGGTGTCCCGGGTTCGATCCCCAGTCGCGGCACTACGGTCATGGTGGAGTGCCCTTGGGCAAGGCACATTTTCTAGCCTAGTACTGGTTTGTTTACCCAGGGATCATGAATAATTAAATTTAATTGCGCGCTAAATGACCTTAGCTGTCGATGCGCCATAAAACAATATTCATTCATTCATTCATTCAAAAAGTCATGGTGAAGGTCATCCAAAGTCAATGATGATATTTGATTGTAAAAGATCGCACTAAGGTCATGGTCACAATGTCATGTTTATAAATCAATGTAAAGGACATGTGACAAATAAATGAATTTTTTATCGTGTTTACAAAGTCAATTATAACAATTTTGCCAATTTTAAGGGGACATAATTACATCAGGCATGGTTTTCGAAAGGAACCGAGCTCTCATGTATATCTAGCTACTGAATAAGTTTGGTAAACATCGGATAATAAATGAAGACTTATCGTGTTCAAAAGAAATTGTGGACAGACGATGGACGATCACAAAAGCTCACCTTGTCACTACGTGACAGGTGAGCTAAGAAACATTTCGATAAAATGAAAAATTTCATATTATAATAATAAGCAATTATAAAAAATTATCTGTTGCAACCAGTTAACCCATTCCCACATAGTGAGAGAATTACAGGTGGTTTCTACAGCAGAAAACATATGATAATTGAACAAAATTAAAAACATTGTGATTAAAGTACAAATTTCTCATCATGAGCAATTTCTCCTTCTGCCATCTGTAAAACTATTTGCCATCTTCTGCGGATGCATAAAAGTGTGTTTATACGGGTAAACAAATCGACGGCGAAGCCGGCGATGTTTCCCGTCAATAGGTAATGTGTATGAACTTTGCAAAAAATTGCTATACCGTCTTTCCTAAAATTGTGTCCAGAGCGAACTTTTCGATGCAGTGATATGCAGTCACGATACTCGTACGTTTTCATTGGATGAAAAGAAAATATCGAAACAAAAAAAACTTCTAGAGGAAATAATTAAATATGATAATACGTACACGATAAAGGAACAAGCACAAGTTATTTTATGTGTGATAATTTGCGTGTAATAACACTCGTCGTCTATTTCTAAAACAAGTTCAAATAACAACTTGTAAGGTTTTTTTGACTTTCCGGAAGTTATAAATCCAAATTTCTGTAATATGACGTCATAATGTGACGTCATTCTATTAGTGGTGCAGAGGTAGAGCGTCGGCTTCTTGTATCAAAGGTCCCTGGTTCGAGTCCCGTGATGAGCGGGTCCTGACTTTTTTTTTTTGTTTTTTTGTTTTTTTGTTTTTGTTCTGGTATTTTGATTTGTTAATTCATTGTATTTGGTTCGAAACATTGTATGTATGTTTATAATCAATAAATATGTTCTATTTTCTATGTTCCTGACTTTGGGATTTAAGTCTCCAGGAAGCAGACATCGAGCGTGATTAAAATAAGCTGAAAGCTTGTTTCACAATCGATGTAATATAAATAAGTTTAAACTAAATGAACCAAAAGGAAAACGACAGAAAGTATAGGAAACATTAGTTTGACTTGTCACAAATGTAGTTCCGTAAATTATGGAATCGTTTTATTTGAAGTACTTTATGAAGGGCAAGTTGATTATTTGTTGTACCTGTCATCATAATTTCATGGATGTAAAATCTTGGCTATATTTTAAAGTTAAATATAGCTTAACCTGATGATGATTTTTATTTTATTTGCCTAGGTCGGTAGGACTCGTAATTGACGTAAATAACTGATTGTGCTGCAAGCAAGGGGCTAACTGCAGTTCGCGGGGAATTATTCACCGATCAAAACATATAATAAATGTTTACCCGAAATAGGTAGCACCTATAATCATATTAATTTATGTGGGAAGGGTTTTAAAAACCTTTCCATTGTCAACACATCAAAATGTTATCCATTCAGTCAATATTTAAACTTTCACTGACCTCTTTACAATCCATTCCTAAACTCTGATTGTTAACCTCTATATCAACAAGGATGACATCATAATACCACTGTTTCTCTATCTGGGTAGAAAATAGGCCACCAGTGTATAAGGAGCTATCAATTCCACCAAATATCTGAAAAGAAAAGGAGCAACTGGTTAAGGACTTTGAATGTGCAGCCTTTGCCAAAAAGAGAACTGTTTTATTACAATTTTCTGTGGCAGATATGACCATTGGAAACATCATCTAACAAGAGGGCCATGATGGCCCTGGATCGCTCACCTTAATTATACGAAAAAAAAACATAAATGGTTTTTTCGCTTATAGTTAACAGGTGAGAGATTTTTTTTTTTTTTTTTTTTTTACAATAACCCATGAAGCTTTCTGAAATGAAACTGGAAAAATCCATGGGGGCCGCCATTTTGGATATGTATAAAAAGCAGACGTTAAACACAGATTGAAAATTATTGTCGGCTTTTTAATCATTTTTTTTTAAATCGGTATTTTGGATATGTATAAAATGAGCAGAAAAACACGGATTGAAAATTGTTGTCGTCTTTTTAATATTTTTTTTTAAAATCGATTTTTGAGTATGTAAACAATGAGACGAAAAACACGGATTGAACATTATTGTCGTCTTTTTAATCCTTTTTTTTTTTAAATCGATATTTAAGATCATTAAGTGCTGTGTTATGTGGGAATTAACATTTGTACGAAAAGTTAAAAATGAATGGAACTCTGTAAGAAATATGTTTTCCCGTTTGTCAAAAAATCGACAGCATTAACCTTCTACGCCCGAACCTAAATTTTGACTGTATCGTAGCCAAAGAAGGACGTGACGTCATTTCCGTAACACTTCATCTTGGCGTAACGTCAATGGAATGATGTCGTTTCCCACAAAAAATGTGGTATCAACATGAAAGACCCAAAATTCCTATACATGAGCTATTGACTCACTCATTCAAAGTAATATTATTTATTAAACATTGTGGCAAAAGCATAACTTTCTCATAAGGAGCAATTGTTCTTTTGGCGACAATCTTTTCCTAAATCGTCCGTTGCAAAGGCCTCAGAAACCATCTCTAATAGGGAAATGGTTTAGCAGAAATGTGACCATTTACATAATTTGTTCCAGTCATATTGACTGGTTGAAAAAGGCAGTCGCCAAGTGGCATCAGAAAAGGGCTGATCTATTTGCTTCTTTAACATAATGCAGGTGATCGATTTAGGATCATCTTGGCCCTCATGTTTTAACCTCGTTCATTATAAATGTATTCCTTGATTTTCTGAAAGTCTTTACTTTATTATTTTCTGTTCGTAATAATAGACGCCAGCAATACGAATTCCAAATATGTTTTGATAATGCAAGAAACATGACATTAACATTATTATTGTCTAGTCAATTACTCATAAATCCCTTTTTATGGCCAAAGTATGCTCTTTAATTTGTGTTTATAATTATCTTGCGTTTTTTTTCGTAAATAGGAACTTGCTCAAAGTAAAAATGCGGCCTCCGGAGTTTGAACAATATTTTCCTTGTTTCTGACCCAATATGACCCATATTCGAACTTGACCTAGATATAATTCAGACAAACATTCTGACCAAATTTCAAGCTGCTGAAGCAAAAAATGTGGCATCCAAATTGTTAACAAGATTTACCTTCAATTTGGCCTAGTGACCTAGTTTTTGACCCCACATTACCCATATTCGAATTTGGCCTAGATATCGTTTAGCTCAACATTCTGACCTAGTTTCTGACCCAATATGACCAATATTTAAACTTGACCTAGATATCTTTAAGACAAACATTCTGACAAAATTTCAACATGCTCAAGTTGAAAATGTGGCCTCTACAGTGTTAACAAGATTAACCTTCAATTTGGCATAGTGACCTAGTTTCTGACCCAATATGACCCATTTTCGAACTTAACCTAGATATTTTTAAGACAAACGTTTGGACAAAATTTCAAACTGCTGAAGCAAAAATTGCGACCTCTGGAGTGTTAACAAGATTTTCCTTCAATTTTACCTAGTGACCTACCATTTTCGAACTTGACCTACATATCATCAAGACAAACATTCTGATAAAGTTTCAACATGCTCAAGTTGAAAATGTGGCCTCCAGAGTGTTAGCAAGATTTCGCTTCAATTTGACCTAGTGACCTCGTTTTTGACCTCATATGGCCCAGTTTCGAACTTGTCCAAGATTTGATGGAGATGAATGTTCTGATACACTTTCATGAAGATTGGATGCAAAATGTAGCCTGTAGAGTGTTAACAAGCTGAAATGTTGACAACGCACGACAAAAATGTGATCACAATGACCAAAAGTTATTAGGTCGCGAGTTGGAGCTAATTATGACTAAGGGTGAAGTGATAAAGAGTGTGTTTGTGTCGTTTATGTTTATACAACGTATGTCAAACCTAAAGTAACAATTATAAAATCGATAATTGTCACGCATAAAATTCGATAAACGTTGCAATTCGGTTAATCGTTTCGAGGGGATTCTTTTTCTTGATTTACATTAACTTGAAATTCAAATATATCTGTTCTGAGTTAGTTCAGTTGAAAACATAGTCTGGAGTTCCTTCCCTTTAATATATATATTATATAGGTGCTACCTATTTACGAAAAAAACGCAAGATAATTATAAACAAAAAATAAAGAGCATACTTTGGCCATAAAAAAGGATTTATAAGTAATTGACTATTTGGAATTCGTATTGCTGTCGTCTATTATTACGAACAGAAAATAATAAAGTAAAGACTTTCAGAAAATCAAGGAATACATTTATACAGATTTCCATTTATTTTTCACTTTTCGTACAAATACACAGCACTTTAATGATCTTAAATATCGATTTAAAAAATAAATAAAAAGACGACAATAATTTTCAATCCGTGTTTTTCTGCTCATTTTATACATACCCAAAATACCGATTTAAAAAAAAAAAGATTAAAAAGACGACAATAATTTTCAATCTGTGTTTTACGACAGCTTTTTATACAGATCCAAAATGGCGGCCCCCATGGATTTTTCCAGTTTCATTTCAGAAAGCTTCATGGGTTTTTGAAAAAAAAAAAAAAAAAGAAAATCACACATGTTACCAAAAAAAACCATTTATAAATGTGTTTTTTAATACTATCATAGGAAGTAGAGAACCAGACTATATTAACGTAAACAATAGCTTATACCCGAGTTCTTATCGTGTGAACCAGATATCACCGTGACGACCGGTTTGTTTGCTATTTTTGAGTCAACACACATGTTAAACGGTGACAGTCTGCATATAATTACGAAAGTGAAAGTCAAGTTCCGTAAACAGCGATTTTTTTTCCTTCTTTAGCTGGTACCGTTTAACGGACCCTTTCACAATTACAAACGGCTCTTCACAATTTTCCAAAAGGGTCCGGTGGACCCATTCACAATTCTGGCCAAAAGGGTTCGACAGACCCATTCACAATTCTGGCCGTCTGGCCTAATTTTAATTTTGTAACTTGCTTTTCTGACAAAATCAATAACATTCTCGGCCTGTCGATGTTGTTTACATTTTAAAACAAATCGCAACATTTCTCAATGCCGTATATCGCCCCAGGTGTCGCAATTATTTATCCGAAACAAATATTTAACGAAATAATTATATTTCTTATTCGTACAATAAGTATTGGGAGTTGGGTGATATTTCGTTTATTTATTTTTTACCCATTTCGTCTTGTCGATATTACCACGTGTTTTTTAGAATCACTCACCTGATTTTTTTTTCCACTTTAGCTATATAAGCCCCGCCCCCTGGCAGCCATAGTTTCCGACCAATCAACTTGGCTTGAAGGCATCTGATAGAAGGTCACCCTAGGAACATTTCTACAAAATTATTTGAAAATCGGCCTGACACTTTTGGAGGAGAATATTTTTTAAGTTTTCACTATAGCCATATAAGGCAAAATAGCCGTGCCCACTGGCGGCCATGTTTTTTGACCAATCAACATGGCTTGAAGGAATCTGAAAGTGGGTCATCCAAGGAACATTTCTACAAAATTATTTGAAAATCGACCTGACACTTTCGGAGGAGAATTATAGGGTCCGTATCGCCTACATCTGAATCTCAAACCGTATCCCCTGCTACTCAAACTGACGATTCAATGAACGAGACTTATCAGATTGCTACACCATTGTCTTAACAACTAAATGCAAGCCTTAAAACAGACAACAGCTTATTATTAAATTACATAGCTGTAATATTTAAATTCACAATTTTATGGAAACAACAACACTATTTTTCACAATTTCCCTGGTACCGGTGTCATATATTACCAAAACAATGTCGATGTTTACATCATAGACATCTATTACAACAAGAGGGCCATGTGGCCCTGGAATCGCTCACCTGATTTTTTTTTTTTTACTTTAGCTATATAAGCCCCGCCCCCTGGCGGCCATAGTTTTTGACCAATCAACTTGGCAAGCAAGAATCCGATAAAGGGTCACCCTAGGAACATTTCTAAAAAATTATTTGAAAATCGGCCTGACACTTTCGGAGAAGAAGATTTTTTAAGTTTTCACTATAGCCATATAAGGAAAAATATCCCCGCCCCCCTGGTGGCCATGTTTTTTGACCAATCAACATGGCTTGAAGGAATCTGAAAGAGGGTCACTTAAGTAACATTTCTACAAAATTATTTGAAAATCGGCCTGACACTTTCAGAGAAGAAGATTTTTTAAGTTTTCACTATAGCCATATAAGGCAAAATAGCCCCGCCCCCCTGGCGGCTATGTTTTTCGACCAATCAACATGGCTTGAAGGAATCTGACAGAGGTTCATCCAAGGAACATTTCTACAAAATTATTTGAAAATCTGCCAACCAGTTTGGGAGAAGAAGACTTTTTAAGTTTTCACTTTAGCCATAAGACAAAATAGCCCCGCCTCCCTGGCGGCCATGTTTTTTGACCAATCAACTTGGCTTTAAGGAATCTGATAGAGGGTCATCTAAGGAGCATTTCTACAAAATTATTTGAAAATCTGCTTGACACTTTCGGAGAAGAAGATTTTTTAAGTTTTCACTATAGCCATATAAGGCAAAATAGCCCCGCCCGCCTGGCGGCCATGTTTTTCGACCAATCAACTTGGCTTGAAGGAAATTGATAGAGGGTCATCCAAGGAACATTTCTACAAAATTATTTGAAAATCTGCCAACCAGTTTGGGAGAAGAAGAATTTTGAAGTTTTTTTCATTTCGTTGCCATGGAAACCAGAATTCTGCATGGATCCCAAAAGTTTGAAGGAAATCTGGTGAGGTCATTGAGAGGATGCTTTCTGTGAAGTTTCATCCCAATTGTCCCACCGGTTAATGAGGAGAAGAAGTTGAAGACGCATAACGGACAAAAGGCGATCACAATAACTCACCTTGAGCAAAGCTCAGGTGAGCTAAAAATTGATTAAATCATATTTAACATTGCATTACGTTTCAAAAGTATGCAGCTATCCTATTTAAAATCGAATTCACATCAGCGAAAACATTGAAACTTCCACAATTTATACACGCGGTTAAATTGACTAGTTGAAATCAGTAAAAAATAAATAAACGAAATATCACTCATAGGATGCATTTTTTATAAATAAGAAATATAATTATTTCGTTAATACTTTGATTCGGTTAAATATTAAATTAGGTAAACGTTCGAGGGGATTTTTTTCTTGATTTACATCAACTTGAAATTCAAATATATCTGTTGAGAGTAAGTTCAGTTGAAAACATGCAATATATACGTAAACAATATATAGCTTATAATTATATTAATGTACTTGGAAAATTGCCATTATTTGAAAAAGGAAGTGGAAAAGTACCAGTATTCAGATAAACCTAAAATCGGATACCAATTTTAGATTCGAAAAACAAATATATTCGAATATATTCGAATAAGTAAAACGAATATTTGAATATCGTTTTCAGTATTCGTTCCCATCCCTAATAAAAGGAGTAGAAGTGATGAAAATAAGTGAAAAGGGGAAAAAAGTACTGAAAACTAAGCCCTGCTTTAGGTCAAAGGGAAGTAAATCATTTTCCAAAGGCGACCATTCTAGCATTATGGGTTATGGTTCGTAACTAGCAAATGAATTAACAGTTACACATATATACCTGTGTCAAACTAAAGTTCATTCTTAGAACTACCAAACAAGAGGGCCATGATGGCCCTGGATCGCTCACCTTAATTATACAATGTACTGCAATGCAAAACACATCAAGACAATTATTCTGAATTGTAACAATATTTTCCTTCATTTGGCCTAGTGATCTATATTTTTTTACCTGATATGACCCATATTCCAACATGGACTAGATATCATCAAGACAACATTCTGACAAAGTTTCAACTTGCTCAAAGTAAAAATGCGGCCTCCGGAGTTTGAAAAATATTTTCCTTTATTGACCTAGTTTCTGATCCAATATAACCCATATTCGAACTTGACCTAGATATAATTCCGACAAACATTTAGACCAAATTTCAAGCTGCTGAAGCAAACAAGAGGGCCAAGATGGCCCTAAATCGATCACCTGAATGATAGTTAATTAGAAGCAAATATTTAACTGCAAATATTTGTGAAAATTTTATCAGGAGTTCAAATGAAACTGCAAGGAGTGGACACTCAGTTAAAGAAATAGTTTATCAGTAAAAGCCATTTTTATCTTGAAATCTAACAAGAGCTTTCTTAATTTCTGATGCTGCAGCAACAAAGGTTCTACACAGAATGCAAGTATTTGAACAATTTTGAAAGAGGACCATCAAAGGAACATTCCTGTGAAGTAACGTTGGCTTGGCTTGAAGGCATCTGATAGAAGGTCACCCTAGGAACATTTCTACAAAATTATTTGAAAATCGGCCTGACACTTTTGGAGGAGAATATTTTTTAAGTTTTCACTATAGCCATATAAGGCAAAATAGCCGTGCCCACTGGCGGCCATGTTTTTTGACCAATCAACATGGCTTGAAGGAATCTGAAAGTGGGTCATCCAAGGAACATTTCTACAAAATTATTTGAAAATCGACCTGACACTTTCGGAGGAGAATTATAGGGTCCGTATCGCCTACATCTGAATCTCAAACCGTATCCCCTGCTACTCAAACTGACGATTCAATGAACGAGACTTATCAGATTGCTACACCATTGTCTTAACAACTAAATGCAAGCCTTAAAACAGACAACAGCTTATTATTAAATTACATAGCTGTAATATTTAAATTCACAATTTTATGGAAACAACAACACTATTTTTCACAATTTCCCTGGTACCGGTGTCATATATTACCAAAACAATGTCGATGTTTACATCATAGACATCTATTACAACAAGAGGGCCATGTGGCCCTGGAATCGCTCACCTGATTTTTTTTTTTTTACTTTAGCTATATAAGCCCCGCCCCCTGGTGGCCATAGTTTTTGACCAATCAACTTGGCAAGCAAGAATCCGATAAAGGGTCACCCTAGGAACATTTCTAAAAAATTATTTGAAAATCGGCCTGACACTTTCGGAGAAGAAGATTTTTTAAGTTTTCACTATAGCCATATAAGGAAAAATATCCCCGCCCCCCTGGTGGCCATGTTTTTTGACCAATCAACATGGCTTGAAGGAATCTGAAAGAGGGTCACTTAAGTAACATTTCTACAAAATTATTTGAAAATCGGCCTGACACTTTCAGAGAAGAAGATTTTTTAAGTTTTCACTATAGCCATATAAGGCAAAATAGCCCCGCCCCCCTGGCGGCTATGTTTTTCGACCAATCAACATGGCTTGAAGGAATCTGACAGAGGTTCATCCAAGGAACATTTCTACAAAATTATTTGAAAATCTGCCAACCAGTTTGGGAGAAGAAGACTTTTTAAGTTTTCACTTTAGCCATAAGACAAAATAGCCCCGCCTCCCTGGCGGCCATGTTTTTTGACCAATCAACTTGGCTTTAAGGAATCTGATAGAGGGTCATCTAAGGAGCATTTCTACAAAATTATTTGAAAATCTGCTTGACACTTTCGGAGAAGAAGATTTTTTAAGTTTTCACTATAGCCATATAAGGCAAAATAGCCCCGCCCGCCTGGCGGCCATGTTTTTCGACCAATCAACTTGGCTTGAAGGAAATTGATAGAGGGTCATCCAAGGAACATTTCTACAAAATTATTTGAAAATCTGCCAACCAGTTTGGGAGAAGAAGAATTTTGAAGTTTTTTTCATTTCGTTGCCATGGAAACCAGAATTCTGCATGGATCCCAAAAGTTTGAAGGAAATCTGGTGAGGTCATTGAGAGGATGCTTTCTGTGAAGTTTCATCCCAATTGTCCCACCGGTTAATGAGGAGAAGAAGTTGAAGACGCATAACGGACAAAAGGCGATCACAATAACTCACCTTGAGCAAAGCTCAGGTGAGCTAAAAATTGATTAAATCATATTTAACATTGCATTACGTTTCAAAAGTATGCAGCTATCCTATTTAAAATCGAATTCACATCAGCGAAAACATTGAAACTTCCACAATTTATACACGCGGTTAAATTGACTAGTCGAAATCAGTAAAAAATAAATAAACGAAATATCACTCATAGGATGCATTTTTTATAAATAAGAAATATAATTATTTCGTTAATACTTTGATTCGGTTAAATATTAAATTAGGTAAACGTTCGAGGGGATTTTTTTCTTGATTTACATCAACTTGAAATTCAAATATATCTGTTGAGAGTAAGTTCAGTTGAAAACATGCAATATATACGTAAACAATATATAGCTTATAATTATATTAATGTACTTGGAAAATTGCCATTATTTGAAAAAGGAAGTGGAAAAGTACCAGTATTCAGATAAACCTAAAATCGGATACCAATTTTAGATTCGAAAAACAAATATATTCGAATATATTCGAATAAGTAAAACGAATATTTGAATATCGTTTTCAGTATTCGTTCCCATCCCTAATAAAAGGAGTAGAAGTGATGAAAATAAGTGAAAAGGGGAAAAAAGTACTGAAAACTAAGCCCTGCTTTAGGTCAAAGGGAAGTAAATCATTTTCCAAAGGCGACCATTCTAGCATTATGGGTTATGGTTCGTAACTAGCAAATGAATTAACAGTTACACATATATACCTGTGTCAAACTAAAGTTCATTCTTAGAACTACCAAACAAGAGGGCCATGATGGCCCTGGATCGCTCACCTTAATTATACAATGTACTGCAATGCAAAACACATCAAGACAATTATTCTGAATTGTAACAATATTTTCCTTCATTTGGCCTAGTGATCTATATTTTTTTACCTGATATGACCCATATTCCAACATGGACTAGATATCATCAAGACAACATTCTGACAAAGTTTCAACTTGCTCAAAGTAAAAATGCGGCCTCCGGAGTTTGAAAAATATTTTCCTTTATTGACCTAGTTTCTGATCCAATATAACCCATATTCGAACTTGACCTAGATATAATTCCGACAAACATTTAGACCAAATTTCAAGCTGCTGAAGCAAACAAGAGGGCCAAGATGGCCCTAAATCGATCACCTGAATGATAGTTAATTAGAAGCAAATATTTAACTGCAAATATTTGTGAAAATTTTATCAGGAGTTCAAATGAAACTGCAAGGAGTGGACACTCAGTTAAAGAAATAGTTTATCAGTAAAAGCCATTTTTATCTTGAAATCTAACAAGAGCTTTCTTAATTTCTGATGCTGCAGCAACAAAGGTTCTACACAGAATGCAAGTATTTGAACAATTTTGAAAGAGGACCATCAAAGGAACATTCCTGTGAAGTAACGTTGAAATTGGTAAAGTGGAATGGTAGTAGTTGTCATTTGTAGCTAAAAGTTCAATTTACCCCTTTTGTGATGACACGAGGCTGCTAACCTAACTAATCAAAACAGCTTGAACATATTAAATGTAGAGGATCACTGAAGTAGGATTTATATTCAATTTCCTTAATATCAGACAAGAACTTAAAACAAGAGGCCCATGAGGGCCTATAGATGCTCTACTGGCATTGATCTGGCTTGTTTCAAAAGGAACCAATATGTCATCAATATTCAAATACCATCTAAGTTTGGTGAAGATCAGATAGTAAATGGAAGCTCTATTGTGTTCACAAGCTGTATTATAGCAATTTTGACAATTTCAAGGGCCATATTCCAGCCATGCATGGGTAGATCTGGCCGTTTTTTTAGAAATGAACCAAACTCTCATGGATATCTAACTACTGTATAAGTTTGATTGAGATACAATCAAAAATAAGGACTGTATCATGTTAACAAGCCCTATTATGGCAATTTTGACAATTTCAAGGGCCATAATTCAGTCATGCATGGGGCGGATCTGGCTTGTTTTCGAAAGGAATCAAGCTCTCATGGATATCTAACTACTGTATAAGTTTGGTTGAGATACAAAAAAATAAATAAAGACTGTATCGTGTTAACAAGCTCTATTATAGCAATTTTGACCTTTTCAAGGGCCATAATCCAGTCATGCATGGGCGGATCTGTGGCTGGTTTTCGAAAGGAACCGAGCTCTCATGGATATCTAACTACTGTATAAGTTTGGTTGAGATACAATCAAAAGTGAAGACTATTGTGTTAACAAGAAATTGTTTACGGACGGACGGACGCACGCACAGACGACGGACGAATCACCACAACATACGTCCTTCTGGCCTTTGGCCAGTAGAGCTAAAAATGGAATTTCCAAATTTTGTCATTTTGCCCCTTTTCTGATGCCTCCTGACTGCCATGTTTTTCAACCAAACAGTATGCCTTGAACGATCTTTGTAGAGGCTTACCTAAGGAACATTTCTACCAAACTATAATGGAATCAGACATGCAGATTCAAAAAAGAAGATTTTTAAAGCTTGGACATTTTGCCCCCTTTCTGATGCTGCAGCAACCCTGGCGGCCATGTTTTTTAACAGATCAGACATATTTGAACAATCTTGGTAGAGGGTCCCCAAAGAACATTTGTGAACAATTATTTACAAATCGAGCTAATTCTTTTGGACGAGAAGATATTTTAAGTTTTAACAATACACATACATAAGGAAAACAAGCTTAGCCCCCTGGCAGCCATGTTTTTTCAACGGATCGGAAATATTTGAACAATCTTGGTAAAGGGTGCCCCAATGTACATTTGTGCAAAATAATTTTCAAATCGGGCCAGTACTTTTGGTCAAGAAGATTTTTAAAGTTTTAACAATGCACATATAAGGAGAATAAGCTCCGCCCCCTGGCGGCCATGTTTTTCAACGGATCGGATATATTTGAACAATCTTGGTAGAGGGTACTCCAAGGCACATTTGTGCAAAATAATTTTCATATTGGGCCAGTACTTTTGGACAAGAAGATTTTTTAAGATTTGGCAATTTTCCCCTTTTCTGTTGCTGCAGCAACCAAAGTTCTCGATAGAATTTAAATCTTTGAACAATTTTGAAAGAGGTCCACCAAAGGAACATTCCTGTGAAGTTTGGTTGAAATTGGTCAAGTGGTTAAGGAGGAGATCATCTAAATGTCTAAATGTTAACGCCGGACGACGCCGGATCAATTTGATCTAGTGACCTAGTTTTTGACCCAGCATGTCCCATATTCGAACATTCTGATAAATTTCATCATGCTGAAATTAACAAGAGGGCCATGATGGCCCTGGATCGCTCACCTTAATTATACAATGTACTGTTATGCAAAACACATCAAGACAATTATTCTGAATGCAACCTCCAGTGTTAACAAGATTTTCCTTCATTTGGCCTAGTGATCTATAAATTATTTTTCCTGATATGACCCATATTCCAACATGGACATCATATATCATCAAAACAACATTCTGACAAATTTTCAACTTGCTCAAAGTAAAAATGCGGCCTCCAAAGTTTGAACAATATTTTCCTTTATTTACCTTGTTTCTGACCCCCATATGACCCATATTCGAACTTGAACTAGATATCATTTAGACAAACATTCTGACCAAATTTCAAGATGCTTAAGCAAAAAATGCGGCATCCAAAGTGTTAACAAGATTTTCCTTCAGTTTGGCCTAGTGACCTAGTTTTTGACCCAGCATGACCCATATTCGAATTTGGCCTAAATATCATTCAGCTAAACATTCTGACCAAATTTCAAGCTGCTGTAGCAAAACATGCGGCTTCTACAGAGTTAACAAGAGTTTCCTTCAATTTGGCCTAGTGACCTAGTTTCTGACCCAATATGATCAATATTTAAACTTGACCTACATATCATCAAGACAAACATTCTGATAAAGTTTCAACATGCTCAAGTTGAAAATGTGGCCTCTGGAGTGTTAACAAGATTACCCTTCAATTTGGCCTAGTGACCTAGTTTTTGACCCGGCATGACCCGTATTCGAACTTGACCTAGATATCATTCAGCTCAACATTAATTCTGACTAAATTTCAAGCTGCTGAAGCAAAAAATACAGCTTCTACGGTGTAAACAAGATTTCCCTTCAATTTGACCTAGTGACCTAGTTTTTGACCCGGCATGACCTGTATTCGAACTTGACCTAGATATCATTCAGCTCAACATTCTGACTAAATTTCAAGCTGCTGAAGCAAAAAATGCAGCTTCTACAGTGTTAACAATATTTCCCTTCAATTTGGCCTAGTGACCTAGTTTTTGACCCGGCTTGACCCATATTCGAACTTGACCTAGATATTTTAAAGACAAACATTCTCAAAAATTGCGGCCTCTGGAGTGTTAACAAGATTTTCCTTCAATTTGACCTAGTGACCTACTTTTTGACCCGACATGACCCATGTTCGAACTTGACCTACATATCATCAATACAAACATTCTGATAAAGTTTCAACATGCTCAAGTTGAAAATGTGGCCTCCAGAGTGTTAACAAGATTTCGCTTCAATTTGACCTAGTGACCTCGTTTTTGACCTCATATGGCCCAGTTTCGAACTTGTCTAAGATTTGATGGAGATGAATGTTCTGATACACTTTCATGAAGATTGGATGCAAAATGTAGCCTGTAGAGTGTTAACAAGCTGAAATGTTTACGACGCACACCGCACGACGCACGACGGACGGACGCTGGACAAAATGTGATCACAATAGCTCACCTTGCACTTCATGCATAGGTGAGCTAAAAATGCAGTATCCAGAGTGTTAACAAGATTACCCTTCAATTTGGCCTAGTTTTTAACCCAGCATGACCCATTTCTGAACTTGGCCTAGATATCATTTAGACAAACATTCTGACCAAATTTCAAGCTGCTGAAGCAAAAAATGCGGCATCCAAAGTGTTAAAAAGATTTTCCTTCAATTTGGCCTAGTGACCTAGTTTCTGATCCAATATGACCCATATTTCAACTTGACCTAGATATCTTTAAGACAAACATTCTGACAAACATTTTTGACCCGACGTGACCCATGTTCAAACTTGACCTACATATCATCAAGACAAACATTCTGATAAAGTTTCAACATACTCAAGTTGAAAATGTGGCCTCCAGAGTGTTAACAAGATTTCCATTCAATTCAAACTAGTGACCTAGTTTTTGACCTCATATGGCCCAGTTTCGAACTTGTCCAAGATTTTATGGAGATGAACGTTCTGATAAACTTTCATGAAAATTGGATGCGAAATGTAGCCCGTATAGTGTTAACAAGCTCAAATGTTGATGATGCACGACGCACGACGGACGGACGCACAACAAAATGTGATCATAATAGCTAGCCTTGCACTTCGTGCATAGGTGAGCTAAAAAGCAAAACAAACTCACATGTTCACCGTTCTTTGACAGAGCTAGGAGGTCAAATCAAAGGTGACCCTTATCCCGCACTGAATTGTACTTTCAAATTTCAGAAAATACAGCATGTTCTGAAAATGGTTCTTACCAATACTGTGTCAACATAGCTAAAAGCAAACACTATTTTTTATTATAAATCAGTCAAAGGTTATTCAACTTAATAAACAACACTTTCAACTTCCAATAAAATCATTATTGTCCAATCCGTTTTACTTCCCTTTGACCTAAATCAAATTCTGTTTTTCGATAAACGGCATACTTTTTACATTTTTAGTATATATATGGCCGTCTATTGCGGACTTACAAACAAAATTTCAATCAATTTGGTTGAATGGTTATGGAAAAGTAGCAATTTCTCTTTAAATACCCTCTGTGCACTGTGCTATTCTGTACACTTATAATAGGATGGCCTCCCTTGACCAAAAATAGAATTTTTTAATTCTTAAAAAGGGACTTATAAATCCAACCTCGAATGGATTTTTTGTTAGTTTTCAGTCTGTTTGGGTGTTTTTAACATGTCAAATGCTCTAGTAGTCATTGAAAACTTAAATGTGCTGATGTTAATTAACATTTAATGACATAGCCCACATTTGCTATAAAATGTATCATACATTCAAAAGTCAGTTTTGGCATAAACCTGTTCCAGATGTTAGCAGCAATGTCTCATAGGTATTTCCTACACTGTTATCTTATAAAAAAAAAAAATTAACACCTGAGCACTGTGAGCAGGTCCAGTCCTTGAGATAAGGGACTCTCAAATGTGCTAGTCTAATAGGTTTTATGACATATTGACCTCCATGGAAGAGGCTCTTTGTGTCTTAGACATGACTCAGTCTATAGTAAGCATTAAAACAGGATACATACTTATTTGTTCACATAAAAAAAATTTGGGAGGTTTTTCATCATGAAAGGTGATAAGAAAAGGAGAAAATCCATGTTCAAACTTGGCAATAAATGTGGGTTGGGACGTCAAAGTGTTTTTAAATTGACTCCTAACAGTGAATATGTAAGACCGACTGTGGAAGAGGCTAAATTAATGGATGTAGACCCAGTTGTTCATGATGCAATAGCATCTACGTCAACTTCAACAGACCAGAAACTAGACGTCATGTTGTTGCGCCCAAGACTCAAACAGCCAGAGTACAAGTGTACTGGAAGCAGAAACACAAGTTATTTGGGGTGAGTACACATTATACTGCATAGAAATATACCTTTAAACTGACATTGACTTGACTTGATTTCTGCAATTTTGAGAGATAATTAAGGAGTTGAAAGTGCATTAAATTCTTCAAGTTTATCGTCAAAGGGAGATAACTCAGTAGACCTTATGCACTCGAAGCTAATTCAAGAGGTTTTCAGTTCACCCATGATATTCCATATACAGACTCATTCAAACCCAAAGCAGATGAAGGAAATACAATAAAATTGAGTCAATCCATAGGTTAACTTTGAGAGAGAAAACGTCCTGCGAAAAGGAGATATTGCTCAATATAATCATATCCACCTTTTCCCACAATAATTTCAAATTATGCCTGCTGCAGAGGTGTTTTCATAGGAAAATAGGTCATGTAAATTAACCAAAATGAGGAAATAGACTTGTTTTTATACTCAATTTCAGCCAGGAGCATGACTGCTACAAAATAGTTCACGTCGCAAAGCTCTTAAGAGATGTTTAATATGGTCAATTTGGAGCACAGGGCCAGTTTTCCAAACTGTCTAGGGAATCTCACATTCGACAAGAAAAATGAAAACCGAAGAGGTCTTGTTTGGAGGGAGAGAATGGCATATTGCACATGATTATATGTGTCTAAAAAGCACAAGGTTTACACAAAGGTATCTTCCCCAACAAAGAGACGAGGTCGCAAGATGGCTACAGCATTATCTGAGCTTAAATATAGTGTTGACTCAAACCCTGATTGGGGGATCTAGTATCGTTCAACTTATTGCTGGTGGAAATATTGGGGGCCCATCACGTCAGGGCGTAACAAACAGTAGCAAAGCAGTTAGTGAAGTCATTGTTGCTGAGAATAAGGCTGACATGTCCAAACAACTGCAGCAGTTGCGAAAAATTAACCGGTGGCAAGGTCGGCCGGAAAATGAGATTCTTGTGCAGGTAGACGAGGTATATAACAACAACCTTTATTCTGGAGTTGGAAGAACCCCATTTCAGCCTGCAACCCAGTGCATCGTAACAGTGGCGGAAAATATTACCCCACGTAAGCAATTGGTGGCAGTCGAGGCAGTCAGTAAATTATGCTTCAAGCATGGTTTTCACACAAAGGAGGATGTAGGGCAATGTGATATTCAGGACGGTAAATGTTCAGCAACTGTCAGTTTGGAGACTAATATTGAGGATGAGCAACAATGGGCCGAAACATGCTTCCGCAACCTTAAAAATGATAGCATGGAGGTGAAATTTGTCACCACAGATGGAAATGGTAAATCGTTTCAGGCGGCACACCAGCTCCACGTGTCTGGATATATACAAAAACTGTTCCTGTGCACCAACTTGACACAAGGCATCTCGGTGCTAATCAGCGAAAGTACATCAAAGCATCAAACAAGGCTACCACAATCATGCCAGGGAAAACCAAAGCATATCGGCAGTACACACAAAACAGGTTCGCATTAGACATGAGCAAACGCTGTCAGGCTGAACTTCATTATATCATCAAGAAGAAATCGAAAAATATATTAGACAACACGCGAGTCATGATGTCCAATATAAGGCAATGCTTTGCAGGATCAATTCAGCAGTGTGCAAAGTGGAAACGAATTGAATATGAGCCATAATATGGTGTCCGGGATTTTGTGTTACATTACAGAGTCATTATTTATTCTCCTTTATTTGAAGAACTATGTGTTTTATAGTTTATCAGCATGTCACAAACTGTTAGAAACTACTAAATCTATTAAATAATATGCTATTGATTTCTGAAAGAACTGATAAACTCCTTTAATTAATACTTTTCTTGAGCATTTTCGCCGTGTCCTTCCCGACAAAGGCATGGGAGGACTTTTTGAAAACCAAAACAAACTGTTTTTCTTTATATTTAAAGTTTGGAAACTAATATATATATGTGAAATAATAATTTAAAAAATTACTTGTAAATATAACTTTAAGATTTAATAGAGCGACGTAAATACGATTTTGATTTGAATATAAAATCCTGGACATCGGCGTAACGAATGTGTCCACCCAGTTACATCACGTCTAAATAGCATCAAAACTCGAAACCTGGACCGATAACCATATTTTCATCGCATACAAATCACGTGATCACATGTGACTTACATTCTTTGTTAATGTCGTAAACATGTTGTTCTGGGACAGATATCTTTTATTTGACAGGGAGTCAAAATATTGTTTATCAAAATGGTGTCTTTTTTTGTTACGCCCTATTATTTTGTTATAATTAAAAAATGCTTCGTCAATCACCTAGGAGGAAACTAAATTTTGGCTGTTCTATTTACGACATTAAACATCGCAACAATTTACGACAGAACTTTATAGACGTTTTACGACAAGAGTGTTTTAAAATGGCGGCTCGAAAATGACAGTCAGACTTCTGAAATTTTGTTACGCCGGCACCAAGCTGATTGAGGTCATCAATGGTTGCTTATAATGTATCGCAATGCGTAGTAACTTCCTATTTCGTTATTTAAATTGTCCAGAGATGTTTGCGAACCTATTTAATTCACTACGAAGAACTTGTTATTATTTTTGACTGGGGGAAAAAAATCGCGAATTTTGTCTCTTTTGCCTTGTAACGTTGACTGTCCTGGAAAGCATATTCTACCTCCATAAGCATTGTGCTTACATAATAAATACATATTTGCATGATAAGTATATTTTAATTTAACTGGAGAATTATTTATACTGAAAATGTTTATGCTATTATATTACACACTTATATGAAGTGCACAATTGGTGTCCAGTTACATCATTTTGTGTCCTGTTTTACACACTAGTTTGTGTCCTGTTACATCATTTTGTGTCCTGTTACACCATTCTTTATCTAGTTGTATACTATTAATTATTTCACTAAATAAACCATTTATTTATTGAAATAATTCCAAATAAAGATGGTGAAAATGTAAATTAGATCTTAAAACAAGAGGGCCATGATGGCCCTGGAATCGCTCACCTGATTTTTTTTATTCACTTTAGCTATATAAGCCCCGCCATCTGGCGGACATAGTTTCCGACCAATCGACTTGGCTTGAAGAAATCTGATAGAGGGTCACCCTAGGAACATTTCTACAAAATTATTTGAAAATCGGCCTGACACTTTTGGAGAAGATTTTTTAAGTTTTCACTATAGCCATAAAAGGCAAAATAGCCCCGACCCCTTGTGGCCATGTTTTTTGACCAATCAACATGGCTTAAAGGAATCTGATAGAGGGTCATCCAAGGAACATTTCTACAAAATTATTTGAAAATCAGCCTGACACTTTTGGAGGAGAAGATTTTTTAAGTTTTCACTATAGCCGTATAAGGCAAAAAAGCCCCGCCCCCCCTGGCGGCCATGTTTTTCGACCAATCAACATGGCTTCAAGGAATCTGATAGAGAGTCACCCAAGGAATATTTCTACAAAATAAGTTCAAAATCTGCCAACCAATTTGGGAGGAGAAGAAGTTTTTTTCGTTTCGTTGCCATGGAAACCAGAATTCTGCATGGATCCCAATAAATTGAAGGAATTCTGGTGAGGTCATTGAGAGGATGCTTTCTGTGAAGTTTCATCCCAATTGACCCACTGGTTACTGAGGAGAAGATGTTGAAGATTTTTTAAGTTTTCACTATAACCATAAAAGGCAAAATAGCCCCGCCCCCTGGCGGCCATGTCTTTCAACCAATCAACATGGCTTGAAGGAATCTGATAGAGGGTCACCCAAGGAACATTTCTACAAAATTATTTGAAAATCGGCCTGACACTTTTGGAGGAGAAGATTTTTTAAGTTTGCACTATAGCCATATACGGCAAAATAGCCCCCCCCCCCCCTGGCGGCCATGTTTTTCGACCAATCAACATGGCTTGAAGGAATCTGATAGAGGGTCACCCAAGGATCATTTCTACAAAATAATTTGAAAATCGGCCTGACACTTTCGGAGGAGAAGATTTTTTAAGAATTTTGAAGTTTTTTTCATTTCGTTGCCATGGAAACCAGAATTCTGCATGGATCCCAAAAATTTTAAGGAATTCTGGTGAGGACATTGAGAGGATGCTTTCTGTGAAGTTTCATCCCAGTTGAGAAAATGTTGACGGACGACGGACAACGGACGCCGGACATAGGGCGATCACAATAACTCACCCTGAGCACTTCGTGCACAGGTGAGCTAAAAATTAACTAGGCATACTCTTCATAAAATTGATTTATTACAATGGTGTCCTGTGTTACTAACAATACAATTGAATTAGTGTCCAGTTACATCATTTTGTGTCCTGTTACACACCAGTTTGTGTCCTGTTACATCATGTTGTGTCCTGTTACACCATTCTTTATCTAGTTGTATTCTATTAATTGTTTCACTAAATAAACCATTTATTTATTGAAATAATTCCAAATAAAGATGGTGAAAATGTAAATTAGATCTAAAAAAAATTAACTAGGCATACTCTTCATAAAATTGATTTATTACATGGTGTCCTGTGTTACTAACAATACAATTTAAAACCCACATTTCTCTTTATTTAAAGATAAAATCTATTTTGTCATTTAGAATTTAACAGCTTTAGATATTGTTCTAAACATATATAGCATTTAATTTGACAAAAGTCAAATATTACAAAAGAGGACACCACAGTGTTTGTGATGTAACTCAAAATCCGGACACCATATTATGGCTCATATCGCATTGGAGATGAAACGGTCCAACTAACCAGACTTAATACCAACACACAAAAAGTCGAGGGGACAAATAGAGCCATTAAACCTTCCTTACCCAAAGACAAGACGTTTTCCAGGAACTTCCAGTCACGTGCACACAGTGCCCTACACTTTGTTAATAATGGACCCGAAAAATTCCTTGCGCAAACTTTGTTCTGCTGGCGGATGTGCAATTCCTTCAGGAAGTAGTGCTGACCGTCAGCTAGAGTCACTCCAAACTTACTCTGAAGAGAAGAAACACACGAAAAGTCCATGGAATTCAAATTAAAGCGTAAGCTACAAAGACAGTTGCTATTCAAACTGTACGAAAAGCATCGTGAGCAGAAAAATTATGACAGACGGCGCATATACGAAAAACACGGACTAAGACCCAAAATGTGCCACACATTATGCAAGTCGGGGCCAACACTGACCATGATGGATATGCTCAGAAACAAATGAAGTTGAGGCGCAGAAGAAGTGTACCTACATCAGAAGATACATGCAGGCTCGTGCCCAAGGCAGGACCCTCTGGCCACACACTGTGCCCAGTGCTAACATAATGGGGTTCAACGGTAAGATGACCTTCTTTTATGCATCTCTTACTGTGACAGAGGTGACTGACATCCATGCAATTTCCATGTGTGTCAACCTCTACCAGCTCGGACCTATGTCTAATCATCAAGATCAACCGCTGAACAAGGGTCTGTGTACATCTGCCATCAGGCCAAGTAACCCTCTTGACAGGATAACCATCCCTGTCTATGTAACCCATCCACTCCAGGCATTCTGACCCTCCCCCGGGGTCCTAGAGTGTTTTTCTATGGTATTCTCCAGCTTTAGCCAAAACTTGTATGGATATTCCATTTAATAAAGGTTTGATGAGGAATTTCGTCTACAAGTATACAAGGAGTACAAGTGATGAAAATAGGCGAAAAGGGGGAAAAAGTACTGAAAACTAAGCCCTGCTTTAGGTCAAAGGGAAGTAAATCATTTTCCATAGGCGACCATTATGGGTTATGGTTCTTTACTAGCAAATGAATTAACACATATACCTGTATCAAACTAAAGTTCATTCTAAGAACTACCAAAAAAGCAAAACAAACTCACAAGTTCACCGTTTTTTGACAGAGCTAGAAGGTCGAATCAAAGGTGAACCTTATCCCGCACTGAATTTTACTTTCAATTTCAGAAAATACAGCATATTCTGAAAATGGCTCTGAATGTGTCAACATAGCTAAAAGCAAACACTATTTTTATTATAAATCAGTCACTATAAATCAGTCACAGGTTATTCAACTTAATAAACAACACTTTCGACTTCCAACAAAATCATTATTGTCCAATGGGAGACAACTTCAATCCCATATATTCATCTGAAATTCCCTACATGATTGACTGAAGTTGTTTAAAGGTTCATTTGCATGTGTTTCCATCACGTCTGATCAAGGCGATGTTCAAACTACACAAAAGCCGAGGCTTTAGTAAACAACTTACAAGAGGCCCATGAGGTTTCTTTGGTCATTTTCAATTCAGAGCATGTATGTATGGTGAAGATCAGATAGTAAATGGAGGCTTTATTGTGTTCACAAGCTGTATTATAAATAGCAATTTTGACAATTTCAAGGGCCATAAATAATCCAGTCTTGAATTGGCAGATCTGGCTGGTTTTTGAAAGGAACCGAGCTCTCATCAATATATAGTAAATCGAGGCTCTATTGTGGCTCAAATTAATATAATAATAATTATAGATATGTTTTTTAGTATCGTTGCAATAGCTGTCAGGATATAAACGGCATAATAACGTGAATTGAGGTCTGTCTGAAACATGCTATGGATTTAGACTTCGGTTGACCAATAAATGAGAAAACGAAAGTCTAAATCACAGGTTATTTGGACTATATTTAACTCTGAATGACAGGTTTAAGCTTTATCGATAACATTATCGGTAATGTACACATTTTTTTTCACAAATTGACATTATTAATATTAAAGAGATAATAAAAACAAAGAACAACACACTTGTTTTTGAATGTTTTTTATATCAATCACTTGATAATAAAGTTCTAATTTGGACCCCCAACCCCTCAACTTTGATGACATGGAGGTCACAATGACCCTCAAGTTTCAAAGCTTAGGGAAAACCCTGTACATTGTATCAGATATGTAAACTGTTTAAAAAGTTGAATTATTTCAATTAAATAAATAACCATTGAATGTTGCCTTGTCCTCATTAAAAAATTTGGGCCAGTGGTAAACATGTTGGGCCAGTAATTTTCCATTTCAACTGGCCCTGCTGGCTAGTAGAAATTTCAGCCTTAAGTCTACCCCTGACAATCCAGTCTTGAATTGGCAGATCTGGCTGGTTTTTGAAAGGAACCGAGCTCTCATCAATATATAGTAAATCGAGGCTCTATTGTGTTCACAAGCTGTATTATAACAATTTTGGCAATTTCAAGGGCTGTAATCCAGTCATGCAAGGGCACATCTGGCTGGTTTTTAAAAGGAACCAAGCTCTCATCAATATTTAACTACTACCTAAGTTTGGTGAAGATCAGATAGTAAATGGAGCCTCTATTGTGTTCACAAGCTCTATTATAGCAATTTTGACAATTTCAAGGGCCATAATTCAGTCTTGAATGGGCGGATCCGGCTGGTTTGCGAAAGGGACCGAGCTCTCATAGATAGCAATTGTTTACGGACGCAAGACGACCGACACCACATCACGGCATAAGCTCTTCTGGCCAGTAGAGCTAAAAATAAAACAATCCGAACAAGGAAATCTTGCTCATTAAGAGGAATTTAGCCCCTTTTCCCAAAATGTTCTGACAGGTGCTGCTGGAGGTGCAAGAAATTGCATGTATGTGAGAGAAAGGTTAAGTACCTGGCAAAAAACTGTTGCTGAATATGTGGCTTGGTCGACATCCACAGAGTCCCAGGTACTCATTCTAGTATTCTACCCCCAGCCTGACAGAAAACAACAACACCAATAACATTGATTGAACCCCTACTTACCTAATCTGAGTCTCTGGGAGCTTTCTGGGGGTTGGTTTCTGTAATTTTTCCCAGCATTTTATTGCTGACAGGTTAAATGAGCTTGCCCAAAAGTGAAAGTTTGGTCTGCAATATGCAAGTAACGAACTAAGGACAATTAATACCGAAACTGGATTCTTACATTTTCCATAGGCGACCATTGTAGCAATTTGGGCTATGGCGCTTTCCCAACAGTAGAACTAACCCAGAAACCTATGTAACCCGGCTGAAAGAGTCGGACCCGAACAGGGCTCGAACTCGGGACCTCTTGTCCCGTAGGCGAACACTCCATGTCGCTATAAAAGCTAGCTCTATAGCAAGGCAGTATAAGTATCCCCTTATAAATACAAACACATAGGATTAGCTACAGAGTTATTGTCTATCTATGGGACAGACCTCTATGGAACAGACCACTATGGGACAGACCACTATACTACATACTCCTCCTCGAATCATTTATCAGACCTCTATCAGTCTATGGGACAGACCTCTATCAGTCTATAGGACAGACCACTATCAGTCTATGGGACAGACCTCTATCAGTCTATGGGACAGACCTCTATCAGTCTATGGGACAGACCACTGTCAGTCTATGGGACAGACCTCTATCAGTCTATGGGACAGACCACTGTCAGTCTATGGGACAGACCTCTATCAGTCTATGGGACAGACCTCTATCAGTCTATGGGACAGACCTCTATCAGTCTATAGGACAGACCACTATCAGTCTATGGGACAGACCTCTATCAGTCTATGGGACAGACTTCTATCAGTCTATGGGACAGACCTCTATCAGTCTATGGGACAGACCTCTATCAGTCTATAGGACAGACCACTGTCAGTCTATGAGACAGACCTCTATCAGTCTATGGGACAGACCACTGTCAGTCTATGGGACAGACCACTATCAGTCTATGGGACAGACCTCTATCAGTCTATGGGACAGACCTCTATCAGTCTATAGGACAGACCTCTATCAGTCTATGGGACAGACCTCTATCAGTCTATGGGACAGACCTCTATCAGTCTATGGGACAGACCTCTATCAGTCTATGGGACAGACCTCTATCAGTCTATGGGACAGACCACTATCAGTCTATGGGACAGACCTCTATCAGTCTATGGGACAGACCTCTATCAGTCTATGGGACAGACCTCTATCAGTCTATGGGACAGACCACTATCAGTCTATGGGACAGACCTCTATCAGTCTATGGGACAGACCACTATACTACATACTTCTCCTCCAGTCCATATGAATATTCGTCCTCGAATCATTTAATTTTCTACACCTACTACTCTATCTCACATCACTGCGGGTAATTTATATTGGGCGCCAATGTAACCCGGCCGAAAGAATCCGACCCGACCAGGGCTGGAATTTGGGACCTCTTGTCCCGTAGGCGAACACTCTACGGTGTCCCTATAAAAGCTAGCTCTAAAGCAAGGCAGTATAAGTATCCCCTTATACAAACACATAGCTACAGAGTTATTGTCCATCTATGGGACAGACCTCTATGGGATAGACCACTATGCTACATAAATGGCGCCCAATAAGCAGATGGAATAAATAGGGAAGGATAACTGATGAATGAAGACAGGATAACTGAATGAGGACATTCTTTTTCTGTGAAGGGAGATATATATTCAGGCTGTGAAGGAAGAGATAGATTCTAGCCGTGAAGGTAGAGAGATATTTAGGCCAAAGAGCGAAGAAGTGGACGGATCTCAGGGTTCAAATTTAGCGCTCGCTAACTCGCTAAATGCGTGTCAAATTCAGAAAATGCGAGTAGAATTTCATGCCCACTCGATATTTTTAGCGAGTCGCTTTTTTTCCAAGTTCAAACCTTAATTATTTTAAAAACAAAACCAGGGCTCCCGCTGTCGTTCTCCACTTGAGCCATTGGCGATAAAATGAAAAAAGACTTGGATTCGCAAGGTGTTAAAGTAGCATACTGTGACAATCACATTATCGTTTTTTTTCATTTTTAATCTGTTTACATGTTAGATCTAGAGTACCAAAAACAGCTGACGTGTGCCGAATGATAGTTGGATGATTCATCAACAAGAAGTTGCGATTTTGGTTTCTTGTCTGTTTACGATGTCAGGCAAAATTGATAAATTGAAAAAGATATTTATGAGCGTTTTAGACCGAAAGACAGTACATTTATATGTTAAAATGAAAGTTAATGTCCACTTCGAAGCCCCAAGTCAATTTTTATTCCAATTTCCATTTTAAATCTAAAGATTATCAAGTAAAATTTTGAACAAGAAGTAGACGTAGATTCGGACGCTATTTTTTCCGGATACGTTATTCGGCGAATTTCAAAGTGATGTAAAAAAATATTTGATAGTCAAGTTAGTTGTAAACGTCGGTTTAAACTAAAGAATAGATAGCACAATGAAATATTTGATAGAAAAACGCTACAAATCTTCATAACAATGTTTAAATACAAGTTTATAAAGACAATTTACTATTTGTAATGTAATGACTATTCCTAAAACAGTTACATGTATGTCATATTATCTGAACTGACAAAACTTGAACAAATCCGACCAAGTCATGCAATTTGTGATCAGCAGCCAGTTTTATCATGTCTCTTGGGTGGCTGCTGATCGCAAGTTTGAATGTAGTTGAAATCCAAATAACATTGAATTTGAAAGCGATTTGATGATTTTTTTTAAAAAAGCAAGTAGTTTTGACAATTTAGCAAGTTAGTTTTTAGGCCACTTGCTTTTTTTAGCAAGAGGCAAAAAAAGTTAAATTTGAACCCTGGATCATCTAAGACTAAGAGACATAGATGTATTAAATGTTCGGTCGACGTTGGATTGTGCAGTATACAGGAACAATTGGACTCAATGTATTCCTGCGACAGTGGACTTATGTAAATATAAGAGTGACCGTGGACATATTATGATGAGAGTGTCATTGGACTTGTATAAAACTCAAGGATAAAAGTTAGACTATAGTTGATTTAAAACTGATTTGTGAATACCAAATTTTGTTCTTGAAATATATAGAAAATGCAATGATTCTTTGTATAAGATTGAAATTGTCAGGCAAACCTAATCCTTTAATAACCTAATACATAAATAATTCAACCCGGTTACACCTATATTCAATCAAAGGGGGCCAGCACGTATTTTTAGCTATATATAGTGTAAATATAGATTATATTTACACTATATATAGCTAAAAATTCGTGCTGGCCCCCTTTATCAGACTTCACAAAATCTTTTAAAAACCTGTGAGTGTCAGTCCGAAAGCTAATTTTTCATATATTTTCCTCTTTGTTCAACTAATTATTGCATGAAAATGTGTCAGTCCGAATGAATTGTTGTCAGTCAGGACTGGAGGACTGACGACTTTCGCGTAGTCTGCTTTGTATTCAATCAAAGTTCATTATCAAAACTACCAAAAAGCAACAAACTCACATGATGTCCAACCTTTTTTTGTTTAGCTATGACGTCAAATCAAAGGTCACCCTTATATCCCAGTGAAAATGGCTCCTAAGCTGTCAATGAAGCTAACAAGAGCTGTGGTAGGACAGCGCACTCGACTATTTCACCGCTTATTTAAGTTACTGAGATAATGGACTCTAATGTAGTTGCATGCAAAACATTAACCACAATTTCTTAGTGGGTGATAATTTGCCTTATATGCAGGATAGTGTTATTTAACATGATTATTTCCATAGATGTGATGGTTAGAAAGGGTTGTATAACGATTCAATGGAATGCATCAAGTAGTTACTAAGTAGTTACTAAGATATGGACTCTTAATGCAAGCAAACCTTTCACCATAATTTCTAAGTAAAAAAAGGGCACCATATGCAGGATAGAGTTATCTTAATTGATTGTGTTTATAGTTGTGAAATTGGGAAAGCTAGGTTGTATAAAGTTTCAATACAATTTTTCAAGTTGTTACTGAGATTACACTCTAAAGTAAATGTAGTTGCAAAACTTGAACCAGAATTTCTAAGCCCAAAAAGGGCATAACTTGCATAAAATGCAGGATAGAGTTATCTTACTTAATAATCTACACAGGTGTGATAGTTGGGTAGGGTTGTAGAAAGTTTCAATGCAATGCATCAAGTAAATACTGAGATATAGACTCTTAATTTAGTTGCATGCAAAACTTTAACCAAAATTTCTAAGTAAAAAAAGTGCAATAACTTTCATAAAATGCAGGATAGAGTTATCTAACTTGATAATCTACATAGGTGTAATAGCTGGGTAGGGTTGTATAAAGGTTCAATGCAATGCATCAAGTATATGCTGAGATATAGACTCTTTAATTTAGTTGCACGCAAAACTTTAACCAGAATTTCTACATAAAAAAAGTTCCATAACTTGCATGAAATGCTGGATAGAGTAATCGTACTTGATTGTTTACATAGGTGTGATGGTTGGTAAGGGCTGTATAAAGTTTCAATGCAATGCATCAAGTAGTTACTAAGAGATGGTCTCTTTATGTAGTTGCATGCAAAACTTTAACCAGAATTTATAGGTCCAAAAAGGCCATAACTTGCATAAAATGCAGGATAGAGTTATCATACTTGATAATCTACACAGGTGTGATAGTTGGGTAGGGTTGTAGAAAGTTTCAATGCAATGCATCAAGTTAATACTGAGATATGGACTCTTAATTTAGTTGCACGCAAAACTTAAACCAGAATTTCTAAGTAAAAAAAGTGCCATAACTTGCATAAAATGCAGGATAGAGGTATCATACTTAATAATCTACACAGGTGTGATAGTTGGGTAGGGTTGTAGAATGAATGAATATGAATGAATGTATATTCTTTTATGGCGCATCGACAGCTAAGGTCATTTAGCGCGCAATTAAATTTAATTATTCATGATCCCTGGGTAAACAAACCAGTACTAGGCTAGAAAATGTGCCTTGCCCGGCAAGGGCACTCCACCATGACCGTAGTGCCGCGACTGGGGATCGAACCCGGGACACCCGGTTTCGAAATCCCCGACGCTAACCACTCAACCACAGCGGATTCCTAGGGTTGTAGAAAGTTTCAATGTAATGCATCACGTAAATACTGAGATATGGACTCTTAATTTAGTTGCACGCAAAACTTTAACCAGAATTTCTAATTAAATCAAAGCGCCAATGGCACTGTAGTGGCGATCGTATGGAAAATCCTGCAAAGTAACAAGCAGTATATCGGTGTAGGGCTTGCGATGACTCTGGTGCGGGTATATTTGAGAATGTATCACAACCCTGCATCTTTTGACAGTAGAATAATGTTAGTTTGCCAGAATGTTGTCTTGGTGATTATTTAGTTACGTTCTGAAATTGGTCATGATGTGTTCAAAATTAGGCCATTCTAAAGTTATGAAAAATCTAGATGGTATTCGATAGACTACCGTTTTAGCTCATTAGAATGACTATTTGTAATCTAAATTGTTCGGGTAATCACATGTTTATCATCAGGTCGTTAGGCCATATTAAGATAAAATATAGTTTACACTTTAAAAATGACTAAAGAAAGGAGAGAAAACAGTATCCATTAGTTTGGTGTTTGTTTCAATGATGTCCGATATTAAACAGGTCTGTTCAATTTAGTCCCTTCACATTGCATGATTGAGGGTTGTCACAGTGTATTTATATGTCTCTGAGGTTGTTAAACTGCTTCGAATAATGTGAGTGCAAAATCAAACACAAAACATGCTCCAAAAGCACAATTTCACTATTTGCCAAACTGTTCAATTTATAAAAAATATAGGCATATATTATAATGCTCGATCTCCAAACTAAATTAGGCTACACTGTGTCAGCATTGATTGCTAATTGACTCTAGAACGTGCAGACGTGTATACATAACGTGTGTACACACTGACATCGTGTGTCCTTTAAACCTTTGTAAACCAGTCTTATCATCTAGACGCTTTCATATATTTAAACAACTACAAAATAAAGCGTTTATAATATTGAGATTTACAAGCTCTTCTGGTTTTTGGTCTCGCGAGCTATTTATAGAACCTTTTGGAATTTCCAGATTTGAGTATCATCAGAGTTGTCGTTATTTGCACGGCAGAACGCGCAATGATATTTATTAGCCGACTTTATTTATTTATTTGCGTTTTAGCCTATGCCACTCTATAATTTTGCAATGTTATTGAAAACGGGACCAGGTACGAAATAAGCACTTTTCACGGACCATGATTGTTAAACTTGTAGGTCTTTTCAGAAATTACAAAAGAAGTTAATTGGCCGTTTTATTTTGGCGAGGTACTTTCAGAGTACAACCAACTCCTGCCGAATCAGGTTAAAGGTCAAAAGGTTACGGTTGACTACAGTAAAAATAAAACGAGGCACAGGAGTATCATGATACTCTGCATAGCGTACCCAAGACGCCCGATGATATTTATTATCTGCCCAAACATGAAGAAAGATAATATGTAAATAGTTTAACTCTATTTAGATATTTTCTCGATAAATCTCAAATATTAGTACCAATCCGGTATCAAAGTAGCACTAACATTATCATTATTAATCGTGTGCCTGCATCACTGATGGAACTATATATATATATGGCGGTTTAACGGAAGTGAGTAAATTGCCTTTGCAGAAATATCCAACCGATTGTTCAAATACGACTATATAATTTTTTTTTCGTTGTTGTTGTTTTGGTAGCACTGTGGCGATTGTCAACCAATCGCCACAAAAAGGGCCATTTATAACTTGCATAAAATGCATGATAGAGTTATCTAACTTAATAATCTACATATATATGTGTGATAGTTGGGTAGTGCTGTATAAAGTTTCAATGCAAGTAATAAAGGGCCATAACTTGCATAAAATGCATCAAGTTAATACTGAGATATGGACTCTTAATTTAGTTGCACGCAAAACTTAAACCAGAATTTCTAAGTAAAAAAAGTGCCATAACTTGCATAAAATGCAGGATAGAGTTATCATACTTAATAATTATTATATTATATTTATTTATTCAAGTAATATAGGCCTCTGGCCCAAAATACAAAATACAAAAAATACAATTTAACAATAGAGTGACAAATATATATTGTTTTACAAATAACAAGTGCAGAAGTATTTAAACATTAAAGACAAAATAATTTACTGATCATACGACATTAAGCTCTTGTTTTCTTTTATTCATTGCATGATATAAATATTTAGCAATTGACAAAACTTCATCTGTTATTGTAGACGACATAAGGGAGTAAAATAAGTTATGAGAACTGTTTTGTAACCAATAATCTTTAAAATAGATATCTCGCATATTGTTATACAGTGGACATTCAAAGAAAAAATGGTATTGATAATTCGTCTTCAATAACATATGTATTTGACTTTAAGCAGTAGAAACAATATCTTAAGTGTCTATCAATTCCAATATGTCTACCACTTTCTATCATTAGACTAATAATTGACATGAGCAACGAAAATTTGAAATAGCTTTCCTATATTTATATGATAAGTCTTAGCTTAAATAGCGTTCAACATTTTTTTTTTAAGTAGGGTCTTAAAGTACTTATAATGTAAGGCTTTTGGTGAAGTTTCAATATCATTATGCCAGTTTTGCGAATAGCAATCAATTAAGCGTTGCTTAAAAATATTAATAAAGTTTAAGTCATCCCCAACATCATGAGACCCACACGCATCCAAAACCAAATCGGAAAAGCATATCTTTAATACAACCTGCCCATGTTTTCCTACCAGATTCCTGTAGACGTTTTAACATTAAGTAACAATGTTTTGGATACCTGTGATCTCCCATACGTGTCAATTTTAACCAGTATTTAATACAGTTTGTAATAATCTACATAATTATGTGTGATAGTTGGGTAGTGCTGTATAAAGTTTCAATGCAAGTAATAAAGGGCCATAACTTGCATAAAATGCAGGATAGAGTTATCTAACTTGATAATCTACATTGGTGTGATTGTTTGGTAGGGTTGTAGAAAGTTTCAATGCAATACATGTAGTCAGGGCCAGCGCCGTCGTTCGCCACTTTCGCCAAATGCGAAGATTATTTTAAAGTGGCGAAGTTATTTCATGAGTGGCGAATGTAAGTGTAAGTGGCGAAAGGTTTTTATCATCAACATTTACCGGTTTTGGATATCAGTTTTACGACATACAGTGACTTTTTCCATTAATCTAAGATAATGCACAGCCATTTGATTCAATGTCGGGAACCAGTGACCACTTTACAACATTTTTACGACACCCGTTTTTATCATTTTGACAGCTTGTGTATTTCACACTTGTTTTATTGTTATGAAGTATTAATTCAGCCTTTTTATCCGACTGACCAACAACTCTTGAGCGATATTGATACATAAAAGGCCGTACATATGATAAATGGCAATTATAGATGCATTTAATATATCGGCACGCTTTTTGAAGCAGGTTTCGACGATCGACGTAAGCCTTTCATGATTTAATGACAATGTAAGTTTGTCATTTTTGATTGGGAAAAATCTATTTAATTATAGGCAAGTACAAACAATTATTGGACCCATTGGTGAGATTGCATATAAATATTTCTTCTCCTCTCCGTTTATCCTTGAAATTAAAGAAAAGTAGTATTTAAGAACTTGCATGCAAAACCTTAACCAAAGTGTGACGTGGACGCCGACGGCGACGCCAGGGTGAGTAGTATAGCTCTCATATTCTTCGAATAGTCGAGCTAAAAACAAACAATGTTTTGTTTACAAATCAGTCGGAGGGTATTTAACTTTATTATAAACACTTTCAACAAAATCAGTATTGTCCAATGGGAGACCACTCCAGTCTTGTGAATTCATCTGAAATTCCGATCTGATTTACTTCCCTTTGACCATAAGACTAAAGTGGGTGTTTAATCTTAAAACAAATAACTTGAATATAACTATATATTGCACTCTTTAATTGGTCGTTGTGATGGGTCCACTGGGGTATTTCGAACAACAGACTTGTCTCGGTGGAAATGTCTCCATAACGGTTAAAACCACTATTGTTTACATTTTTAAGCCGTGGGAAAATCACATTCCAAAGTGATGACGTCATACGACCTATTCCCTCTTAGTGTTATTTACTACAATACTATCTTTGGTCATAACCCTTATTATATCATAGATTACATACTTATTTGGTGGCATTCATTCTGTGATTGAAAGCTCTATTCCAGTATACCCAATTCGACTGTTACCCAACATTGTTTCTGTCTATTTTTACCGTTGTTATATTCCCCGCGTCTGCAGATAATCTGTAAAATCACAATCTACAGTCTTACAATACCAAGACACCTGCAATCAATACATTGTATGGGGACTAAGTATATTTAATTACCTACCTCTACAGTTATTTTATTCCTGATGTAATTTTAAATCCATTTATTTACATTGTTTAGATCCATTATTTTAAAACATCAACAAACACATGGTGAGAAAATCTATTTTTAGACCTATTTCTAGAAATACTCAACAACAAATTTACAGAGTTTTCTCCCTTTGACCATACATTAATTTTATTTGAATCAATTCAACAACTTTTTATACATAGAGAGCTCTGCTCTTGTAGCAGACAGCATTACAACTACAGACCTGTGTGCAAGGATTCTCGACAACGTCTCCGCTGTTCGGAGGTCCATTTTCGGATAGTACGAGGGTCCATGCACATTGATGTACAATTATCTATTCTATTCATCAAACTGTTTAACAAACACGGAGGCGGTGGTAGCTGGGCTCGGGTCCTCCTCCTGTTATATGAAGTAAAATCTGTGTCGGACCAACGCGGACCAATTGCTCCAAATCTGAGTCAGTGGAGTATGGCCTGCAGCATATGGATGTTATGTCCCCGTATACGCAGGCATTGCGTGTCGGGGGAATGGCGATATCTGGGAGGGATATCCTCCCCGACATGTTCTGTTTGGGGTGTGCGCGGGTAGGGGTATACATCTTGAGGTGTGTAGTGGGGCATCTCTACTGAATCCCCTTTTCAGTCCAACACAGATTTTACTTTTCGTAATTACATGTATATTCCATTTGAAAATCGACGACTTAAAACGCTGTGACAAAAGGGAAACACTGGTCACAATGATTGAGCTGTAACGAATATGCAAATTAGCATCACCGTTTCGGGTGATGAGGTTTAGGGTTAGATATATAAGACAAGTGGACCCCTTCAGGGTTGAGTATACTTTTCGCTGAAGGGATCTTCTGTGTCTTTAAGCCCTGCACGTTACATTGGTGGCCAATGTGGGGGGGATGAAGACAACTGCCAGACCGGAGTTGCCTTACCCATGGGTTTCCCAGGCCAAGACTCGGGACGAGTCTTCTCGGAGTGGGAAGTATTGTAACGAATATGCAAATTAGCATCACCGTTTCGGGTGATGAGGTTTAGGGTTAGATATATAAGACAAGTGGACCCCTTCAGGGTTGAGTATACTTTTCGCTGAAGGGATCTTCTGTGTCTTTAAGCCCTGCACGTTTGTCTCGATTTGCCACAATGTTTTGAATTTTGTGATTCAATAATATACTTTCTAGAAACTTCCGAAAATTACAGTTTCCTTTTTGACATAATTTCGTCAAGATGACCCCTTCGTGCATAAGTGTCACATAACGCCTAGGTTTGTTTTCCTGGATCAGCGTTCAATTGTATGTGGGATTGAAGATCGGGGCTATGTGTTCGATTCCTCCCCAGCGATTTTGGTTGACTGCAGACACATTGTCTTTGACTTGTACAAGCAGTAACGAATTACTGGACTGTCGCCGTGATATCATCGACGTCAGTCGATTTATCTTATGTTTATCAATGTTTTCAAAAGGACGAAGATATTTTAATAACAATAACTCAATAATAGTGATAATGACAGTGATAAGTTGGGCTACTTTTCGAACAATGTTTTCAAACTGTCCTATGATTTACGCCAGACTCAATAAATCTTCATGTGATGCTCAAAGTTGGAGATCTGTCACGATATTTATACTTAATCCATGTTTAAACAAACAAAAACACAAAACTTTAAATAATATAAAACATTTAATAATTGCATTGGTCTTTAAAAACATGTGCATAATACAATGATATAAAATAAGGAAAAAAGTAAATCACAGATGCAAATATATTTCTCCCTCTTTCCCTGTTTATCTCTCTATCTAACTGTCTGTCTCCCTCTATGTGTGTGTACATGCATGTGTGTCTATTCCCGACTTCCCCCACCCTGTTTCTCTGTATGTGTGTGACCCCCCCCCCCCCCCCCCCCCCCCCAAAAAAAAAAAACACACACACACACACACTACGCGCGATCTCTCTCTCTCTCTCATTTAAGTGTGAAACACGAATTAAATTATCAAATATAAAAAAGTTTTAAGCGGATTATATTTACTGAATTATACAAGGTAGGCTTTCTAATAATTTACAGTAAACCAGTTTAAACATGAAAGCAATAGAAAAATAAATGATCTGAATGACGCATGGAAACAGTTGCCGGATAATCATTGATAGATAAGTTTTATCAAAAGTGTTAAATATGCGGGTCATCATAAATGAAACAAATATAGTTCAAGTCCTGAATTAATACAATTTAAATCATAAATAGAAATATATAAATTAACTAATTTAAAAAATAAATGATGGAAACCAAAAACCAATATTGATAAGATTTGTATCAACTGAGTGTACCAGACAACACGGCAGACTAAATAATGTAAACAAAGCAATGGATATTAATGAGGGAAGGTAATCTCGTGACTATGTAACCATGGCAACAAAAGAACATTCATGAAACACGTTCATGTTATATCATGATATAGGTGTTACTATGTAACAGTGTATACATTAACCAAGGATGGGATATTATAAAACTCTGATTACAGTTACCAAGTGGTCACCAGTAGACACCGAGCCATGACTGACATATAGTCTATCTCTGTATACACAAATAGATTCGGGCCTCTTCGACTTTACCGACTCGAAATCTACGAGAGACTCGAAACTCTCTAAACGAGAATCGAGTCGGTAAACTTTGTCTTGACTCCAGGCACAAATATAAATATTATTGTTGTCTGGGTCTACACTGACCCCGCCTGGCCGTGACCTTTCTATTGTTTTGTGATAGACTACTTTTCCCTTATCGTTCATACAAAGTACTTTGTTGTTATAATAGTCAGTTAAATAGAACCTTCCAGAACAAACAGCGAGATCAGGCCAATAGTGTAAAGGAGTGTTTATGGTTTTTATCGTGACTCCGTCTGTGGACATCACGCATATAAACCAGCGACCAAAACGAGGGTACTCATCCTTACAGAGGGAAACAATCTGATCTCCTCCACTAAAGTCTATAGACTGACAGTGTTTCTTTGTTTTTATAGATTTGGTGATTACGGCAGGATTTTGTGTTAAATTAATAAACAATATTCTACGTTCCCCTGGCAACGTAACAGCTAGCATACATTGTTTATTGGGCTTTGATGGGTTGGGTACGGAAATATCAGTAGTGGAAATTATGCCCTGCTTAGTGGGTTCTCGTTTTACAGAAAAAAGAGTTTTAATTGCAGCACGAAAGCGTTTTAACGGTTTAACATCGGACGACACACTGGCGGCCATTACGGCCTGCTCAGTGGGTTCTCGTTTATCCCTTATTTCTGTTACACCCCAAGGTCCACACCCAAACCGTATATAGCGTTGTAATATGTGCGAACCAATACTGAATACTTTAATACAATCATTAATATTATCACAAAGAACCCACCTTGTGTCATCCAGTCCACATAATCCAGTTATCCAATATTTATCACTTTTATCCAATTCATGTTTAACATTAACGCTATCGACCACAGAAACTTTCTCTCTATCAAACATTACCTTTCTCTCACTATCACTCTCATTCCTCATTTCATTCAGAAATCCCTCGATCTGTTCATCTCTCTCATCCCCCTTACTCTCTATTTCTATCATACGATGGGATTTATCGTGCCTCTCATTACATTTATCACACACATACTGTTTACATATATAACACAAAAATAGAGCGGATATTTTACTTAAATCTAATAAAAAGCAAATGTCGCAGGTTTGTTTATTCCACGTTTGTTTTTCAGTTTGTAATGTCTCCTCTCTTATTTCATCGACTTTAACTTGACCGGACCTGTTTTTTTCAGCCATATCGGTGGGAGCCTGTGCCATTTTTCTGTAAAAGAAAGTGCATGTAATTAATTAACCATTTATAAAGAAAAGGTAACATAATATTTCTGGGGAATACATTGAGTTACCAGTAAATCTTATTTCATGATCTTGGTCTTAACTAGTCTAATAGTTTTCTTTGAAATTCTAATTCAATGAGTTCATGATGTTAACCCTTAATACTTACTTTGAGATAACAGAAATTGAATTTGTGAAAATTGTAGTAAGGTGATACTGAAGTAACTGAATGACTGTTAACGGAATTTAACTTATTAATGTTGATTATGATAGTATATGCCATGATGAAAGGAATGAACCCTTCGGTATTCATGACAAGTGTGGAAAAAGATCTGACTGTAAAACCCCTATCTGATCCATATTCACACTGCTTGTTAGACTTCTCTTGGACGTTTCAATAAGTAAGTTTCAACCAGTGTAGATACAGAAACAGATTAAGCGAAAATGCAGTTTTATTTGGGTGTACACCGACTGTATGGTTTTCCCTGAGCAAATATCATATCTGATATATATTCACACTGTTCATTAGAAGATGGTTGTTTCCTTTTGTAAGTTGCAATCAGTGTGCAGAACCAGATCAGATAACATGAAAGGGTAGTTTGAGCTGTGTCTACAGTGAAGACAAATATCCTTTTGGTTGGCTTTGATCAAGGATCCTATTTCTACAACAATCACTCAGTCTACTGTTAGCATATTCACAAATTATAATAACAAATCTTACCACTTTTTGGTCTGTTATCAATACACAATAAATAACCAAACTCGAAGACCACCACGATGTAGATTTACTGACTGGCTGAAAACATAGGAATAAAAGACAATTAAAGTTAAATCACATGCTTTTCAGTATTTAATTGAGAAATATATCATTTATATCCTGAATAACTCATTGTTTCACAGACAAACTGAGAATAATGAATTCATCAGGAGATGTTTGTTCAGGGTTTACTATGTTTTTACTGTATATAGATCCAGACACCTTAACATAGTGTATAAGTGAACTGTCAAAGTAACAGGGCTGGTAAGACAGTGAACACTTTATATTTCTATGTATTCTGGGTTATGAAATCATCACGCAACAGTTCAACACTAAAGGACTTTAATTGTCTGACCTACCGTCTATATTGCCATTTCTGATTTTAGGTTCAGATCACCCAGTCCCTTTAGTAAGTCTTATCTGAAACAACTCAAGTTGGCTGAATTTCCTAACAAACTTGTGCAAGTAGTGCGTGAACTAGTTATATCTTGATAAGACTGTGTGGATACAACACATAGTAGTCTGGATCAACACTATTCGCAAAGGCAAACGAGTTACTTGTCTAGGGCACGGTCCCAATACAGATATTGTTGCTTAAAGCTATATTTTATGAAGAACATTCACACATAGATCTGTGATGTGTTTGATCTCGTGGTAAGTATCTTATAAAATTACCAATATCTTATAATCTATAGCTTTTAATGTTTTAAAATTATTTAATAGAAAGATTGCAAAATAAGAAGAAAAGGCGAATGCACTATAATTGACTTACCCTCGATTCTTTTCTTTAGACACAATTGCCCAAACACCAAACACAGATCACTGGTTTATTTGCAGACTTTCTGAAATAAAATAAATGACTAATAAAATAATATATTTTAAATGAGCCGTGCTTTAGGACAATATACTGCATGGTCATCTTAACCTGTTTTAACAAGCAATTACGAAAGATCCATTTGGATAGCCATACTATCTGAGTCGTGCTTTAGGACAATATACTGCATGGTCATCTTAACCTGTTTTAACAAGCAATTACCAAAGATCCATTTGGATAGCCATACTATCTGAGTCGTGCTTTAGGACAATACACTGCATGGTCATCTTAACCTGTTTTAACAAGCAATTACCAAAGATCCATTTGGATAGCCATACTATCTGAGTCGTGCTTTAGGACAATACACTGCATGGTCATCTTAACCTGTTTTAACAAACAATTACCAAAAATCCATTTGGATAGCCATACTATCTGCGAGTATCTGATTAAACCATTCACTGTCTAACGGAGGCTTCAATCTTCAATCCTGATCGTCTCTCTGACTTATAAGGGATCAGTGAAAACCAGATCAAACTCCTTGGATGCATAGGGTGATCAGGGTATAAACAGATAATAAATCCAATATTTGGTTTTCCTGAAAGGTTGCTAAAATTGAATTAATACACTTAAGAATGATATCAAAATATTAACATGCACTAAAACACAATACCTTATCAACTAAAGAAACCAAGTAGATAAACGTGATTATTTCAAAACAATCAATCTGCAGTCCACACGTCTGGATGCTCGTCTTCATGTATTCTAAAAGAACGCTACGGTCGGGTTTCAAAATGACGTCATTATTCTAATGACATCAGTAATGACGATTCATATCATGCGCAAGTTTGTACTTTACAAGCCGTTCCACGAGAAAACGAACATTATGGCCTCTGCGTAATGTATCGACCCAGATCACCCAGATCAGCATGCGCAGTCAGTTCAGGCTAATCCAGGCCGACACATTCAGTCTCAGGGGAAAGAGGTATAGAGTAATGACTCCTAAAGTAGAAAATTCACAGAAGGCGAAAAGTATCTGCCCAGATTAGCGGCATGCTTAGACTGATCTGGGTCGATACTTTACGCACAGTCCACAATGATGGTTTTCTCGTGGGACGGCTCATATATTGATCCTCTTAAACATTTCCAGGCTAATTATTCATAAACAGTGTTGAAGACTTTGATCAGATTGCATATAAGTGCGGCTCATTGTGAGTTTCCTGTACACATAGCGAGGCTCAATAACAGTTCGATCTATATTATAGTCAGAGTAGCCTATGTCTACATATGTGTAGTGTGTAATCTTCGTCTTCACCTTATATTCAAACCTCTGCTAACGATCGATTGCAATCTCCCTTAAATAACATCATCTCGATTGAATAGTGCCCTTGGGCAAGGCACATTTTCTAGCCTAGTACTGGTTTGTTTACCCAGGGATCATGAATAATTAAATTTAATTGCGCGCTAAATGACCTTAGCTGTCGATGCGCCATAAAACAATATATACATTCATTCGATTAAATAGATTAAACAAGAGAACAACGTTGGCCCTGGATCGCTCACCTGGAATATTTATACCTATCATTTTGTTAGAGAATTATTGAGTTGGGTTTTACGTCATTGCAACACAGATAGAAAAATTAGGACCGGAGTCAAGAAATAGAGGTGAGCTAAAACGACAAAAATGAAGATGATGATGGCTACTGAATATTATATCCTTGCATCCTACTCAAGTCAAAACCACACTAGTTAGTATTTAGCTTTCATTTGGAGACTCTGACCTCCTACTGGGGGTGCACAGTTGGCTACTTTTACGCTTCGCCAAGGAGTCCATTTTGTTCAAGAAGATTTTAAAACATTCCACTATAAGAATATAGTGACAATTAACCTTCCCTTTATGGTAGTGTTATGTCAGCTGACACTGCTTGAACACGTGTTCCCCTATATACTGCATGTAAAACAGGTGAACCCAGAAGCGGGGCCAATTTTTAACCAGTGGGCATTATTTTAATAATCATGGCGGAGGACCACAAGACAGTGCTACACACCATATATCTAAGCTCTAAGCATTTCTTTTTCAGACAGGTAAGAAGTAAATTGAAGTTAATTGGCCATAGTCGCTGATGTTATATTGTCCGCGTGTAGCGATTGAGTTAATCGACCTTAGTCGCTGATGTTATATTGTCCGCGTGTAGCGATTGAGTGTCTTAAATTCTTAATAAATCTGCGTACAGTGACAACGCATTCCAAAAATCTCCCCCAGAGTATACATCTGCGTGCCACGTAGACTCGTATACCCACAGTCTCACCAGAGTATACATCTGCGTGCCACGTAGACTCGTATACCCACAGTCTCACCAGAGTATTCATCTGCATGCCACGTAGACTCGTATACCCACAGTCTCACCAGAGTATATATCTGCATGCCACGTAGACTCGTATACCCTCAGTCTCACCAGAGTATACATCTGCACTCAACAGAGTATACATCTTCACTCACCAGAGTATACATCTGCGTGCCACGTAGACTCGTATACCCTCAGTCTCACCAGAGTATACATCTGCGTGCCACGTAGACTCGTATACCCACAGTCTCACCAGAGTATACATCTGCGTGCCACGTAAACCCACAGTCTCACCAGAATATACATCTGCACTCACCAGAGTATACATCTGCGTGCCACGTAGACTCGTATACCCACAGTCTCACCAGAGTCTACATCTGCGTGCCACGTAGACTCGTAAACCCACAGTCTCACCAGAGTATACATCTGCACTCACCAGAGTCTACATCTGCGTGCCACGTAGACTCGTAAACCCACAGTCTCACCAGATTATACATCTGCACTCACCAGAGTATACATCTGCGTGCCACGTAGACTCGTAAACCCACAGTCTCACCAGATTATACATCTGCAATCACCAGAGTATACATCTGCGTGCCACTTAGACTCGTATACCCAGAGTCTCACCAGAGTATACGTCTGCACTCACCAGAGTATACATCTGCGTGCCACGTAGACTCGTATAACCACAGTCTCACCAGAGTATACATCTGCGTGCCACGTAGACTCGTATACCCACAGTCTCACCAGAATATACATCTGCGTGCCACGTAGACTCGTATACCCACAGTCTCACCAGAGTATACATCTGCGTGCCACGTAGACTCGTAAACCCACAGTCTCACCAGAGTATACATCTGCACTCACCAGAGTATACATCTGCGTACAGTGAAGACTTATACCTACAATCTCATCAGATTATTCATCTGTGAGCAATGAAATCTGCATACAGTGACAACTCATTCCCACAGTCCCATCAGAGTATACATCTGCGTACAGTGAAAACACATGCCCATAATATCACCAGAGTATACATCTCATCTGCGTACAGTGAAGACACATGCCCACAATACCACCAGAGTATACATCTCATCTGTTTACAGTGAAGACTCATGCCCATAATATCACCAGAGTATACATCTCATCTGTTTACAGTGAAGACACATGCCCATAATATCACCAGAGTATACATCTCATCTGCGTACAGTGAAGACACATTCTCACAATATCACCAGAGTATACATCTGCGTACAGTGACAACTCACTCCAACTTTCTCACCAGAGTATACATCTGCGTACAGTGACAACTCACTCTAACTGTCTCACCAGAGTATACATCTGCGTACAATGACAACTCACTCCAACTGTCTCACCAGAGTATACATATGCGTACAGTGACACCTCACTCCAACTGTCTCACCAGAGTATATATCTGCGTACAGTGACAACTCACTCCAACTGTCTCACCAGAGTATACATCTGCGTACAGTGACAACTCACTCTAACTGTCTCACCAGAGTATACATCTGCGTATAGTGACAACTCACTCCAACTTTCTCACCAGAGTATACATCTGCGTACAGTGACAACTCACTCTAACTGTCTCACCAGAGTATACATCTGCGTACAGTGACAACTCACTCCAACTTTATCACCAGAGTATACATCTGCGTACAGTGACAACTCACTCCAACTTTCTCACCAGAGTATACATCTGCGTACAGTGACAACTCACTCCAACTTTATCACCAGAGTATACATCTGCGTACAGTGACAACTCACTCTAACTGTCTCACCAGTGTATACATTTGCGTACAGTGACAACTCACTATAACTGTCTGACCAGAGTATACATCTGCGTACAGTGACAACTCACTGAAACTGTCTCACCAGAGTATACATATGCGTACAGTGACACCTCACTCCAACTGTCTCACCAGAGTATACATCTGCGTACAGTGACAACTCACTCCAAATGTCTCACCAGAGTATACATCTGCGTACAGTGACAACTCACTCTAACTGACTCACCAGAGTATACATCTGCGTATAGTGACAACTCACTCCAACTGTCTCACCAGAGTATACATCTGCGTACAGTGAAGACTCATACGCACAGTCCCATCTGCGTACAGTGACAACTCATTCCAACAGTCTCATCAGAGTATACATCTGCGTACAGCGAAGACACATGCCCACAATATCACCAGAGTATAAATCTCATCTGTTTACAGTGAAGACTCATTCTCACAATATCACCAGAGTATACATCTGCGTACAGTGACAACTCACTCCAACTGTCTCACCAGAGTATACATATGCGTACAGTGAAGACTCATACGCACAGTCCCATCTGCGTACAGTGAGGACTCATACCAACAGTCCCATCTGCGTACAGTGACAACTCATACCAACAGTCCCATCTGCGTACAGTGAGGACTCATACGCACAGTCCCATATGCGTACAGTGACAACTCATACTAACAGTCCCATCTGCGTACAGTGAAGACTCATACGCACAGTCCCATATGCGTACAGTGAAGACTCATACGCACAGTCCCATCTGCGTACAGTGAAGACTCATACGCACAGTCCCATCTGCGTACAGTGAGGACTCATACGCACAGTCCCATATGCGTACAGTGACAACTCATACCAACAGTCCCATCTGCGTACAGTGAGGACTCATATCAACAGTCCCATCTGCGTACAGTGAAGACTCATACCAACAGTTCCATCTCCGTACAGTGACAACTCATACGCACAGTCCCATCTGCGTACAGTGACAACTCATATCAACAGTCCCATCTGCGTACAGTGACAACACATACGCACAGTCCCATCTGCGTACAGTGAGGACTCATACCAACAGTCCCATCGGCGTACAGTGAGGACTCATATCAACAGTCCCATCTGCGTACAGTGAGGACTCATACTCACAGTCCCATCTGAGTACAGTGAAGACTCATACCAACAGTCCCATCTGCGTACAGTGAGGACTCATATCAACAGTCCCATCTGCGTACAGTGAAGACTCATACTCACAGTCCCATCTGAGTACAGTGAAGACTCATACCAACAGTCCCATCTGCGTACAGTGAGGACTCATATCAACAGTCCCATCTGCGTACAGTGAAGACTCATACCAACAGTTCCATCTCCGTACAGTGACAACTCATACGCACAGTCCCATCTGCGTACAGTGACAACTCATATCAACAGTCCCATCTGCGTACAGTGACAACACATACGCACAGTCCCATCTGCGTACAGTGAAGACTCATACCAACAGTCCCATCTGCGTCCAGTGAGGACTCATATCAACAGTCCCATCTGCGTACAGTGAGGACTCATACCAACAGTCCCATCTGTGTACAGTGAGGACTCATACGCACAGTCCCATCTGCGTACAGTGAGGACTCATACCAACAGTCCCATCTGCGTACAGTGACAACTCATACCAACAGTCCCATCTGCGTACAGTGAAGACTCATACCAACAGTTCCATCTCCGTACAGTGAGGACTCATACGCACAGTCCCATCTGCGTACAGTGACAACTCATTCCAACAGTCCCATCTGCGTACAGTGAAGACTCATACCAACAGTTCCATCTCCGTACAGTGACAACTCATACGCAACAGTCCCATCTGCGTACAGTGAGGACTCATACCAACAGTCCCATCTGCGTACAGTGAGGACTCATACGCACAGTCCCATCTGCGTACAGTGACAACTCATACTAACAGTCCCATCTGCGTACAGTGAAGACTCATACTCACAGTCCCATCTGCGTACAGTGAGGACTCATATCAACAGTCCCATCTGCGTACAGTGAGGACTCATATCAACAGTCCCATCTGCGTACAGTGAGGACTCATATCAACAGTCCCATCTGCGTACAGTGAAGATTCATACCAACAGTCCCATCTGCGTACTGTGAGGACTCATACGCAACAGTCCCATCTGCGTACAGTGAGGACTCATACGCAACAGTCCCATCTGCGTACAGTGAGGACTCATATCAACAGTCCCATCTGCGTACTGTGAGGACTCATACGCAACAGTCCCATCTGCGTACAGTGAGGACTCATACGCAACAGTCCCATCTGCGTACAGTGAGGACTCATATCAACAGTCCCATCTGCGTACAGTGAAGACTCATACCAACAGTCCCATCTGCGTACAGTGACAACTCATACTAACAGTCCCATCTGCGTACAGTGAAGACTCATACTCACAGTCCCATCTGCGTACAGTGAGGACTCATATCAACAGTCCCATCTGCGTACAGTGAAGACTCATACCAACAGTCCCATCTGCGTACAGTGACAACTCATACGCAACAGTCCCATCTGCGTACAGTGAGGACTCATACCAACAGTCCCATCTGCGTACAGTGAGGACTCATACGCACAGTCCCATCTGCGTACAGTGACAACTCATACTAACAGTCCCATCTGCGTACAGTGAAGACTCATACTCACAGTCCCATCTGCGTACAGTGAGGACTCATATCAACAGTCCCATCTGCGTACAGTGAGGACTCATATCAACAGTCCCATCTGCGTACAGTGAGGACTCATATCAACAGTCCCATCTGCGTACAGTGAAGATTCATACCAACAGTCCCATCTGCGTACTGTGAGGACTCATACGCAACAGTCCCATCTGCGTACAGTGAGGACTCATACGCAACAGTCCCATCTGCGTACAGTGAGGACTCATACCAACAGTCCCATCTGCGTACAGTGAGGACGCATACCAACAGTCCCATCTGCGTACAGTGATGACTCATACTCACAGTCCCATCTGCGTACAGTGAGGACTTATACCAACAGTCCCATCTGCGTACAGTGATGATTCATACTCACAGTCCCATCGGCGTACAGTGAGGACTCATACCAACAGTCCCATCTGCGTACAGTGATGATTCATACTCACAGTCCCATCGGCGTACAGTGAGGACTCATACCAACAGTCCCATCTGCGTACAGTGAAGACTCATATCAACAGTCCCATCTGCGTACAGTGATGACTCATACCAACAGTCCCATCTGCGTACAGTGAGGACTCATACGCACAGTCCCATCGGCGTACAGTGAGGACTCATACCAACAGTCCCATCTGCGTACAGTGACAGCGCATACCAACAGTCCCATATGCGTACAGTGAAGACTCATACGCACAGTCCCATATGCGTACAGTGAGGACTCATACGCAACAGTCCCATCTGCGTACAGTGACAACTCATACCAACAGTCCCATCTGCGTACAGTGACAACTCATACCAACAGTCCCATCTGCGTACAGTGACAACTCATACGCACAGTCCTATCTGCGTACAGTGACAACTCATACGCACAGTCCTATCTGCGTACAGTGACAACTCATACCAACAGTCCCATCTGCGTACAGTGACAACTCATACCAACAGTCCCATCTGCGTACAGTGACAACTCATACCAACAGTCCCATCTGCGTACAGTGACAACTCATACCAACAGTCCCATTTGCGTACAGTGAGGACTCATACCAACAGTCCCATCTGCGTACAGTGACAACTCATACCAACAGTCCCATCTGCGTACAGTGACAACTCATACCAACAGTCCCATCTGCGTACATTGACAACTCATACGCACAGTCCCATCTGCGTACAGTGAGGACTCATACGCACATTCCCATCTACGTACAGTGACAACTCATACCAACAGTCCCATCTGCGTACAGTGAGGACTTATACGCACAGTCCCATCTGCGTACAGTGACAACTCATTCCAACAGTCCCATCTGCGTACAGTGACAACTCATACCAACAGTCCCATCTGCGTACAGTGACAACTCATTCCAACAGTCCCATCTGCGTACAGTGACAACTCATTCCAACAGTCCCATCTGCGTACAGTGACAACTCATACCAACAGTCCCATCTGCGTACAGTGACAACTCATTCCAACAGTCCCATCTGCGTACAGTGACAACTCATTCCAACAGTCCCATCTGCGTACAGTGACAACTCATACCAACAGTCCCATCTGCGTACAGTGACAACTCATACCAACAGTACCATCTGCGTACAGTGACAACTCATACGCACAGTCCCATCTGCGTACTGTGAAGACTCATTCCCACAGTCTGACAAGTGTATTCATCTGTGTACAGTGAAGACTCATTCCCACAGTCTCATCAGAGTATTCATCTGTGTACAGTGAAGACTCATTCCCACAGTCTCATCAGAGTATTCATCTGCGTACAGTGAAGACTCATGCACACAGTCTCACCAGAGTATTCATCTGCGTACAGTGAAGACTCATTCCCACAGTCTGACAAGTGTATTCATCTGTGTACAGTGAAGAATCATTCCCACAGTCTCACCAGAGTATTCATCTGCGTACAGTGAAGACTCATTCCCACAGTCTGACAAGTGTATTCATCTGTGTACAGTGAAGACTTATTCCCACAGTCTGACCAGAGTACTCATCTGCGTACAGTGAATACTCATTCCCACAGTCTGACCAGAGTATTCATCTGCGTACAGTGAAGACTCATTCCCACAGTCTGACAAGTGTATTCATCTGCGTACTGTGAAGAGTCTTTCCCACAGTCTGACCAGAGTATTCATCTGCGTACAGTGAAGACTCATTCCCACAGTCTGACAAGTGTATTCATCTGTGTACAGTGAAGACTCATTCCCACAGTCTCATCAGAGTATTCATCTGTGTACAGTGAAGACTCATTCCCACAGTCTCATCAGAGTATTCATCTGCGTACAGTGAAGACTCATTCCCACAGTCTGACAAGTGTATTCATCTGCGTACTGTGAAGAGTCATTCCCACAGTCTGACCAGAGTATTCATCTGCGTACAGTGAAGACTCATTCCCACAGTCTGACAAGTGTATTCATCTGCGTACTGTGAAGAGTCATTCCCACAGTCTCACCAGAATATTCATCTGCGTACAGTGAAGACTCATTCCCACAGTCTGACAAGTGTATTCATCTGCGTACTGTGAAGAGTCATTCCCACAGTCTCACCAGAATATTCATCTGCGTACAGTGAAGACTCATTCCCACAGTCTGACAAGTGTATTCATCTGTGTACAGTGAAGACTCATTCCCACAGTCTGACAAGTGTATTCATCTGTGTACAGTGAAGACTTATTCCCACAGTCTGACAAGTGTATTCATCTGCGTACAGTGAAGACTCATTCTCACAGTCTGACAAGAGTATTCATCTGCGTACAGTGAAGACTCATTCCCACAGTCTGACAAGTGTATTCATCTGCGTACAGTGAAGACTCATTCCCACAGTCTGACAAGTGTATTCATCTGCGTACAGTGAAGACTAATTCCCACAATCTGACAAGTGTATTCATCTGCGTACAGTGAAGACTCATTCCCACAGTCTGACAAGTGTATTCATCTGCGTACAGTGAAGACTCATTCCCACAGTCTGACAAGTGTATTCATCTGTGTACAGTGAAGACTCATTCCCACAGTCTGACCAGAGTATTCATCTGCGTACAGTGAAGACTCATTCCCACAGTCTGACAAGTGTATTCATCTGTGTACAGTGAAGACTCATTCCCACAGTCTCACCAGAATATTCATCTGCGTACAGTGAAGACTCATTCCCACAGTCTGACAAGTGTATTTATCTGTGTACAGTGAAGACTAATTCCCACTGTCTCACCAGAGTATTCATCTGCGTACAGTGAAGACTCATTCCCACAGTCTGACAAGTGTATTCATCTGCGTACAGGGAAGACTCATTCCCACAGTCTGACAAGTGTATTCATCTGCGTACAGGGAAGACTCATTCCCACAGTCTCACCAGAGTATTCATCTGCGTACAGGGAAGACTCATTCCCACAGTCTGACAAGTGTATTCATCTGCGTACAGGGAAGACTCATTCCCACAGTCTCACCAGAGTATTCATCTGCGTACAGTGAAGACTCATTCCCACAGTCTCACCAGAGTATTCATCTGCGTACAGTGAAGACTCATTCCCACAGTCTGACAAGTGTATTCATCTGCGTACAGTGAAGACTCATTCCCACAGTCTCACCAGAGTATTCATCTGCGCACAGGGAAGACTCATTCCCACAGTCTCACCAGAGTATTCATCTGCGTACAGTGAAGACTCATTCCCACAGTCTGACAAGTGTATTCATCTGTGTACAGTGAAGACTCATTCCCACAGTCTGACAAGTGTATTCATCTGCGTACAGTGAAGACTCATTCCCACAGTCTGACAAGTGTATTCATCTGTGTACAGTGAAGACTCATTCCCACAGTCTGACAAGTGTATTCATCTGTGTACAGTGAAGACTCATTCCCACAGTCTGACAAGTGTATTCATCTGCGTACAGTGAAGACTCATTCCCACAGTCTGACAAGTGTATTCATCTGCGTACAGTGAAGACTCATTCCCACAGTCTGACAAGTGTATTCATCTGTGTACAGTGAAGACTCATTCCCACAGTCTCACCAGAGTATTCATCTGCGTACAGTGAAGACTCATTCCCACAGTCTGACAAGTGTATTCATCTGTGTACAGTGAAGACTCATTCCCACAGTCTGACCAGAGTATTCATCTGCGTACAGTGAAGACTCATTCCCACAGTCTGACAAGTGTATTCATCTGTGTACAGTGAAGACTCATTCCCACAGTCTGACAAGTGTATTCATCTGCGTACAGTGAAGACTCATTCCCACAGTCTCACCAGAGTATTCATCTGCGTACAGTGAAGACTCATTCCCACAGTCTGACCAGAGTATTCATCTGCGTACAGTGAAGACTCATTCCCACAGTCTGACAAGTGTATTCATCTGCGTACAGTGAAGACTCATTCCCACAGTCTCACCAGAGTATTCATCTGCGTACAGTGAAGACTCATTCTCACAGTCTGACAAGTGTATTCATCTGCGTACAGTGAAGACTCATTCCCACAGTCTCACCAGAGTATTCATCTGCGTACAGTGAAGACTCATTCTCACAGTCTGACAAGTGTATTCATCTGTGTACAGTGAAGACTCATTCCCACAGTCTGACCAGAGTATTTATCTGTGTACAGTGAAGACTCATTCCCACAGTCTGACAAGTGTATTTATCTGTGTACAGTGAAGACTCATTCACACAGTCTCACCAGAGTATTCATCTGTGTACAGTGAAGACTCATTCCCACAGTCTGACAAGTGTATTTATCTGTGTACAGTGAAGACTCATTCCCACAGTCTCACCAGAGTATTCATCTGCGTACAGTGAAGACTCATTCTCACAGTCTGACAAATGTATTTATCTGCGTACTGTGAAGACTCATTCCCACAGTCTGACAAGTGTATTCATCTGTGTACAGTGAAGACTCATTCCCACAGTCTCACCAGAGTATTCATCTGCGTACAGTGAAGACTCATTCTCACAATCTGACAAGTGTATTCATCTGCGTACAGTGAAGACTCATTCTCACAGTCTGACAAGTGTATTCATCTGTGTACAGTGAAGACTCATTCCCACAGTCTGACCAGAGTATTCATCTGCGTACAGTGAAGACTCATTCCCACAGTCTGACCAGAGTATTCATCTGCGTACAGTGAAGACTCATTCCCACAGTCTGACCAGAATATTCATCTGTGTACAGCGAAGACTCATTCCCACAGTCTGACAAGTGTATTTATCTGTGTACAGTGAAGACTCATTCCCACAGTCTCACCAGAGTATTCATCTGTGTACAGTGAAGACTCATTCCCACAGTCTGACAAGTGTATTCATCTGTGTACAGTGAAGACTCATTCCCACAGTCTCATCAGAGTATTCATCTGCGTACAGTGAAGACTCATTCCCACAGTCTGACAAGTGTATTCATCTGCGTACAGTGAAGACTCATTCCCACAGTCTGACCAGAGTATTCATCTGCGTACAGTGAAGACTCATTCCCACAGTCTGACAAGTGTATTCATCTGTGTACAGTGAAGACTCATTCCCACAGTCTCACCAGAGTATTCATCTGCGTACAGTGAAGACTCATTCCCACAGTCCGACAAGTGTATTTATCTGCGTACAGTGAAGACTCATTCCCACAGTCTGACAAGTGTATTCATCTGCGTACAGGGAAGACTCATTCCCACAGTCTGAAAAGAGTATTCATCTGTGTACAGTGAAGACTCATTCCCACAGTCTGACAAGTGTATTCATCTGTGTACAGTGAAGACTCATTCCCACAGTCTCACCAGAATATTCATCTGCGTACAGTGAAGACTCATTCCCACAGTCTGACAAGTGTATTCATCTGTGTACAGTGAAGACTCATTCCCACAGTCTGACAAGTGTATTCATCTGCGTACAGTGAAGACTCATTCCCACAGTCTGACAAGTGTATTCATCTGTGTACAGTGAAGACTCATTCCCACAGTCTGACAAGTGTATTCATCTGTGTACAGTGAAGACTCATTCCCACAGTCTGACAAGTGTATTCATCTGCGTACAGTGAAGACTCATTCCCACAGTCTGACAAGTGTATTCATCTGCGTACAGTGAAGACTCATTCCCACAGTCTGACAAGTGTATTCATCTGCGTACAGGGAAGACTCATTCCCACAGTCTCACCAGAGTATTTCATCTGCGTACAGTGAAGACTCATTCCCACAGTCTCACCAGAGTATTCATCTGCGTACAGTGAAGACTCATTCCCACAGTCTCACCAGAGTATTCATCTGCGTACAGTGAAGACTCATTCCCACAGTCTGACAAGTGTATTCATCTGCGTACAGTGAAGACTCATTCCCACAGTCTGACAAGTGTATTCATCTGCGTACAGTGAAGACTCATTCCCACAGTCTGACAAGTGTATTCATCTGTGTACAGTGAAGACTCATTCCCACAGTCTGACAAGTGTATTCATCTGCGTACAGTGAAGACTCATTCCCACAGTCTGACAAGTGTATTCATCTGCGTACAGTGAAGACTCATTCCCACAGTCTGACAAGTGTATTCATCTGCGTACAGGGAAGACTCATTCCCACAGTCTCACCAGAGTATTCATCTGCGTACAGTGAAGACTCATTCCCACAGTCTCACCAGAGTATTCATCTGCGTACAGTGAAGACTCATTCCCACAGTCTCACCAGAGTATTCATCTGCGTACAGTGAAGACTCATTCCCACAGTCTGACAAGTGTATTCATCTGCGTACAGTGAAGACTCATTCCCACAGTCTCACCAGAGTATTCATCTGCGTACAGGGAAGACTCATTCCCACAGTCTCACTAGAGTATTCATCTGCGTACAGGGAAGACTCATTCCCACAGTCTCACCAGAGTATTCATCTGCGTACAGTGAAGACTCATTCCCACAGTCTCACCAGAGTATTCATCTGCGTACAGCGAAGACTCATTCCCACAGTCTCACCAGAGTATTCATCTGCGTACAGCGAAGACTCATTCCCACAGTCTCACCAGAGTATTTATCTGCGTACAGGGAAGACTCATTCCCACAGTCTCACCAGAGTATTCATCTGCGTACAGTGAAGACTCATTCCCACAGTCTCACCAGAGTATTCATCTGCGTACAGCGAAGACTCATTCCCACAGTCTGACAAGTGTATTCATCTGCGTACAGTGAAGACTCATTCCCAGTCTCACCAGAGTATTCATCTGCGTACAGTGAAGACTCATTCCCACAGTCTCACCAGAGTATTCATCTGCGTACAGTGAAGACTCATTCCCACAGTTTCACCAGAGTATTCATCTGTGTACAGTGAAGACTCATTCCCACAGTCTCACCAGAGTATACATCTGCATACAGTGAAGAGTCAATTCCACAGTCCCATCAGAGTATTCGTCTCCGTACAGTGAATACTCATGCACACAGTCTGACAAGAATATACATCTGCGTACAGTGAAGACTAATGCACACAGTCTGACAAGAATATACATCTGTGTACAGTGAAGACTCATGCACACAGTCTGATAAGAATATTCATCTGCGTACACCGAAGACTCATTCCCACAGTCCCATCAGAATATTCATTTGCGTACAGCGAAGACTCATTCCCACAGTCTCACCAGAATATTCATCTGCATACACCAAAGACTCATTCCCAAAGTCCCATCAGAGTATACTTCTGCATACAGTGACATTTCATCCTGGTGAGACTTTGTGAATACACGTTTTGATAAAATGTTATCCTTATGAATAATTTCAGTCTATTAATTTTTGGAACAAATTTAATAAAAGTCAGAATTCACAATACCTGTGTCTTTAAAACTAGTCATTAATCGAAATACAAAGAAATTCCATTTGTTCAATGTATTTCTTTCTTTTATTGAAATGTTAAGCTTTCAGAATATGTATGTTTCGCTTATGTGCCAAATGTGACTTCAAGTTTAATTTGCTACAAAATGTGAACATTTGGACAATTTTATTTCTCCATGTGATTATATTTCGCTGACACGTTTTATTTTTATTTTTCTATTATCCATTGATTATGATGTTTGTATTATCAATGTCATTTCACATGTATCTAAGCATGTGTTATTTAATCTTTAAGACATTTACATGTTTTGTTGAACGTTTGAAAGCAGAAAAGCGTACAATTTCAGTCTCCATTTGTCTTTACTTTCAAATCATTTGACTGAACATTTCTTCAAGCGAGTGTACAAATCATTCTGGCTATCGTATTCAAACTACAGCGGTTTTATATTGAAAAAAAATACCTCATCCATCAACGCAGTGAGATGTCTATAAGGAAAACATCTAGAAACAATTTGTTTTGCAAATTTGCACAGTGTTAACAGAAATACAGTTGCAAATACAAGTATTCAACAATAACCACATCACGCAGCCTAAACCTAGCAATTGGTTAAGATTCTTTCATCAAACAACGATGTGGTTTTAAAACTATCTAAAATCATTGTGGTTCTAGAAGGTCAGTAGACAAAATTATGGACTTTGAAAATCATCTTAGCCATCACCATTAAGATATTAATTATTTCATTGTAAAAACAAGATAGCCACTGAATTTGCATGATGTCCTTTTTGTATTATCGACCTTCTTGCGATATGTCACTACCAAAAGGTACTAATAATGAGCTATTCTAATTCATTATCCGTAGACAAACTTTTATATGTATCAAATGACCTTCAAATGACGCTGACTTTGCCTCAAAGATGAGCGAAAAACAAAACATGCTATTTCTATTTGTGTAGGTGTGAGTAAAGACCGCTCTTTACAGTCATTCAACCTTACAATTGTACGTCCATTGACAGATATATGCAAATCTTACATAAATAAAATATTTCTGAATATTTCTAATGAAAGGGCATTTTTGAAATTTTTGAACAAATGAAACCGTGGATTGAAATTTGGCAGTGTTCATGTTTTATATATATTTTAAAGAAGAGGGGGGAGGGGGGAATACACGAATGAACAAGAGATGTGACTTGCTACCTTTTTATCAGTTATGTACAGTAAAAGCTTTTGTATCGTGTCTGTTCTAGTTGCTTGAACGAGCAACCGGAAAAGTCGTGCTGTTACAGTGTTAGCGCATTATGTATACATTCACGATAAAACGGTACAATTTGTACCTCTTTATATATATACGTTTAGTATATGTTTATCTGTGTATACGTTAAATACTTGTGTATGAGAATAAAACAAGCATATAAATGTGCAAGTCAGTCTCCTGCAAAGGGGACATGTTCCAGACATCATTTTAGTTTCATATCTTTTACAAATTTAGAAAACCATAACATATCTATAGTACACAACTGTAAAACTGTATTCGGTCTGTAATGTACGTGATATAATTGAACTGTGTTTTGATGAAAAAGAAAATAATCTTATCTAGCATATGGCATTCAACTTATATATACATATAATATACTCATTCATACATGTATACAAATACATACCCATATACTTACATGCACATACATATTCTCATACATACATATATAACTATATAGAGACACGCATACATAACATTTATCTTGTTAACAACTTCGCGACAGACACTCAGCAGCTTATAGACACAATTTCATTATAACTAATAGTCATATATATTTCAAATAGGTAAAACTCAATACTGCAATAAATACCTAAACACATAAATGTATATTAAATTGCACACATGTGCAGACTGATCTATTTCTTTACTACTCGTACAGCACTTTGGTTGGTTTTAGACAACCTCAGCTCAATTATACATCTATAAGTTGAATAACAACTGACACATTTGGCAATTGTATCCGCAATTTCGACCGATTCACACGGATTTATTTCATATCCATGTATTATTCTTTGACTAGATATTCATAACACTTTGCTAGGTTATATATATATATATATATATATATATATCATTTTTCAATATTTACGTTTCGCAGATGCAGATAAATGTTATGCATACAGCATTGCATTACACCAGAACATCGTAAAAACACTTTGCATTGTAATCTGATAGAGGGATAAACAGGTACATGAATCCTGCATAATGCGAATATGGTTTGTGTTAAAATTAATTTCAGAGAGACACGGATTCAAACTACAATATATTACATCGAGAACAAATGGAAAGAAAAAAAGAATGCACGGAAATGCGTATCTATCAACAGTTTAAAACAATCTCAGAGACGTAGTTATTACTTTTTTGAAGTCGCTGTTATATCCGGTTCGAAATATGAACAATTTCGTCATAAGTGTCGATATAAGCTTTAGATTACAGATAAGTGTTACCGAAAAGCATATTCATTTCATATATATACAAACAAGAAAACAGCGACAAACAATTGTAAGTTAGATAATTTTAATCATAAGCACTTTTGACTTTCCCTATGATTTTGCTTTTTTAACAATTCTTTTTCAGTCATGTCTTTTTGCTTGTGTCTTTATTTTCGTTTAATGATGGCTCAGGGTTTCTGGGAATATAATTTGTTTCATTTCGCTTTGTTGAAATATATATAAAAAACAAAATCTCCCTTCGTCTGCCGCTCTAATGTCTATGTTTGTCTCAAATGAGAGTTCATGTTACTTATGATGTTGAAACACATATTTTCAATTTTGTGTTTGTGCACCAAATTAACCAGTGTTTACTTTATTATGCAGAAATACAAATATTTTGAATGACGTTATGACACTGTTATTAATGTAAGGGGACATTTTTAAGAATAATGAAAATAAACTTATATATTTCATGCTTTTCAATACAAAATCACCATTTTTGCTAGATGTGGTCTTTATGGGAAAAACATATTTTTATGTATGTTTTTCATTTTTATGGCATACATATAAGAGTATTAAGTGCTTAAAAGTTCGCGTGATTGATAATACGAGTTTGGTGCGTTGAGGGGTACATTTTAAAGACGCAACAATTATTTTAATAAAACCGGTCAACTTATTTCAAACCATGCCAGATAATCTATGGAAAAGAAGTATTTTTTTAACCAGGACACCACCAAATCGTATCATTTTACATTTGAGCCGTCCCACGATAAAACCAACAATGTGGACAATGCGTATTGACTCGGAGTAGCCGCGCAGGCTTACTCGGATAAACACTTCCTGTGGATTTTGTGTTTTAGGAATCATTACGCTATCCCCCTGATCTTGGTCGATACATTACGCAAAGGCCATAATGTTGGTTTCTCGCGGGACGGCTTATTTATCAGAATTATAAGGTCTTAAATCTTAGAAAACAAAAAACAACGCGTAAAAATGTAAGTGTCACTAAGTTTATCTTTCTCTTTATCTCGGCCAACTTTCTTTCCGACGTTTGACAAAAGTCATTGCGACAAGCGTCATTCGTCTTCCACCAATGAGCTAAGTCTATGTGGAAAAGCAGCCAGTTGCTTGGGAAGATTGTTGTGTGGAGTACTGGTGTGAGAAAACCAGGAAACACATGAGTAGGTGAACTGGCCGCCGTGATATGACTGAGAAATTGTTAAAAACGGCTTCAACCCCAATCAATCATTAATTTTTTCTCTTTATCGGCCGATTTCGACTGTAAACGGTTGAAGATGTCGACAAATCCTTCCTGTAGTATGCTGAGGGAACAGACGTACTTTTACGCTGGATCAAAGATAATTTAAGTTTTCAGGGCTTTCTTTTAGCTTTTTTCGCTAATTAATGTTACACGTCATCTTCATTTTTATTATGGAAAATGACCAGTAAAATGATGTGTTAATTAGGGGCTTTTCACAATTAATGCATCTGAAGTATAGGGAAAGATGCGCCTTTTATTTCTGATTGTAGGCATATGAAATGTATTGTATTTGATCGAGTAATTAGGAATATATACAAACAGGTATTGAACGTTTCTTTTGGATAACGTAATAGGGAGAGATTAACCAGCTCGTAACACTATATGTCGCTCTTCATTTTATCGATGAACACTACGTTTATAAACATCACAGGAACTTGAGATTTTATCAATAGAGCAAAGAAAACGAGTAAACAATGAAAAATACCCCCTCTGTATATAAAAAAACACGTTTTCTTTGCTCTATTGATAAAATCTCAAGTTCCTGTGATAAACATGATCAAACTCCGTGTAAACATGCGAGTTTACTTCCACACACACACGCGGAATGACGTCAAACTTAGAGAGATGATTACGTCATTTCATATGCGATGTTACTATCACTGATTTCTGAATATTTACATTAGCACTCGATTTTCTGTACAAAAACATTGTGTTCATTTTGCATGAACCGCTCGACCTTTCGTGACCTTTGTAGGCGGAGTTTGGAAAGAAAGCACGCTCTGATTGGACGCTGGTGAACCACCGCGCGTAGTGATCTTACTACGATCTACTTTATTTCTAAATATAGGAACGCTCATGTACTATTAAATGCCGGTTTGTTTACATTTTGTTTCCGACTAATTAACATTGAAAACACTATTATGTTTGTATGTATTTAATGACAAAAGAACACGCATTAAACAACAAATAATCGCACATTAGCATTACGCTGTTTTTCCTGTTTACGACAAAACAACTGTCAAAACATACATGGCTGTCAGAAATCCCGATTCCGAGTTCGGCAATTTCTTTCTTGGATCTACAATGGTTGATTTATTATGTGATTCGGACGATGAATACCTGTCAACGTTGGACTTGGGTGATCTATTCGTCCAGTCTCTAAAAACTGTTAGTGATGAAATACTTCCAATATTAAAGACAACGCCAGTGGCACTGCCAGAGGAAACGACACCAGATGACCCAAAACCCAAACGATTTAATTAAGGCACTGGCCGATGATGAAATAAACAAAATCGAGGAAAAACATCAGTCAACCTCCACAAAAAAGAACACCCAGTGGGGCATAAATTTGTTTCAGTCTACGAAATATATTAAAAAACTATTTTTTTAAGATAATCAAGTTAGAAGTTACATAATTTCTGAAATGCAAGTAATATTTAATGACTCTTATTGTGCATTAAACCAGGGACGTATTTTATTTTATTTATTAGGGTTAAATGCTGCTTTCAACATTTTTTCAGTTATATCACAGCAACAGTTCACTTATTCGTGATTTAAGGATTGACTCTTATTTTTCGTGCGTTCATGCAGTATGAACGCACGGCCGCCATTTTGCAAATCCATGAAGCGCTTCTTGGGAAATTTGCAAAATCGCGGCCGAGCGTTCGTACTGCATGAACGCACGAAAAATAAGTAATTCCTTATACATGTATTTACATTTTGCACTGTGCCAACATTTGAAGCCAGTAAAATTCAAAAACTATTCAAGAAATGAAAAAAAATATTTTCTGGAAGTTTAAACATTCTTCTATTTAGCAAACTTCATAGATTTGCAAAATCGCGGCCGAGCGTTCATACAGCATGAATGCGCAAAACAAAAGAATCAATCGTTAAAAATAAAAATAAATTCCAGTTGTTCATTGTATCTCTACTTTTAGTTGTAATTTTAAGCTTCCAGAATATGTATGTTTTGTTTATTTGCAAAATGTGGATTTAAAGTTTTATTTGCTACAAAATGTGAAGTTTCAACTATTTTATTACTATGGGTGATATTTTAACCAGATAACAGGTGAAGTTATCTACATATGTTGTCTCTCATCTACATCCCTGAATGCTGATTAAACAAATTGCAAAACCACCACCAGGCTCTACATTGCATGAACACACAAGAAAAATGACTAAATCCTTAAAATACACGTAATTTTAAGGATTTACTCTTATTTTTCGTGCGTTCATGCAGTATGAACGCACGAAAATAAGAGTCAATCCTTAAATTTACATTTTTCACCCATTTTTTTTGTTTTCGACCTAAAACAGTTTGGGAACAAATCTCTAAGTTAATAACAATTATCAATAAAGAAATGTAACTGACAACATAATGTTAGTTTAAATGAATTGATGATATTTGTAGAATCATAGGTTAAACTTAATGATGTTGCAGTAATTGAATCTTATTTTTCGTGAGTTCATGCAGTATAAACGCTTGGCAGCGAGAGTTCATACTGCATGAACGCGCGAAAAATAAGAATCAATCCTTTTATTAACATTTCCCCTTTTTCATTTCTTTACTTTTTTCGACCTAAAAGTAACCTGAAAAGACAGTGAGGTGTGTTTTTTTTTTTTAATTATTTACAGAAAAAATGCTGTGTAATAATTGATCTGACAATATGATGTAATAAAAAATGTTTTGTCGGCTGGTTTTGGAAGGGGCCAGGTCAGGATGAAACTAAAATGAAACATTATCCACCCTTAAAGATATCATTTCTTTTCAGACTGGCACAAGGAAGTTTACCATGGCGAGTTAGATTTCTACACAGTCACCAAGGATAATCTGGCTGAAAAATTAAGGAAGTTCTACTGCGAAGCTGTTCCAAAGCAAAACAGTCACCGTGCAAAAAGTTCTCCCCGCCCATCAAGCCAATGAGTACCACCGAAACACGTTGACCAACATAAGAAGTGCGATCAATAGATTTCTGAAGGATATTGACAGGAATATGGATATTGTAGGCGACACAGAGTTTACAAAAAGTAATCGAACCTTTGACGGACACTTAAAAAGTAGGACAGAATCCGGGACATCTCGTCCAACCCAGCACAAATAAATCGTCTCATGTGATGATTTTAAGAAAATATCAGATTACCTGCAAGGCTACGAAAACTCTCCAATTATTCTTAGAGAGGCAGCTTGGTACCTGATAGCCATCCATTTTATCACAAGAGGCATGGAATTCCATTATCAACTGAGGAAACAAAGCATCGAGTTTCGTGAGGATTCTGATGGAGAATTCCTTATTCTTAACCAGGAAACCAAAGAAAAAAATCACCAAGGTGGTGCCAACAAAAAAAGTCCGCTCTCTGAAAAGAGAATATATGCAACAGGAGGGGCACTTTGTCCTGTGACAGTCCTGAAATTGTTTATCAGGAAACAAAATACCAGTGCCAAGATGCTCTTTAACCAAATAGACAATAATGCACTTGCAAACCCATGTAAATTTAACATTTGGTATACACTATACTGAGAAGCCCCTGGCTAAAAGGACATTTGAAATATTCATGAAGAACATAAGTGCCACTGCAGGTCTCCATCAACGGTATACGGCCCACTGTTTACGTGCAACCGCCATACAAACCATGAATGAAGCAAGGCACATCATGTTCATGAGCGGCCACAGAAATGAAGCCTCAATAAGATCATACAATCGTGGATGTAGCACATCGCGGAAGAAGTCTATCAGCAACACCCTATCGGCCCTGACCGAGGGAGCATCCCATACCAAGCTTCCCGGACCATCCACAGCTCTTCAACCTTACAAGAAAACACATATAAGTCTGAATAATGATCAGGTGCCTCCTTGCACACAGATGGTTCAAAGCAGTAAAATGAGTAATGAACAAAATATCAGTCATGCAGATTTTTTCAGAGCTGCTTCTTTCAGCAACTGCACCATCAATATTTCTAAACCACAGTAACTTTTCTACAAAGTGTGATCTAAAATTAACACTTGTTCATATTTGTTCCAAATCAGTTTTCTGCTTAAAGTCTTCATTAGTTGGAAAAGTTAAAAGAAACTGTTTTTATAGATATATTTCTGTCATAAATTTATACTAAGAATAAACTGTACTTGAATACTATAAATAATGGGGTGCATGGAAATACCGAATTTCACCTAAATACCGAATTACACCGAATTTCACTTTGAATTTCCACTATAACAAGCTTATTAGCTAAATAGGAGTGAATTAAGTATTATAAACTGCTGTATAACACATGGCACTCAACAAGAGACTCGCGGCGTACTTGATCCAAAAAATTACATGTTTACTCCATTGTCTGTCGTTTTAATATAGTTGTCTTAGCGTTGATTTTCCGTATTTAGAATTATTCAGATCAAGTTACCACCACATGCGAACACATGGCACTCAACAAGAGACTCGCGGCGTACTTGATCCAAAAAATTACATGTTTACTCCATTTTATGTCGTTTTAATGTAGTTGTCTTAGCGTTGATTTTCCGTTTTCGTTGGTCCGGTTTTTGACCGTGTGTTCTAGGTGCAACTACAGTTGCGTGTCAGTCTGTCGATGTAATAAACCCGGGGGCAACTGAATGATACAGTCGATCCCGTTTATATAACCTTTGTCTCTGTGAGTCGGTCATCGTAATCCAGTTTGTCTTTGTGACCTTGAATGATACATGAGTGTCAGACAGTCTGTATTCGCCAGTGCCTAAAAGAGCACTTTTCAAGTCTGCATACTGTCTGTCAACATATGATCTCATTGTCTTTACGAGGTCCGTCAAAGATTTAGATTTCCAATCAATGGACTGTTTTAATACGTGATTTATTGACTCACAGTTGTTGTTAGTCCAATTATTTTGCACCAATTCCATTCTGGTCGGTCTGTTTACCATGTCTCGTAATTGGGGCTTAAGCTTTGTCTTAAAATAGTCAAGAAACTTTGTGGATATTCCAGTCAGTTTCTGTTCCAGTTCGTCACATCTATGGTCAAAACAAATATCATCATATGACTCTGTGATGCCATTGTCTCCGTAAAGTTGTCTCAAGATATCGTTTCTAGTCTGGAGTCCCACAGCGTCATCTGTAAGTCGATGTTTTGTGTTCTGATACAAATGTCGGGTGCACAGAACATGGGTGCTCGAGTGAAAAATAGTCTGTGCAGCTTTTACAAGTGCCTTTTCGTCGTCCGTACCAATAACAAGTCGGTCATGTGTCGTACCAGTCGAGTCCAGTTTCGCTTTCAGATGTGAAAAAAAATGACAGTACGTTTCAAAGTCACTGTTGTCATGTATAAACAAAGGTCCAATGAATATAGGGGCTTGGCCAGTCTGTGGTCGGTTGACGGAATGCTGCTTATAGCAGGTGACCGTAACATGCATGTCACACAGATTAAAGGTCTTGTCTATTCCAAGGACCGATTTACCAGAGCAACATAGGTGTTTTAAGTCGGTCAACTGTTCGTCCGAATACAACACGATGTAAGGCGTCTTTGCGTTCGTCCGTATAACCGATCGAACAAAAGTATCATTGGCCGAAACCATGTTTTCTAATGCCACAATTTGATCGGCTATATTTTTTCTCGGAACGTGACTGTCTGTCTGTCCTTTGTTTGTCGCATATTTTTTAACATCCCGTATTTGGGAAATGCTTGTCGGTCGTGTAATTTCGTCATATTTTTTTTGTAATGTCTCGTATACCTTGTGTGGTTTCATTTTTTGTATAAGGTCACGTACTTCGTCGAGAACGTAGTCTGGAGTACGGACGTATTCACTGTTCTTGAGTGAATTGCCGTGTGAAGCCAGTCCAGGAAATGTTCCTAAATACTCAACAACAGCATAGGAACTTCCTAGACCGCCTTCACCAAGCCATGTCACCCTTTTTTTGTAATTGGGGCTTAATTTATGAGTAGTATAATACCTATGAATCACAACAACTTTATCAGAGGCTGGCTGTGGATCCATAGGTATGTACTCTTTTTTTTATTTATCTGTTTGGCTACACAATATAAGTTATTCCTGAAAAACATATTACGCATATCTCCATTTTCCTCCAAATGAAAGTAGTATTTAGGGGACGCCCCTTTTGAAGCATCCCAAATACCACAATCATCAGGAAATGACGACTTTTTTTTTAGCTTTCTATTTTCTACATTAATTGAATTATCAATTAGAAAACAAATATTCTCCTTTTTGCCATAAGGAATAGACTTGAAAGCAGTGTCACTTTGTAAGAGGAGCTTGACAATTTCATTGGTTGGTAGAAAACCTGAATGAAGTGCCCCGCTCCCCTTCAAAGTATTGACCTCGTCTGATTCAGGAACATCGGACACATCAGGAACATCGGATACATTTATAGAAACAGAAACATCAGGAACATTTATAGAAACAGGAACATCAGACACATCAGACACATCGGACACATAAGGAACATAGGACACATCAGGAACATCGGACACATAAGGAACATAGGACACATCAGGAACATCGGACACATCAGGAACATCGGACACATAAGGAACATAGGACACATCAGACACATCAATAATTGGGTCATCTTGTTCAGTGGGGGACGTTTTCTTAATGCACTGTTTCCAAAGTATGTTTTTATTTATTTTTGGCAATATTCTGGCTTCTGCAAGAATATTTGCCATTTATTTCATTAAATTTCAGAATATTAGTCATTTGTTGTGTTGACTTTAATCTACATGTATCCTCCCAGGCGCGGAGCTACCTTTATGCCAAAAAGCCTGGGCTTGCACATTATTTTCCTGATTTTACTTTTCTTCATATCAATAATTAATTAATAAAAGTAAATGTATATTTTCTGTAAAGTCACTTTTACATCGTTTGCGGTCCAGCTACGTCCCTGCATCCTTTCTAAACTATTTAGCAAACCACTTTCTAAATTGTGTGAATATTGCCAAGGGCAAGGCCCATCTTATCATACTGTACTTTGAGTGCCATAAATCCCATATGTTTCTCTAACTTTGACAAACTGGGGCAGAGCTCATGGTATATTGTATTCTTTATTCTGCCACCCCAACATCTCATGTTACTCAGCCATTGGATGTCTCATGCTTTGGGCCTTTAAAAAGCCATTTATATTTCAATATTGCATGACGTATTAAAACACACAACATTTAAATGATTGAAGACTGTCAGACTGTCATGTAATTTCGCGAGTTAGAACAATCGTTTAAAACTTGGCAATTCAGTGGTCACCTCTGGGAAGCACATGATGACATTACAATTTGTTCGAAAATGTTAACGGAAAACTGAAAAATACCATTATGACGCTATATTTACCTTGAACTGAAAGTATTCCATAAAATCACCGTGACTACATTGTTTATTACAACTCACAGTCATGTATCCGGTCATGTATAAGTAAAAATAAAAGAATGCCGAACTCCATACCAAGTGTGAAAAACGCTCTTACCATTTCTATTTGCCCTACACGTTTTGTTCCATTTATTGTATGAAAGACTTATTCGAACACTCTTAGGTTACATTTACTATCGAAAGATTAAAAAAAATCTTTGATTATACATATTTCTCTGCATATTAGTTAGGGACTACTTATTATGCGGATGAAAAAAGAATGCCTAACTTTATATCAAGGGCGACAAATGCTGTTACATTTTTCTTTTTTACTCTACACGTTAAGTTCCCTTTATTGTTATTATAGACTTGTTCCCGAACACGTTTAGATCGAAAAAAATAAAGTAATAAACAGTGAAAAATGTAAATATAAGGATTGACTCTTATTTTTCGTGCGTTCATGCAGTATGAAGCTCGGCCGCGATTTTGCCAATTTCCCAAGAAGCGCTAGCGCGCTTCATGGATTTGCAAAATGGCGGCCGAGGGTTCATACTGCATGAACGCACGAAAAATAAGAGTCAATCCTTAAATATTTACATTAGCACTCGATTTTCTGTACAAAAACATTGTGTTCATTTTGCATGAACCGCTCGACCTTTCGTGACCTTTGTAGGCGGAGTTTGGAAAGAAAGCACGCTCTGATTGGACGCTGGTGAACCACCGCGCGTAGTGATCTTACTACGATCTACTTTATTTCTAAATATAGGAACGCTCATGTACTATTAAATGCCGGTTTGTTTACATTTTGTTTCCGACTAATTAACATTGAAAACACTATTATGTTTGTATGTATTTAATGACAAAAGAACACGCATTAAACAACAAATAATCGCACATTAGCATTACGCTGTTTTTCCTGTTTACGACAAAACAACTGTCAAAACATACATGGCTGTCAGAAATCCCGATTCCGAGTTCGGCAATTTCTTTCTTGGATCTACAATGGTTGATTTATTATGTGATTCGGACGATGAATACCTGTCAACGTTGGACTTGGGTGATCTATTCGTCCAGTCTCTAAAAACTGTTAGTGATGAAATACTTCCAATATTAAAGACAACGCCAGTGGCACTGCCAGAGGAAACGACACCAGATGACCCAAAACCCAAACGATTTAATTAAGGCACTGGCCGATGATGAAATAAACAAAATCGAGGAAAAACATCAGTCAACCTCCACAAAAAAGAACACCCAGTGGGGCATAAATTTGTTTCAGTCTACGAAATATATTAAAAAACTATTTTTTTAAGATAATCAAGTTAGAAGTTACATAATTTCTGAAATGCAAGTAATATTTAATGACTCTTATTGTGCATTAAACCAGGGACGTATTTTATTTTATTTATTAGGGTTAAATGCTGCTTTCAACATTTTTTCAGTTATATCACAGCAACAGTTCACTTATTCGTGATTTAAGGATTGACTCTTATTTTTCGTGCGTTCATGCAGTATGAACGCACGGCCGCCATTTTGCAAATCCATGAAGCGCTTCTTGGGAAATTTGCAAAATCGCGGCCGAGCGTTCGTACTGCATGAACGCACGAAAAATAAGTAATTCCTTATACATGTATTTACATTTTGCACTGTGCCAACATTTGAAGCCAGTAAAATTCAAAAACTATTCAAGAAATGAAAAAAAATATTTTCTGGAAGTTTAAACATTCTTCTATTTAGCAAACTTCATAGATTTGCAAAATCGCGGCCGAGCGTTCATACAGCATGAATGCGCAAAACAAAAGAATCAATCGTTAAAAATAAAAATAAATTCCAGTTGTTCATTGTATCTCTACTTTTAGTTGTAATTTTAAGCTTCCAGAATATGTATGTTTTGTTTATTTGCAAAATGTGGATTTAAAGTTTTATTTGCTACAAAATGTGAAGTTTCAACTATTTTATTACTATGGGTGATATTTTAACCAGATAACAGGTGAAGTTATCTACATATGTTGTCTCTCATCTACATCCCTGAATGCTGATTAAACAAATTGCAAAACCACCACCAGGCTCTACATTGCATGAACACACAAGAAAAATGACTAAATCCTTAAAATACACGTAATTTTAAGGATTTACTCTTATTTTTCGTGCGTTCATGCAGTATGAACGCACGAAAATAAGAGTCAATCCTTAAATTTACATTTTTCACCCATTTTTTTGGTTTTCGACCTAAAACAGTTTGGGAACAAATCTCTAAGTTAATAACAATTATCAATAAAGAAATGTAACTGACAACATAATGTTAGTTTAAATGAATTGATGATATTTGTAGAATCATAGGTTAAACTTAATGATGTTGCAGTAATTGAATCTTATTTTTCGTGAGTTCATGCAGTATAAACGCTTGGCAGCGAGAGTTCATACTGCATGAACGCGCGAAAAATAAGAATCAATCCTTTTATTAACATTTCCCCTTTTTCATTTCTTTACTTTTTTCGACCTAAAAGTAACCTGAAAAGACAGTGAGGTGTGTTTTTTTTTTTTAATTATTTACAGAAAAAATGCTGTGTAATAATTGATCTGACAATATGATGTAATAAAAAATGTTTTGTCGGCTGGTTTTGGAAGGGGCCAGGTCAGGATGAAACTAAAATGAAACATTATCCACCCTTAAAGATATCATTTCTTTTCAGACTGGCACAAGGAAGTTTACCATGGCGAGTTAGATTTCTACACAGTCACCAAGGATAATCTGGCTGAAAAATTAAGGAAGTTCTACTGCGAAGCTGTTCCAAAGCAAAACAGTCACCGTGCAAAAAGTTCTCCCCGCCCATCAAGCCAATGAGTACCACCGAAACACGTTGACCAACATAAGAAGTGCGATCAATAGATTTCTGAAGGATATTGACAGGAATATGGATATTGTAGGCGACACAGAGTTTACAAAAAGTAATCGAACCTTTGACGGACACTTAAAAAGTAGGACAGAATCCGGGACATCTCGTCCAACCCAGCACAAATAAATCGTCTCATGTGATGATTTTAAGAAAATATCAGATTACCTGCAAGGCTACGAAAACTCTCCAATTATTCTTAGAGAGGCAGCTTGGTACCTGATAGCCATCCATTTTATCACAAGAGGCATGGAATTCCATTATCAACTGAGGAAACAAAGCATCGAGTTTCGTGAGGATTCTGATGGAGAATTCCTTATTCTTAACCAGGAAACCAAAGAAAAAAATCACCAAGGTGGTGCCAACAAAAAAAGTCCGCTCTCTGAAAAGAGAATATATGCAACAGGAGGGGCACTTTGTCCTGTGACAGTCCTGAAATTGTTTATCAGGAAACAAAATACCAGTGCCAAGATGCTCTTTAACCAAATAGACAATAATGCACTTGCAAACCCATGTAAATTTAACATTTGGTATACACTATACTGAGAAGCCCCTGGCTAAAAGGACATTTGAAATATTCATGAAGAACATAAGTGCCACTGCAGGTCTCCATCAACGGTATACGGCCCACTGTTTACGTGCAACCGCCATACAAACCATGAATGAAGCAAGGCACATCATGTTCATGAGCGGCCACAGAAATGAAGCCTCAATAAGATCATACAATCGTGGATGTAGCACATCGCGGAAGAAGTCTATCAGCAACACCCTATCGGCCCTGACCGAGGGAGCATCCCATACCAAGCTTCCCGGACCATCCACAGCTCTTCAACCTTACAAGAAAACACATATAAGTCTGAATAATGATCAGGTGCCTCCTTGCACACAGATGGTTCAAAGCAGTAAAATGAGTAATGAACAAAATATCAGTCATGCAGATTTTTTCAGAGCTGCTTCTTTCAGCAACTGCACCATCAATATTTCTAAACCACAGTAACTTTTCTACAAAGTGTGATCTAAAATTAACACTTGTTCATATTTGTTCCAAATCAGTTTTCTGCTTAAAGTCTTCATTAGTTGGAAAAGTTAAAAGAAACTGTTTTTATAGATATATTTCTGTCATAAATTTATACTAAGAATAAACTGTACTTGAATACTATAAATAATGGGGTGCATGGAAATACCGAATTTCACCTAAATACCGAATTACACCGAATTTCACTTTGAATTTCCACTATAACAAGCTTATTAGCTAAATAGGAGTGAATTAAGTATTATAAACTGCTGTATAACACATGGCACTCAACAAGAGACTCGCGGCGTACTTGATCCAAAAAATTACATGTTTACTCCATTGTCTGTCGTTTTAATATAGTTGTCTTAGCGTTGATTTTCCGTATTTAGAATTATTCAGATCAAGTTACCACCACATGCGAACACATGGCACTCAACAAGAGACTCGCGGCGTACTTGATCCAAAAAATTACATGTTTACTCCATTTTATGTCGTTTTAATGTAGTTGTCTTAGCGTTGATTTTCCGTTTTCGTTGGTCCGGTTTTTGACCGTGTGTTCTAGGTGCAACTACAGTTGCGTGTCAGTCTGTCGATGTAATAAACCCGGGGGCAACTGAATGATACAGTCGATCCCGTTTATATAACCTTTGTCTCTGTGAGTCGGTCATCGTAATCCAGTTTGTCTTTGTGACCTTGAATGATACATGAGTGTCAGACAGTCTGTATTCGCCAGTGCCTAAAAGAGCACTTTTCAAGTCTGCATACTGTCTGTCAACATATGATCTCATTGTCTTTACGAGGTCCGTCAAAGATTTAGATTTCCAATCAATGGACTGTTTTAATACGTGATTTATTGACTCACAGTTGTTGTTAGTCCAATTATTTTGCACCAATTCCATTCTGGTCGGTCTGTTTACCATGTCTCGTAATTGGGGCTTAAGCTTTGTCTTAAAATAGTCAAGAAACTTTGTGGATATTCCAGTCAGTTTCTGTTCCAGTTCGTCACATCTATGGTCAAAACAAATATCATCATATGACTCTGTGATGCCATTGTCTCCGTAAAGTTGTCTCAAGATATCGTTTCTAGTCTGGAGTCCCACAGCGTCATCTGTAAGTCGATGTTTTGTGTTCTGATACAAATGTCGGGTGCACAGAACATGGGTGCTCGAGTGAAAAATAGTCTGTGCAGCTTTTACAAGTGCCTTTTCGTCGTCCGTACCAATAACAAGTCGGTCATGTGTCGTACCAGTCGAGTCCAGTTTCGCTTTCAGATGTGAAAAAAAATGACAGTACGTTTCAAAGTCACTGTTGTCATGTATAAACAAAGGTCCAATGAATATAGGGGCTTGGCCAGTCTGTGGTCGGTTGACGGAATGCTGCTTATAGCAGGTGACCGTAACATGCATGTCACACAGATTAAAGGTCTTGTCTATTCCAAGGACCGATTTACCAGAGCAACATAGGTGTTTTAAGTCGGTCAACTGTTCGTCCGAATACAACACGATGTAAGGCGTCTTTGCGTTCGTCCGTATAACCGATCGAACAAAAGTATCATTGGCCGAAACCATGTTTTCTAATGCCACAATTTGATCGGCTATATTTTTTCTCGGAACGTGACTGTCTGTCTGTCCTTTGTTTGTCGCATATTTTTTAACATCCCGTATTTGGGAAATGCTTGTCGGTCGTGTAATTTCGTCATATTTTTTTTGTAATGTCTCGTATACCTTGTGTGGTTTCATTTTTTGTATAAGGTCACGTACTTCGTCGAGAACGTAGTCTGGAGTACGGACGTATTCACTGTTCTTGAGTGAATTGCCGTGTGAAGCCAGTCCAGGAAATGTTCCTAAATACTCAACAACAGCATAGGAACTTCCTAGACCGCCTTCACCAAGCCATGTCACCCTTTTTTTGTAATTGGGGCTTAATTTATGAGTAGTATAATACCTATGAATCACAACAACTTTATCAGAGGCTGGCTGTGGATCCATAGGTATGTACTCTTTTTTTTATTTATCTGTTTGGCTACACAATATAAGTTATTCCTGAAAAACATATTACGCATATCTCCATTTTCCTCCAAATGAAAGTAGTATTTAGGGGACGCCCCTTTTGAAGCATCCCAAATACCACAATCATCAGGAAATGACGACTTTTTTTTTAGCTTTCTATTTTCTACATTAATTGAATTATCAATTAGAAAACAAATATTCTCCTTTTTGCCATAAGGAATAGACTTGAAAGCAGTGTCACTTTGTAAGAGGAGCTTGACAATTTCATTGGTTGGTAGAAAACCTGAATGAAGTGCCCCGCTCCCCTTCAAAGTATTGACCTCGTCTGATTCAGGAACATCGGACACATCAGGAACATCGGATACATTTATAGAAACAGAAACATCAGGAACATTTATAGAAACAGGAACATCAGACACATCAGACACATCGGACACATAAGGAACATAGGACACATCAGGAACATCGGACACATAAGGAACATAGGACACATCAGGAACATCGGACACATCAGGAACATCGGACACATAAGGAACATAGGACACATCAGACACATCAATAATTGGGTCATCTTGTTCAGTGGGGGACGTTTTCTTAATGCACTGTTTCCAAAGTATGTTTTTATTTATTTTTGGCAATATTCTGGCTTCTGCAAGAATATTTGCCATTTATTTCATTAAATTTCAGAATATTAGTCATTTGTTGTGTTGACTTTAATCTACATGTATCCTCCCAGGCGCGGAGCTACCTTTATGCCAAAAAGCCTGGGCTTGCACATTATTTTCCTGATTTTACTTTTCTTCATATCAATAATTAATTAATAAAAGTAAATGTATATTTTCTGTAAAGTCACTTTTACATCGTTTGCGGTCCAGCTACGTCCCTGCATCCTTTCTAAACTATTTAGCAAACCACTTTCTAAATTGTGTGAATATTGCCAAGGGCAAGGCCCATCTTATCATACTGTACTTTGAGTGCCATAAATCCCATATGTTTCTCTAACTTTGACAAACTGGGGCAGAGCTCATGGTATATTGTATTCTTTATTCTGCCACCCCAACATCTCATGTTACTCAGCCATTGGATGTCTCATGCTTTGGGCCTTTAAAAAGCCATTTATATTTCAATATTGCATGACGTATTAAAACACACAACATTTAAATGATTGAAGACTGTCAGACTGTCATGTAATTTCGCGAGTTAGAACAATCGTTTAAAACTTGGCAATTCAGTGGTCACCTCTGGGAAGCACATGATGACATTACAATTTGTTCGAAAATGTTAACGGAAAACTGAAAAATACCATTATGACGCTATATTTACCTTGAACTGAAAGTATTCCATAAAATCACCGTGACTACATTGTTTATTACAACTCACAGTCATGTATCCGGTCATGTATAAGTAAAAATAAAAGAATGCCGAACTCCATACCAAGTGTGAAAAACGCTCTTACCATTTCTATTTGCCCTACACGTTTTGTTCCATTTATTGTATGAAAGACTTATTCGAACACTCTTAGGTTACATTTACTATCGAAAGATTAAAAAAAATCTTTGATTATACATATTTCTCTGCATATTAGTTAGGGACTACTTATTATGCGGATGAAAAAAGAATGCCTAACTTTATATCAAGGGCGACAAATGCTGTTACATTTTTCTTTTTTACTCTACACGTTAAGTTCCCTTTATTGTTATTATAGACTTGTTCCCGAACACGTTTAGATCGAAAAAAATAAAGTAATAAACAGTGAAAAATGTAAATATAAGGATTGACTCTTATTTTTCGTGCGTTCATGCAGTATGAAGCTCGGCCGCGATTTTGCCAATTTCCCAAGAAGCGCTAGCGCGCTTCATGGATTTGCAAAATGGCGGCCGAGGGTTCATACTGCATGAACGCACGAAAAATAAGAGTCAATCCTTAAATGTACAATTTTTGGTGTATATTTTAAATGGCACGTCATTTCTGTATGCATGTTTTTATTTGACTATGAGCTTGTATGCTTAATGTCGATAGAAGGTTTTGTCTAATTACACAAGGTCCAAATAGTGTCCAAATAGGCTGGCCATTAATAATATCTTATAAGAAGAGCTACAATTTGACAAACCCTGGCCCCTGGCTAATTCTCACATGTTAAGCTGGGTCCAATTTCCCAAAACTTGCTTAGTGTAAATAGATTCTTAAATACTTAACAGCATATTTCATCATTTTTGTTTCCCGTGTAAAAATGCCCCCCAAAAAATCATTCCTCAAAAAAAGGATTGTCATTTAGCAAGGTAACTATTTAGATCTATATTAACTTAGTAATTTACTTAAACATTCCATCACCATTTATGTTAAATACAACATTTTAGGGAAACTAAAATGATGGAAATTTGCTTTTAAGTATTTAAGTCTTACATATATAGCGCTAAGTACGTTTGGTGGAATTGGAGCTTAGTCTCACATTGCCTACCCTTTTCACCCATATACAACCTTTAGTAACAAAGAGAGAATGCACCGTTATAAATAACGCTTTAGATCGAACACTTTTTATATTTACTTATTATTTGTTGAAGGAAATCATATATTTCTTGAATGACCGTATGGTGTAAAGGGAAGACAAAGATTAGAGTACATATATATGTCTATTAAAATGTCCCGAAAGTCGATGTTCATGTGGTGTTTGCTATCTGCTTCCCACATAAACATGAAGAATAGATCTGAAACAGAAATAGTGTTAGAAAACAGCTACGGGCCCATTACGATTGTGTTTAATTAATGAATATGGGTACAACGTCCTTATGTACAGTATGTTAGTTATATCTCGCCGAGCCCCGGTAGCTCAGTCGGTAGCGACGCGGGCTGTCAATCCAGGGGTTGTGAGTTCGAATCCCGGCTCGGCCAACTTTCTTTCCGACGATTGACAAAAGTCAATGTGACATGCGTCATTCGTCTTCCACCAATGGGCTAAGTCTATGTGGAAAAGCAGCCAGTTGCTTGGGAAGATTGTTGTGTGGAGTACTGGTGTGAGAAAACCAGGAAATGCATGAGTAGGTGAACTGGCCGCCGTGATATAACTGAGTAATTGTTGAAAACGGCTTTAAACCCTAATCAATCATTAATTATATCTCGGTAGTCAGTCCACCTATCATGTTAAAAATCGTACCATTACACCGCTTTACATGCTTAACCATTTCCCACATACAATAAATATGTGGCAGACGACTTTGAAAACAGTGATAACAAGAGTACCGCAAACGGTACATAATACGCCCGTCAGGAACTTCTTTGTAAGTTTCCTCTTTGTTTTGATATATTGTTTGTTTGTAAAAAGTTAATAAAGTCGTTCAGGAATAAGTTGTTAAAGAACAATGGAAAACTATGAAAAATGCATAACTCATGCAGAAATTGACAAATATTCTAAGTCCAAAAAGGGGCATAACTCATTCAAAAATTGACGAAATCCCAGGAAATGTGAACTTGATCTGTGACACATGATTACAAAGCCATATACACAATTTCAAGTGCGGAAAACCAATATTCTAAGTCCAAAAAGGGGCAAACTCATTAAAAAATTGACGAAATTCGAGGAAATGTGAACTAGATCTGTGACACTTGATTACAAAGCCATATACATAATTTCAGCTCAATACATCAAAGCATGTAGACAAAAAGTGCGGAAAACAAATATTCTAAGTCCAAAAAGGGGCATAACTCATTAAAAAATTGACGAAATTCGAGGAAATGTGAACTTGATCTGTGACACTTGATTACAAAGCCATATACATAATTTCAGCTCAATACATCAAAGCATGTAGAAAAAAAGTGCGGAAAACAAATATTCTAAGTCAAAGAAGGGGCATAACTCATTCAAAAATTGACGAAATCCCAGGAAATATGAACTTGATATGTGACACATGACTACAAAGCCTTATACAAAATTTCAGCTCAATAGCTCAAAGTATGTAAGAAAAAAGTGCGGAAAACCCGAACGGACGGATGGACGGACGGAGGGAGGGAGGGACATGACCATACCATAATACGTACCGTTTTTAAGACACGGTCGTATAAAAACCTGAACAATCTCCATAATTGTTAAATAAAGTTGAAAATATTGTGGTCAAAGGAAAAATTGCTCATCATGAGCAATTTCACCGTTGGCCACAATGTTTTCAAAAGTCGTCTTCTGCTTTTGGTCAAAACGCGTATGCAGGTAGGAAAGGGGTAAAAGGCATGACCACATTCACACATTGCTTATTTAGCCTATCAGAGGCAGAAGGCCGACGTTGATCTCAATATCGACAAAAAAAAAAAAAGGAATCGTACCGGAAATCGAAAACCTGACCCCAAAATCGATAACTATTAAAGAACCGACTGCACTATCTCTAGTCGGCTCTTAAACGTTTTAAGAACAACATAATTGACACATTTTTATATAAATTCAATACAGATATTTTACGGTATATGTCCGATTACAGAACAATGCATTTATAATTTAGAAAACAAGTAAAAAGAAAAGGTGTATCCCAATACAACAATTGTTCTATCTCCGTATGCTTGTTAGTATTTGTTTTGGGGAAATTGTTGTGCCATCATTCTGACAAAAACCTGCAAAGATGTATGTACTCTTGTCTGTTGATGGAGATAATGGTGGTTAATAAGTACTGTATGTTTAAAGGCAATATCTCTAAAGATTTGAAAACAATGGGTATTACAGAAAACTTAAATTCCAAATTGGAAAAGGGCCATAGTTATGTGCTCTTATCTGTTGATTGAGGTAATGATGTGTTCAAGAATGGTAAGTTTCAAAGCAATATCTGTAATGGTTTTGGTACAAAAAACTTAACCGATGTGTGACGCCGACGCGAGTAGAATAGCTTTAAAAACCAAATCAAACCACAATACTTCGACAAACTACTTCAAATAGTCTATATATGGTCCATAAGCTATTATGTAAATAATGAAAGTAATGTTATGGTATTAGTAAGTTCGGGGAATTCCACACACAAAACCGTGTTACTATACATAGACTCTTTATATGGTTCTATACCATAATAATAATGTATTTTTGTTTAATACCATATAGAGTCGCTATAAAACACACAAGACTATATACTTAGAAAGAGGATAACAATACAAATTGTGAAGCACACTCTGGATTCAGACGCAATTATTACACTGTTGATTATCTGTTTTCATTACAAGCTATAATAAAAAAAGTACTTATCGAAACATGGAGGTCATTTTTATTGTTTAGATATAAGTTTACGTAAAGTTTTTGACAAAATAATTCATAACGAGTTATTTTCATGTCTGAAACATTTAGGTATATACGGTTACAGTTTGAAAGTGTTAAATGTTATGTATTCTGATATTTCATCCTGCATTAAAGCAGATACTGATCTTGCAAAGTTCTTAAAATGTAACATAGGTACCAGACAGGGTGATACAAATAGCACAACAATTTGTTCTTGTTTTGAATCAACTTTGTATACATGTAAGACTTCTTGAAGGATGTAAACACGGTATTATTTACATTACTGAGAATATACCTGATACTATATGCTTATTGCTCGCAGATTACATTGCAAATTGTTTGGATACTGTCATACAATTGCAAAATCAACTTTATATAGTAACACAATTTTATTCAGAAATAATAGTTTTTAAAAATGGCAGTCAATTACGACCAAATGAAAACAATTCTTTTTGATAATGAACGTGTTAAAATAACATTATGTTATAAATACATGGGTCTGCATTTTACACCAAATTTGTCTTTATTCTCAACTCAACAAAAATAGCCATCCGAAGAAAAGAAGCTATTTTCTAAAATACAGATATCAGATATATTTCGGTTATTTTCCTTGTAAAGATATCTTTAAATTGTTCGATTCAATGATGAAACAAATTCTGGTACGGCGGTTACATTTGGGGTCATACTTATAATATGTACAGTTTACTTTCTGTAAAAAGTATTTGAAGTTAAGAATTCAACAAATACTATGGTACGTCCCCTCTTTATAAATTATTATTTGTATAGTATTAAGTATTGGTGTAGACTAATTTTGGTGTTGACAAATAGTAGATATCCACGCAACTGTTATTTAATGTTGAAATCTTTAGATGACGTAGGACGTAGAACCTGGGCAACTTATGGGAAGAACTTACTTTTCTTATTTGGTTTTGGAAACAAGAGGTTGGACACGTGAATCAATGTATAAGGTGTTTTAAAGAACGTCTACTTGATTATTTCGAGCAAAATTAGCATGGATGTATCAACGAATCTGGTCGTTGTCTTCACTATAAACATTATAAGTCTCTATTGAATTCAGAAAAAGATCTTCTTATAGACGTTTAATCATAAGATTACTTTACCAAAATAATGTTGGTCTAATCATCAATTTTGAATTAAGATTGGTGGCCATAGTAAAATTATTCTGTAAAATAGGATATGTTTGTACTGTTTTCAAAATTTAATCATAACATTACTGAGTGTGCATATCATATTTTTTTCCAGTGTCAAAAGTTCCTCGAAATCAGACAGCATTTCCTTTTAACCTGGTATACATCTGGTACTAGCATTACTAGTTCCTACGCGTTATTACAATCTAATAACCCATTGCTAATAAGAAAACAAGAGGCATTGTTTAGTCATCACTCGGACAAGCTTGATCACTGTGAACTTGACTTTGCACCTGATGACCTCACAAAAGGGGTCATCTACTTGTCACCCCCGGGCTCCAAGTTAAGTTTCAGGGTCATTGGTGCATGCAATATCGAGTAATCAATCGGACAACATTTCGCGTTCAATGTCAGTGACCTTAACGTTTGGCACAATGACCTCAAAATACTAAGAGGTCATATACAGGTCACCCCAGCCTCCATGTCAAGTTTGAGGGTCATGGGTGCAGACAATGTCGAGTTATCTCTCCGACAAGCTTTTTGTGTTCAAGGTCACCATTACCTTGACCTTTGACCCGAGCACTTCAAAATCAATATGGGTCATCTACTGGTCACCAACAGCCTCCATTTGAAGTTTGAGGGCCATAATGCTCATCTGAGGACAATAAATATTAGGACAATTTTTAACCAGATTACCTCAAAATCAATAGGGGTCATCTATTGGTCACCCTCGGCCTCCATGTCAAGTTTGAGGGCAATTAGTGCTTGCAATGTTGAGTTATCACTCGTACAAGCTTTTTGCGTTCAAGGTCACTGTGACCTTTACCTTTGACCCGATGATCTCAACATCAATAGGGGTCATATACTGGTCAGGCCCAACCTTCAGGTCAAGTTTGAGAACCATAGGTCAATGCATTGTTTTGTTATAACTCGGACAAACTTGGTCACTGCGACCTTAGCCTTTCACTTGATGACCTCACAATATGGGTCATCTACTGGTCACCAACAGCCTCCATAACTGTTGATAGCCATTATGCCCCTCTGAGCGCCATGTTGTAAGGAAAATTTGGACAATTTTTAACCAGAGGACCTCAAAATCAATAGGGGTCATCTATTGGTCACCCCCATCCTCCATGTCAGTTTGAAGGCCATTAGTGCTAGCAATGTTGAGCAATCACACGGACAAGCTTTTTCTGTTCAAGGTCACTGTGACCATGGCATTTGACCCGATGACATTTATATCAATAAAGGGTCATCAACTGGTCAGGCCCAACCTCCAAGTCAAGTTTGAGGACCATAGGTCAAGGCATTGTTTTGTTATCACTCAGACAACCTTAGTGACTGCGACCTTGACCTTTCACTTGATGACGTCACAATAGGGGTCATCTACTGGTCACTCCAAGCCTCCATGTTAAAATGCCATGGGTGCATGCAATGCCAAGTTATCACTCGGACAATATTTCGCGATCAAGGTCAGTGACCTTGACCTTTGACATAATTACCTCAAAATCAATAGGGGACATCTACTGGTCACACACAGTCGTCATGTCAAGTTTTAGGGCCATACATGCAGGCAATTTTGAGTTAGCACTCGAACAAGCTTTTTGCGTGACTGTGACCTTGACGTTTGACCTGATGATCTCAACATAATTAAAAGTCATCTAATGGTCAAGTTTGAGGGCCATGGGTGCAGGCAATGTCGAGTTAGCACTCGGACAAGCTTTTCGCGTTCAAGGTCACTGTGGCCTTGACCTTTGATCCGATTATCTCAAAATCAGTAGGGTTCATCTACTGGTCAGGCCAAACCTCCATGTCAAGTTTGAGACAATAGGTCCAGGCATTGCTGAGTTATCACTCGGACAAGCTTTGGTCTACCGACGGACCGACATACTGACCAACCGACCGACCTGCCGACCGACATGTGCAAAGCAATATACCCCTCTTCTTCGAAGGGGGCATGATAAGCACACTACTTCTATATGCTGTTGAAAGACTTTTCATAATGTAAAAATGTATTTATATTATGTAATGTATTTCCCCATCATTTTGTGTATATAAATTACTTTTTGTTAACAGTTGATATAATGAAGGAAAGGTGGCGTTGCGATATTGTGGAAGAAATCACTCAACGACTCTTTTTCTCCTCTTTCTATAGATAGTGATCGGGTTATAGGAATCCAAGTTCAAACATCATGTGTTATAAGTTTACATATGTATTACAAGTATATTTTGCCCAGCTCAAATCACAGTATAGCATACTTTCGTCAACACATAGAACTGTTACACGATCTTATCAGTATGTATTCCCAAGTTGGAACAGTAATTATAATAGGCGATTTTAATGCTCATTTGAATGGATCAGTGTTTATTAAGCAGATAGCTAGTAGAGGCAATGCTCTTTCGGAGCTGACGTCTATGTTCGATTTGATTAATATCTCTACTTCATCCCTTTGTACTGGTGCAGATACCACCTATGTTTCTTATGATCATCGTAACAAGTCTCTAATTGATCATGTTATCACTTCGGATGAATTAGTTCATTCTATTGTTTATTGTATTATACTTGACGATGTCTGTCTAAATGTATCTTCTCACCGTCCTATTGTATTTAAATTACAAAATTATTAATATTCTTATAGTGTCAAAGACAATTTAAATCAGTCAGTAAGGTGGAAAAGGGTGTCCGAAATCGAACTCTTAACATGTCAAATAAGTTTAGGTCAATGCCTGAAAAACAGTGTAGATCAATTACTAGTTCATTGTTAATAACATCAGTAAAGCCTCAACTACACATCTTTCGCACACGTCCAAGAGATCGCATCTTTAGCTCTATTGGTTAGTCAGCCTGAAGCAAGCCCATGCGTTTATGAGATCGAAGCGCATAGTTTAAGTTCGGGATGGCAGACCAAGAGGTGATGATTTTGATTCATACAGAGAATACAGAGATGCAAACAGCTATTTTCGAAAGTTACACAGAAATGTCTTTCTAAAGTACCTACAACAAGCCAATAATGACATTGACAATGCGGCTGGTATAGATAGTCCATTTTTTTAGAAATAATTCAAATCGAAAATGAAATCATCACTAAAGAGATTAAATTTGGCGACTTACTCGTACGTTTTCCATTGAAAGTTTGTCGTGAATGGGGACGTCACTTTGCAACCCTTTACTCTGATATGGAGAGTGATTCCTATGACCGAGTGCACTTCGAAAACGTGACGGCATGTGTAAATCGTATTAAGTTAAGGAAGAGTCAATTTTAGTACATTGGGATCACATACATGTAGCACAGGAGGAAATGTTATCTACCTTAACTACTTTAAAGAATGGTAACATGTGTGGACAAGACCGGGGTTGCAACGAACACCTCATTCACGGTGTGGATTACTTGATTTAATGTATTGTGTTGGTCATATACCTACAGCCCTTAAACAAGGTATGATTATAACCTCATACAAACGTGGTGGTAAACCCAGAAATGGCTATGGTAGTTATAGGGCAATTACCCTTTCCTCTTCTATTTTGAAGCTATATGAAAATGTTCTTCTCAAACGTCTCCACAAATCTATAGCTAAACCATCACATCCTCTCCAGGGCGGGTTTTAACCAAACACGGGTAGTACTATGACTTCATTCATACTAACAGAAAGTATAAGCTATTGCAAAGAAGCTTACAATAAATTGTTCGCTTGCTTTTTAGATGTCTGTCAAACGGCATGATTGTCTATTATATATACCACGTGAGTTACAAGTCACCATACAGCTGTTAAAATCTGTTATTTACATGCAAAATGATATGTACAGTTATGTCATGTATAAGGTTATTTATTCTGACTGGTTCCCAGTTGTACAAGGTACCAGACAGGGTGGGGGTATGGTCCCTATTATTATGCCTCTTATATATCAACTCGTTGATAGAGCAGTTAGAAAACAGTAATTCAGGTTTTCAAGTTCTAGGCTCTAGTGTATGCGCCCCGTCATTTTCAGACCACTTGACCCTTCTTGCTCTATCGAGCAAAGCCTTACAAGAAATGGTATTGATTTGTTATAAATATTCTTGTCTATGGAGATTTCAATACAATCCAAATAAATGCACTGTTGTCACGTTTAATGAGTCAAAACGAGTATTTTCTCTTAGTTCTCTGTCTTCGTGTGTGGGTAACAGCCTCATACAAGATTCATTTAGGCATTTTATGTAATAAGTGCAATTGTTAAAAATGTAGATAGGAACTTAAGGGGGACTTTCTTTGGGTTAATTAAGGAAGGTTTGCACAGAAATGATCTTAGTCCAATTACTTGTTAACAAAATATACAAATCTATTGTTTTGTCAACAGCTCTCTTTGGCTGTGAAATGTTACAGTCGCTTTCTGACCGAGACAACTTGAATTTGGAAAGGTCACGCAGATTGTGCTTAAAACAGATTCAGGGATTGAAAAGTAGATCGATGACAAATATTAGGCGTTCTTCCATTGTAGGCTGCTAAGAGGAAATTGACCTTCATTGGTCAATCGTGTCGGTTCGAGAGGGACTGTCAACAAAACGTCTTTTTTCTTCTGCGTTTATGTTCATTCAATAATGGTCTTAGTAGTACTGGTTATATCTCTGATATTATCTAAATTTACGTAAACATGATTTGTATCATGTCGTGCATGACTTTTCGACATTTGGCGTGTTTCCTATTAAAAATGTGGAGAACTTCTTCGTACGAATTCGTACTAAATAGACACATTCAGGAGCAGTTCTCTGGTAATCCTATATGGTATTTTGCAAAACATAATTCTGGTATGATGTATGCTTGTTTTTCTGTGGCGCAGTTATTTGCGTACTCGTCTACTTTTGATTCTTATGGTACGCGTTGAGATAGGCACGATATAGAGTCAAGTGTTACTGAGCATATTTAACTAGACTGTAATCGTCTACAATCTTGTAGATCCGCATTTGAGCGTAGAATACGTCATGAGTTTAATAACCAAGTGTTTGGTCGGTTAAAATCCTTGAGTAAGACTGACTTATTTTTAAAAAGCTCTATTTGGAGTGAATTATTATTTAAGCAGGTTCTTCGTGCAGACTACCATATATTCTATCGGACTGTCATTTTGTACTTTCACACTGTTTGGAGCTGTTACATTTACGTTCTGAAAGTGGTACAGTTACCCCTCGTGTTTAACGTTGGTGCGCTTCCAATGTGTCGCAAGTTGTTGCACGACGATAACTCCGGCTCAATTAATGTTATTTATTTATGTGGATTGGTGTAAAGTTAACCCTTGCCCTCATGTAGACGAATTTCTTATTATGTTATTTATTTATGTGGATTGGTGTAAAGTTAACCCTTGCCCTCATGTAGACGAATTTCTTATTATGTTATTTATTTATGTGGATTGGTGTAAAGTTAACCCTTGCCCTCATGTAGACGAATTTCTTATTATGATGACATTCGGACGCATTGTCTAAGCGTTGGAGATTACTTATGTTGGGTATTTTTCCTCATGATCTCTAATTTTATCAACGCTAGAAGTATTAAATCATGAGTGCTTAAAATCTTGCCCCAATAGTTCAAGAGTTCTGCAATAGTTTCATTGCATGGGAGATAGGGTTTCATGTTTTGTATGTTCTTCATGTTCATGATTTTTAGATTGTTTAATTTGTTCATTTATTATTTCATCATATCCTGCTGCTTTGTTTTTATTATTCGCAGGTTCGTCGTTATTTACATTTTCATTGAATTGCCATTTATGATATTCCAATATTGATTCTGATCAGCAGTTATCAGCTTTCTTAATAGTTCTATTTTACTTAAATTAAAGTTGATATGTTCTCTACGCAATGTAATTTCAGTATTTTTAAAAAATATGGCGTTTTATATTCTTCATGGTACGTGTTTGTTTTATGATATAGATCACTCATGTCGAGCCCCGTTAGCTCAGTCGGTAGCGACGCGGGCTGTCAAGCCAGGGGTTGGGAGTTAGAACCCCAGCTCGACAAACATTCTTTCCGACGTTTGACAAAAGTCATTGTGACAAGCGTCATTCGTCTTCCACCAATAGGCTAACAGTCTAAGTGGAAAAGCAGCCAATTGCTTGGAAAGAGGAATGCTCTGTGGAGTACTGGTGTTAGAAAGCCAGGAAACACATGAGTATGTGAACTAGTCGCCGTGATATGACTGAATAATTGTTAAAAGTTGAAAACGACGTTAAACCCCAATCAATCAATATATCTCTCATTTTATTGCTTGTTCAATTAAACCAGAATAAGCAAGCGTGCAGTTTTTAACCACTTTACCACTAGTCATTATGCAGAATAATGTTTTAGATCAATTACTAAATCAAATCGAAATATCTGGTGTATATCCTGTACGGTATTCTATTATATGGTCAAGATTTGTTTCAGCTTTTTAATGATGTCAATATGTTCAATGAATAAGTCAGCTGTTTTGCTATCCCCCAAGCTTTTGTTTTAATATTCCTTTCGTTTTTATTTTCAGACACGTGATTTTTTAGAATAGCATATATATAACTGTGAGTGAACATCTGAATATACGTTACATAATTCGTCGACTTTAAAATGTACAACATTTTCAAAAACAAAACTAGAAGATAAAATATAATCTGCCGTGCTACAATGTTTACATGTTATCAATTACTCCGTCTACACAAGTTACATCACATTTCTATACATCACGGTTTGCAAATCTGTTTTCCCAAAAAATTAGTTAGTATGTTAGGTTCGGTCTCATTGGATAAACAAGGAAAAAAATATAATGTTCAAACTAAAAGTCAAAAGTTATAACTTACCGAATTCTCACCAATACAATCTTCTATCCTTTTTGCGCACCGCTCTTTTCCCCCAATATAATATGTTAGATACGTCCGAACTCTATTAAAGTCAAACGCGTACTGACGGGCCCAACGACTATATATGCAGTCTTTACAAACAACAATCACGTGATATAGAGCATAGATACTGGGTTAATACTTAGTATTGGTATGCGGTTATTAACTTATAAGGTAAGTTATTACCTTATAAGGTAATGATACAATGTACAAATATCCAGTGCTATAATAAAAAGAAACCCGATATGGTATGTTAGGATCGTCTGCTCTTAGAACGTCTCAAACAACTTTTTGTTCAAGTTTGAATACATCCTTTACCACAAACTTTTTCATTAGATTTTACTGATGTTTTCAACAAAAGTTCAACACTCTGATTCGATTGTGATTGGAGCATTGAATTGTTGCAACAAATTTACCCATCTTTTATTGACGAAATTTATTTATCGATTTTGGGGCACATTTTATTTACAAAGTCATTTGTTAACATCAAACATTGATTCATATGGCAGTTAAAGACAAATATGGTATATAAAATGTTAACATCAATATATGTTCATTTTGAAGAAAAGAGTATATAACAAGTATATTCGATAGAGCGATCGAGTGAGAAGTACGGCGCTCGTTGAAACCACTGAAAACGTCGATCAAAACGACAATTTCGGAAAAGCGAGCAAGATACGGTTTACGATACCAAGAATTTCAAAAAAAAAAAAGATTTGATGAATGAATTAAAATAATGTTTTCAAAATTCATCTTCTGCAGAGTTGTCAGAAAGCCCCTGTTTGTGGAAAAGGGTAAAGAGATGTGTTTATTACGTACTTGTCAAAGCATTATTGAGAAACTGAATGTATTAAAACAGTGAAATTATCTAGTGATACTTTACACTATATATATTCTTCTTTACATAGTCTCTCACACTGCATTGAAAATGTGAAATATCTCCATATATGACAGTTTAATTATTAAATAAAAAAAACATTATGGCATAGTTTTCAAAGGTTTTCTATTGGAAATGTGTCAATATGTACCTGCAGGAGGAAAAGGGTTAACGTATTCCCATTTATGGATGCAACTGTTAAAGACAACTTAAGAAAACATTGTGGTAAAAGAGCAAAATGCTCATTATAAGCAATTTCTCCTTTTGCCAAAATGTTTTCAACTATATAAACAAAATATCTTTCATTTAAAGAGATTTCTCATATTTTTGCAAAGTCCACTGTTGAAGAAAAGAAGTATATGGGAACAGGTTAAAACAAGACAAAAACAGAACAATTAAAACAAACAGCTATGTTCCGTATCAACATATCGAGGGCTTGGCGTGAAACGGTTGTAACTAAAAATATATTTTGAAAACCCTGATTAAAGAGCAATTTTGACCCCTTTGTAAACAATGCAAATTTAGTTGCCGTTGCTCAGAACGAGCAATGGCACTTAAATTTCCATTGTTTACCAAGAAAAATGATTTAACACATTAAAAGACTTTATGGGATTAACCTTGGTAAAGAAATACAAATTTGAGTTACAACTAGTTCACGCTAAGCCCTCGATATCTATAAGAGCTAGTCATCGTCTACAACTTTGTCGTGATGTTAAGAATTTAGCTTGTATGACTGAAAGGATTGTAAAGGCAACTTTTGATATATGAAGGATATAATTATGTGTCCAAGAACGATAGACACTATCTGAAAAGAAGAAATTGAAGAATTTCAGCAAAATTATTTTTTTTCCCCCAATGTTACAATATCTTTTTTACCGGCCTTCTTCTTTTAACCAAATGCATGCAGTTAACTCTGCATTTTTGTTGAAAAGGGATGGGCAATATATTCACTTCTCAATAAGCTGTTTAACTCAAATTGGTAAGTTATACATAAAGTCAATCCCAGAGTATATCTTAGATACGATTTGTATTCAGCTTGCGATCTATGAGCCATAGACGCCTCGTATTTCAGATTGCCATACTAAATCAAACACTATATAACACAGACTTCGCAAAGAAACCGATATAACGCCGCAAAGACGGCTTCATATATCTGGGAGTCTTGTCTTTATATGCCAAGCCCCGGTAGCTCAGTCGGTTGCGATGCGTGCTTCAATACAGTGGTTGTGAGTTCGAACCCCAACTCGGCCAACATTCTTTCCGATGTTTGACAAAAGTTACTGTGACAAGCGTCATCCACCAATGGACTTAAAGTCGTTAGGTGTTACCATAGTGCGGCCCCTTTATCAACGGGCGTATTAAAATGGTCGGAAAGGTACAAACAGTGGGATGAACACGCATGCTAGAATTATAGTCAGCCTGCACTTTACACCTGTGCATCTGCTGAATACAAGCTATCAACACGTTAAGTTTGAAATTAATTCATTTGAAAATAATCGAGAAATTTGCTGAACAAGAAAACATGAAACAAAGAGGTAACTCTAAAAATAGGCATATTGGAATGATTACAATCGTCTGACAACTCCAACAATAAGGCGTGCTATCGTTATTGTTCGTGTGCACTACACTTGATTGCGGTTGAAGGCACTCAGTCAACATGTATATGAGCCGTTCCACGAGAAAACCAACACTATGAACTCTGTATAATGTGTCGACATATATATGTTCTCTATTATATGAGTTAGACAATTTCAATACTTTGAACACTAATGAACATAGAAATGCACTTTCTTGAGCTTACATGCACATGCGCAGACAAATTATTACAATAATTTTGGGAGTCGAGGTCAACACGTTGGGAAAAGGCATTTTTATTTGCGATTTCGCACCAAACTCTTAACTGTACGTAAATGCGGCCCATCTGAATGTGCTTGAAGTTAGCCGGAGTAGCCGGAAATCCGGCTGTATTAACCATTCGGAACAGCCGGAACGACGGCTACTCCGACTGTATTAACCATTCGGAACAGCCGGAACTCCTGCTACTCCGACTGTATTAACCAGCCGGAACAGCCTAAACCTCAGCTACATTGGCTGTATTAACCAGCCGGAACAGCAGGAATTCCGGTTACACCGGCAGTATTACCCAGCCGAAAGAAGCGGAACTCCGGTTACTCCGACTGTATTAACCAGGCGGAACTCCGGCTACTCCGACTGTATTAACCAGGCGGAACTCCGGCTACTCCGGCTGGGCATGGCAGCCGGCTGACGCAACTTGGCAAAACAGGACCTCATGCAACACGAAGTCAGTTTGAGGCGCTTTTACCTGGCATGCATCAATCAACCGTCCAATCCAACTATCTCGATTTGTTTGTCTCGAACAGTAGGCACGCCACAACGAGAATGGGAGCAACTCTGAACGCCCAACTCCGGCTGAGTTTTCTAGCCGGCTGCCAGATATCCGGGTGGAATCCGGCTAGCGCGACTGGGAGCCAGAGTGTGTCACTTTCACCAGACATATGTCACGATGCCAGTTAAACTCTCTAATTCGAGCAATATACAGCCGGAATTGGCTGTAGACTTGGCCAAAATGCCAACTTCATCTGAACATTGCAGCCAGCTACAATAAATCCGGAGGGAATCCAGCTAGTGCGACTTGGAGCCAGAGTGTGACACCCTCACTTGAATTGCATCACAATTCGTCTTGTCTTGTCATGTCTTTGCATTCGTCATGTTTTGAAAACATTGTAGAAAATGACCAAGTACCGATAAAATATATTCCACATTTTCTGTGCCTTCGCATACAGGTCATCCCGCGTTTGAGCAATTTTGATAAAAGGGTCATTGCCATACAGGAAAATCAATTTAAGCGTATTTATGATAGGTTGAAATTAATATATAATTGTGCATGATTGCAATCTGATCCAATGTGTAGTTTTGTCAGAAAGTTCTTGAAACATTATACCTCTGTTTGGCAAACAGTGCACAACAAGATCAAATACCGCCTCCGCGGTGTAGTACCTGGTGTAGTACCTGGTGTAGTACCTGGTAAAGCGTCCGCCTCAGTTGCGGGAGGTCACGGGTTCGCTCCCGGCCTGGTCATACCAAAGGTAGTAATGGATTCTCTCTTAGGCGCTCAGGGTTGTGAGGATTGCTTTACGACTTACATAATGGTTGAAAGCAGTGATAAACACCAGGCAAACACACAAGTAAACAGCAAGATCTAAGTGTTAAGATAATCATATTAAACATATTCCGAAGACATGATAACATAATTGAACTTTTATATGAATTCTTACATAGACTGTTTCACACATTTGACCACGAACACGGGCAACAGCAATTGCTCATTTTGAACACTGACGTCAGACCAGCAATACAATGATTTCATAGAAGACTTCATTGACACTTAATGTTATCATTTCTTTATTTGTTTGAAAGCAGAATAAATAATCAACATAATTATCACAATACAGTTTATATCAACCAGGTACACTGCAGGTAAATATTACTAGAAAACAATGTCAATTTTCACTATCACACTCATGCATATTGTATCCATTATATGTCTATTTGTTTGCATGGTGTTTTACTCTGCTTTCAATGTTTTAGCTATCACAGCATTGCCTGTGTAAGTTAACAGTATTTCTGATCCGTTTATAATGACACCAGAGAGTCAGTCGTTATGCTAACGCCACAACAGTGAGCACCAAGGAGGGAAATTCATTACTTCCATTCATAAAATATGATCGAACCCGCAACCTCCCTAAATGATGTTAAGAATTAATCATAGTAGTCCTTTAAATGATCATTGAGAATAGTAGGAACAAATGACTCTTTTGCGTTTTATCAATGACTATTACATTTTGTAATTTGCAATAACCATTTCAAAATAATTTCAGATCAGTGTTGATGGAGTTGTAAACAGAATTTACCAAGTTTGTTTAACAAGAAAGTTAAATTCAAAATAATAGAAATATCAGAATAATTGACATCTCTTGCAAATTGAAATTTGAATTAGACAGAAACATTAATCATAAAGCATTTACCCTTTCCCACATACAACAAATCTGCAGCAGACGACTCGGAAAATATCTGGGCAAAACGTCTGTTAATATAAGTGTAATTGTCAAATAGAGTTGAAATCATTGCGGTAAATGGAGAAATTTCTACTTTTGCTACAATATTTACGACATTCCTCTTATGCAGAGGCGTCCGAAAGTCCCTGTTTGTGGGAAAGGGTAAAGCGATGTGTTTATTACATACTTGTCAAAGCATTATTGAGAAACACAATGTTTTAAAACAGTGAAATTATCTAGTGATACTTTTCACTATATATATTTCTTTACATAGTCTGTCACAATGCATTGAAAATGTGAAATATCTCCATATATGACAGTTTAATTATTAAATAAAAAAACATTATGGCATAGTTTTCAAAGGTTTTCTATTGCAAATGTGTCAATATGTACCTGCAGGAGGAAAAGGGTTAACGTATTCCCATTTATGGACGCAACTGTAAAAGACAACTTAAGAAAACATTGTGGTAAAAGAGTAAAATGCTCATATAAGCAATTTCTCCTTTTGCCAAAATGTTTTCAACTATATTAACAAAATATCTTTCATTTAAAGAGATTTCTCATATTTTTGCAAAGTCCACTGTTGAAGAAAAGGAGTATATGGAACAGGTTAAAACAAGACAAAAACAGAACAATTAAAACAAACAGCTATGTATAGGATTATTGAGAAACTCAATGTTCAAAAACAATGAAATTATCTAGCTATCCATTTCACTGTTTGTATTTGACTCTATACATAACATAATATTTATTGGCGTTAAACATTAACAATATTTATAGCAAAACAAATTTATACAAAGTGGTAATGACATGAATTCTCCACCAGAAGAACAAATAAACATAGTTTATATCATAGGGTACACGTATATCTATATAACAATATCTTTTTTACAGCCAATCTCTTCCTTAAAAGACAGATACATAAATCTAGCTAACCTGTTAATTTCCGTTATTGAGTTTGATGACATTAATGTTATAAATGTGTGTATAGAAGGCCATTTACAATAATATGATTTAAGCAATGTATGTCTTAGTTCTCTATACTTGATACAAACAAGTAGAAAATGGTAAGGTTCTTCTATCATACCCATATTACACTGTGTACATGTGCGTTGATGTCTATCTATATTGGTATACCTGCCAGTTTCTATGGCAAGATTGTTAGAATATAACCTGAATTTAGCTAGAGTAGTTTCATATTTTGAATCAAGACAGATTAAAAATATCTTGGATAAAAATGTGAAATATCTCCATAAATGACAGTTTAATTATTAGATAGATAGTTCATTGTGGCAATGATTTCAAAGGTCATCTGCTGTAGATGTGTCAAAATGTACCAACAGGTGGGACATGGTTAACGCATTCCCACGTATAAACGCATCTGCAGAAGACAGCTTAAAAAACAATCTGAGAAATGAAGAAAATGAAGAAAATGCACATTTTTTTTAAATTGATTTCTCATAGTTTTACATAGATGGACGGTTTCAAAGTCGTCTGCTTCAGAATTGTTGTATATGGAAAAGGGGTAAAACATGGCAAAACAGAACGATTGTGTGCAAGATAGAGATCTTACACCGAAACAATCAGCTATTGTCAGTATCAACATATCTTAAGGAGCCAACTGCTTTTGAAATCATATCTTAAAGTCATCGGCTACATTTTTTTCAAGATGTTTAGAATTTCTCCTGCATGACAGACAGGATTGAAAAGGTCATTTGACAAATTTAAATGAGATAATAATGTTTACAAATTGAGAATCAATTAATCACAGAATAAAGAGAAACATGTGACTTTTGAAATGTCAAGGATATATAATTTCGAGTTAAGAGCCATGTACACTATCTGAGGTGAAATTGTTAGATTTAAGCAAAACAATTTTTTTCCCCACACAATTACAATATCTTTCTTCATCATAAAGAAATGGAGAAGCGACAGATAGGAAAATGTCACAATTAGCCTACTAAACATTATTCAAATGATTTCAGAAATAATAACTGTATGGATGAACGATACTATCGTTTTACCAAAATGTTGCAGTGGAAGCGTCCATATGTTGGAAAGGATTAAGCAACATGATATGACAAAGTTATTTACGTGCTCAAATGTCTTTGTCAGAAAAAATGTAGATATATAGATTGTAATTTTGTGCAGTAATGAGTCATACATTATGGTGTTTTCTCCTATTGTTATGTGTTTTCCAACCTTGCATGAAAACTCCTACTTAAGATATTTCACATTTGTTTCTAATATGTTTTTGAATATTATGACTCTAAAATATTCCTTTAAGTTACAGTTTAAATTTGAAGTTTATTGTCTCTCTGAAGAATTAACCCATTCTCTAATGCAAATGATTTTAAATGCATTTGCAGCAGATGACTTTTTAAAACAAGAGGGCCATGAGGCCCTGGAATCGCTCACCTGAGAATGGGCTATTTAAGACATAACTCTCTCAGGCTCAAGCCAAACATGTGGCTTCCAGAGTGTTAACAATATTTCCCTTAAATTTGGTCTAGTGACCTAGTTTTTGACATGACATGACCCATATTCGAACTTGGCCTAGATATCATCAGGACAAACTTTATGATAAAGTTTCAACATGCTCAAGTTTAAAATGCGGCTTCAAGAGTGTTAACGAGATTTTCCTTAAATTTGGCCTAGTGACCTAGTTTTTGACCCGACATGACCTATATTCGAACTTGGCCTAGATATCACTATGACAAACATTCTGACAAAGTTTCAACATGCTCAAGCCAAAAATGCGGCTTCAGGAGTGTTAACAAGATTTTCCTTAAATTTGACCCGACATGACCTATTTTCGAACTTGGCCTAGATATCACCAAGACAAACATTGTGACAAAGTTTCAACATACTCAAGCCAAAAATGCGGCTTCAGGAGTGTTAACAAGATTTTCCTTAAATTTGACCTAGTGACCTAGCTTTTGACCCGACATGACCCATTTTCGAACTTGGCCTAGATATCACCAAGACAAACATTCTGACAAAGTTTCAACATACTCAAGCCAAAAATGCGGCTTCAGAAGTGTTAACAAGAGTTTCCTTAAATTTGACCTAGTGACCTAGCTTTTGACCCCACATGACCCAGTTTCGAACTTGGCCTAGAGTTGATCGAGAAATATGTTCTGATACACTTTTATAAAGATTGGATGCAAAATGTTGCCTCTATTGAATTAACAAGCAAATGTTGACGACGAACGACGAACGACGAACAACGAACGACGGACGACGGACGACGGACAAAAGGCGATCACAATAACTCACCTTGAGCACTACGTGCTCTGGTGAGCTAACAATCGAGAGAAAAGGAGAAAGTGCTCAAATAATATCTCCCTTTTTCCACAATGTCTTCTAAATGATTTCAATAACTCTTTCATTTTGATAGATGTTGCATTTTTCCTCAGATCGTTAGATACTCTCAATATTCTATTGTTAATACTAAAAGGACTCCATTCAAACTGAATTGGACAATCTCCGTAAATACTCGAACATAGTCGTACTACTTTTCCTTTCCACTTCGATTAATTTATAAGCACTTGTTTAACTTATATTGAAGTAATCACGCCTTAAGTTTTTTACTGATGTTCCGACAACATTATAATTATCTTTTTTGAGTAATCTTAACCTTTTAAATGCAGTTTGGTTGAATCCACGATGACCTACTTTTTCTGCGCAGTATCACCCTAAAATGCGTTGCTTGTTAACAGCAATTGGCAGGCGGCCAACTCCGAAAAATGGTTTATCTACTATGACCAGGTGCTAAAGTACGGAAGCGTTCTGGTGCCAATTCATAATGTTCTATAAAAAAGAATAACTCCTACGTAGGTGATAAAAAAGCCTAATTAGGACTTTGTAACTCCTACGTAGGAGATAAAAAAGCCTAATTAGGACTTTATAACTCCTACGTAGGAGATAAAAAAAGCCTAATTAGGAGTTTATAACTCCTACGTAGGAGATAAAAAAGCCTAATTAGGACTTTGTAACTCCTACGTAGGAGAAAGAAAAGCCTAATTAGGAGTGTATAACTCCTACGTAGGACTTTATAACTCCTAATTAGGCTTTTCTTTCTCCTACGTAGGAATTACAAAGTCCTAATTAGGCTATTTTATCTCCTACGTAGAAGTTATAAAGTCCTAATTAGGCTTTTGTATCTCCTACGTAGGAGTTATAAAGTCCTACGTAGGACTTTGTAACTTCTACGTAGGACTTTGTAACTCCTACGTAGGAGATAAAAAAGCCTAATTAGGACTTTATAACTTCTACGTAGGAGATAAAATAGCCTAATTAGGACTTTGTAATTCCTACGTAGGAGAAAGAAAAGCCTAATTAGGAGTTTATAACTCCTACGTAGGACTTTATAACTCCTAATTAGGCGTTTTTATCTCCTACGTAGGAGTTATAAAGTCCTACGTAGGAGAAAGAAAAGCCTAATTAGGAGTTTATAACTTAGGCTTTTCTTCCTCCTACGTAGGAGTTATAAAGTCCTAATTAGGCTTTTTTTTTTATCTCCTACGTAGGAGTTACAAAGTCCTACGTAGGACTTTATAACTCCTTCGTAGGAGATAAAATAGCCTAATTAGGACTAAAGTAAAGTTTATAACTTAGGCTTTTCTTTCTCCTACGTAGGAGTTATAAACTCCTAATTAGGCTTTTTTATCTCCTACGTAGGAGTTATAAAGTCCTAATTAGGCTTTTTTTTATCTCCTACGTAGGAGATAAAAAAGCCTAATTAGGAGTTATAAAGTCCTACGTAGGAGTTACAAAGTCCTAATTAGGCTTTTCTCTCTCCTACGTAGGAGTTATTCTTTTTTATAGAACATTATGAATTGGCACCAGGACGCTTCCGTACTAAAGTCCCAGGCCAAATTTTAAAATAGCGAGAATATCTTAAAATGAAAATTTGATTAATTAATCGAGTTGAAAACATTCCAATATTATGATTTCTCAATTGATCACAATGTTTCCTAAACGTTTTTGCTGCCGATGCGTCAACATGCGTCTACCAGTGGGAAATATTTAATTTCTAGTTTAACTTGTTACATTAGATGGCAACCCAGTTTTGGACATACAGATTGGAGGCTCAAAAGTGGACTTAGACCCTTTGCTCATTTTTGAAGCAGCAAAAGGTAACGAATTGCAGTAATATAGAGAGTAAACATGTACATAGCTGAATTCCTGCCAGTGGTATCATTACCTATTATCTTTAAACATGTGTTATATATCAACGAAGAGGATTTTGCTAAATATTGAATCATAACTAGCGAAGGATGCAGATGATGATTTAAATACACAAATGTGCATGCTGATTTTGGGGGAACTGTTCGCAAATGGTCTTTGAAGTCTTGCATAGCGGCATACATAAGCGTTTGTTAAAGTCGCGTGTAGCGGTTAAATGTTAAATAAATAATCTGTAACTCAGTGCAGCATAACACTTAATGATATTATACAACAACACAGTCTTCATTTTTACCTGCTAAGCCATAATAGCTCAGTCGCTAACGACGCGGGCTATCAATAATTGGATCTTGGGGGTCGTGTGTTGGAACACCGGATTTGGCAATCAAATGTTCATATAATTGTGAATAGCGTCATTCGTCTTCAAGCAATAGGCTACTTAGTATGCGTGGTAAGGTACCCAGTTTAGTGGAGTGATTTTACTGATAAAACCGTTTGAAGTGACGTTAACTCCAAGCAATCAATCGTTTTTTGAATAATCGATCAATCAATCATTCGAAAACCAAATTTTATAACGGCGTTAATTACTCATTTCGTCTACAACTGCATATGTAATAGTATGTTGATTTCCACCAAATCTTATTTCAGATCCGGTTATCAGTGAAACAAGTAAGAAACATAAAGAAGCCCGCAAAATGTATATGCACATAGATCTTAGTGATTAAATGAATTGAATGCATATAAAATGAAGAAGTGGATAGTTTGATGTGCGTGCAGTTAGCTGGAGTAGCCGGATCAGCCGAAACTCCGGTTGTATTAGCCATCCGGATCTCCGGCTACTCCGACTGTATTTGTTTATCTCGAACAATAGGCACGCCAAAACGAGTGTTTTGCAGCCGGCTGCCATAAATCTGGGTGTAATCCGGCTAGCGCGACTGGGAGCCAGAGTGTGTCACTCTCACCTGACATAAGTCACGATGCCAGTTAAACTCTCTACTTCGAACAATATACAGCCGAAGTTCGGCTGTAGACGTGGCCAAAATGCCAACTTCATCTGAACATTGCAGCCAGCTGCCATAAATCTGAATGGAATTCGGCTAGTGCGACTTGGAGCCAGAGTGTGGCACCCTCACCTGAAACATTTCACGATGACAGTAAAACTCTCTAATTCAAACAGGACGGGTGCAAAGTCGGGATTTTGTCGGGAAATCCCAGCTCCGGCTGGGCGTGGCAGCCGGCTGACGTAATTTGGCGAAACAGGACCTCGTGCAACACGAGGTCAGTTTGAGGCGCTTTCACCTGACATGCATCAATCAATCGTCCAATCCATCCATCTCAAACAATAGGCACGCCAAAACGACGGTGGAAGCCACTCTGAAGGCTGAACTCCGGCTGGTTTCTGCAGCCGGCTGCCATAAATCCGGGTAGAATCCGGCTAGCGCGACTGGGAGCCAGAGTGTGTCATTTTCACCTGACATATGTCACGATGCCAGTTAAACTCTAATTCGAGCAATATACAGCCGGAGTTGGCCAAAATGCCAACTTCATCTGAACATTACATCCAGCTGCCATATATCCGGGTGGAATCCAGCTATTGAGACTTGGAGCCAGAGTGTGACACATTCACCTGACACATGTCACGATGCCAGTTAAACTCTAATTCTAACAGGACGGGTGCAAAGTCTGGACTTTGTCGGGAAATCCCAACTCCGGCTGGGCGTGATAGCCGGCTGATGCAACTTGGCGAAACAAGACCTCGTGCAACACAGGGTCAGTTTGAGGCGCTTTCACCTGACATGCATCAATCAATCGTCCAATCCATCCATCTCGAACAATAGGCACGCCAAAACGAGGGTAGAAGCCACTCTGAAGGCCCTGCTCCGGCTGGGTTTTGCAGCCGGCTGCCATAAATCAGGGTGGAATCCGGCTAGCGTGGCTGGGAGCCAGAGTGTATGACTTTCACCTGACATATGTCACGATGCCAGTTAAACTCTTTAATTCGAGCAATATACAGCCGGTGTTGGGCTGTAGACTTGGTCAGAATACCAACTTCATCTAAACATTGCAGCCAGTTGCCATACATCCGGGTGGAATCCGGCTGGGGGACTTGGATCCAGATGGTAGCACCCTCACCTGCCACATATAAAAAAAAACAGGACGGGTACAAAGTCGTGATTCCGGCTGGGCACGGCAGCCGGCTGGCGAAACAGGACCTCGTGCAACACGAGGTCAGTTTGAGGTGCTTTCACCTGGCATGCATCGATCAATCGTGCAATCCATCCATCTCGAACAATAGGCACGCCAAAACTAGGGTGGAAGCCACTCTTAAGGCCCATCTCCGGCTGGGCTTTGCAACCGGCTGCCATAAATCCGGGTGGAACTGGGAGCCAGAGTGTTTTACTTTTACCTGACATATGTCAAATTATTTGCCTTAAATTTACATTTTCTATACATTGTACAGTTTATGTGTATGACCTACTCTTTGTCAAATTAGGGCATTCTGGTTTTGGGGTATACATAGTAAATGTCTTAAGCCATATATCCTCCAACCTGATAGAAAGGAAAACATTTCCATGCCTTCAAATGAGTCCATGGTTTGAAAGAAATGATGTCACATATGGGCCATCAGTAAGACACATACATTTTGTTTCAACAGGCTGAATTTCTAGTAGATTAATCTTTTGTGTTATCCAAGATTGGTTTATTGATTAAACTCTAATATCAGATTGGACGAAATTGTTACCAAGAATTTCAACATTATTTTCTCTAGGTTATTAAAAATACTCTGCATGTATGTTACTAAATTATATGTACAAAAGATTCAAAAGTTATTGAAAGCAATATTTTCATACTTGAGACCACATCAACCAATGATACCACAGAACTCTTCAAATTGAAGAACAAACTGAACTGGTTTAATTTTTGTTTATCCTCGCCGTGCAATATGAACTATTTGGCGATTGAAGAGCAAATGCAAAATAAAAAGCCTTTTAAGGTCACCGATTTAGGTTCATCTACGAAACAGGGAAATGTACACTTACTATATCAAACTTAAAGGATTATATATCACATGTACCAATCATTGTATAGTTAACATGTTCTTTATGTATTACTTCAGACTGTGTTCTTTGCTAAACAATAAACACTAAAAGGAGCAAGATCTAATTTAAAACTAAAATAATGTAAAAACAAACTGAACATTGAAACCTGCAGATAAAGAGGATCAATCACTTTTTTAAAATTCAATAAACACTCAAAATACTTTTTATTCGAATAAATATATAGAAACATTTTGAAAACCCCAAACTTATCATGTATCTAAGTTTAATTAGTACATATCTGTTGTTTTTTTATAAGTTCAGGAGTGTTACAGACTAACATTTCCAGGGATGTGAATGGAAAACAACACTAGAAGGCATTGCAGTATGTTCTTTTTACAAATGCCAGTTATTTGTAAACTAGTTACAAATATAATTGGAAACTTACTCTTACCATGATTGATTGATTGACTTGTGCTTAACATTATTTTCAATGGACATTATTTTCAATGGAATTTCAGTTCACCTAACATTTTTCCTACGGCTTTCTAGAACAAATACTCCACACAACAATCTTCCAAGGCAACTGGCTACCTTTCCATGATCTGACTGAATGTATAATTTTGGGACAAAGATGAAAACACTATGCATAAAGACTGAGAAAACTACATTTTGACAAATATGTTCAATAGTCCCATGTATAAGATGTTTCAAAATTGTGTGTCTAATTATAAGGTTAATTAGTTCAATTCTGTCGGATGAATAGAAATTCCCCATATTATTCTTTAAACTATTTCCCTGATATGCCGCTTTAAATCACCCAAGGAAAGACATAGAAAGGTTAAAGGTTAAAGGCATTTTGAGTTAAAATTGTTGACGCATATGCAGCAGACAACTTCTGAAAACACTGTGGAGAAAAGGACCACTTGCTCATGATCATTCATTTCTCCTTTTGCCACAATGTTTCCAATTCTTTTCATTAATTAAACTTTGGCTTTCCCTTTTTTTTACCTCCTAGCAGTTTCATTCACGCTCTTGATTAAATTTTCTCTAATATTAGTAGTTACACATAAGCTACATATCTATCACTCAGGTGATCGATTCAGGGCCAAGCTTGCCCTCTGTTTTGGAGATGCAAACATTAATAGATTATATTAATAGAGTGCATACTCTGAATGCATCAGTTGGTTCAGTACAGTCAATAAATAGGAAGACATTGTACTGTCATGAATGAACCTGTTTGGATTTCCGTAGAGCTTTTGGCTAATATGATAATTAAAAAAGTAGTATGTGGACCGAATGACCTAGCGCCGGGACTGCATGGGGATCGAACCCGGGACGCACGGTTCCAAATCCCCCGACGCTAACCACTCGACCACGGTGGATTCCTATGGTTTGACAAACGAGCACCACCGTGTGAAAAGGGACATCGTATATCGTTGTGACTAGTGTAGATCCAGGTCAGCCCTGTATACTCGGTATACTTTGATCAAAATACACATTGCTCAAATATTACTCAACATATTACAGGTCAGCCCTGTATACTCTGTATACTTTGATCAAAATACACATTGCTGAAATATTACTCAACATATTACAGGTCAGCCCTGTATACTCTGTATACTTTGATCACAATACACATTGCTAAAAATATTACTCAACAGATTACAGGTCAGCCCTGTATACTCAGTATACTTTGATCAAAATACACATCGATCAAATATTACTCAACATATTACAGGTCAGCCCTGTATACTCAGTATACTTTGATCAAAATACACATCGATCAAATATTACTCAACATATTACAGGTCAGCCCTGTATACTCAGTATACTTTGATCAAAATACACATCGATCAAATATTACTCAACATATTACAGGTCATGCAGCCCTGTATACTTTGTATACTTTGATCAAAATACACATTGCTCAAATATTACTCAACATATTACAGGTCAGCCCTGTATACTCTGTATACTTTGATCAAAATACACATTGCTCAAATATTACTCAACATATTACAGGTCAGCCCTGTATACTCTGTATACTTTGATCACAATACACATTGCTCAAAATATTACTCAACAGATTACAGGTCAGCCCTGTATACTCAGTATACTTTGATCAAAATAACATCGATCAAATATTACTCAACATATTACAGGTCAGTCCTGTATACTCAGTATACTTTGATCAAAATACGTACATTGATCAAATATTACTCAACATATTACAGGTCAGCCCTGTATACTCAGTATACTTTGATCAAAATACACATCGATCAAATATTACTCAACATATTACAGGTCAGTCCTGTATACTCAGTATACTTTGATCAAAATACGTACATTGATCAACATATCAGTTAAATAAGCTTGTTAGAAACTCCTGTAAACCTTTTCCCACACACAACAAATCTGTAGCAGACGACTTGAAAACATCTTATCAACAATATGAAAGATCTCCATTAGTAAAACTTTAATTATTTAAAAATAGAGTTGAAAAAATTGTTGAAAATGGTGAAATTACTCATTATGAGCAATTCATCTTTGCCACAATGTTTTCAAACGTCGTCTGTTGCAGAGGCGACTGAAAGCGTATATCTGTGGGAAAGGGTTAACTCGTGTAGATACTGATTAGACGGAGCAGATGTCCGGTGTGATCTTACTTGGGTGGTCAAGGCTGCTTCGTACATTACCATTCCCATAAGTATTATGTTAAGGAAATGGACAAATCACCCATGGCTTGCGAAGATGAGGATGATCTGGATCTACATAGAACGCACAAACAAAAAAATGTTTGCATTTTCTCAGGGACAGACTCAAGTATTATTGAGGTTTTTTTTACGGATATGAAATAATGTCTCATGTCATTAAAACGTGTTCATGTGCAAACGCATTTGGAAGCAATAACAGAGGACGGCCTTTAAAAATATTGAGGCAAAAATGAGAAATTGTTCATAATAAGCAATTTATCCTATTGCCACATTCTTTTCAACTCTTTTCGTTAATTTATATATATTTTTTCCTTATTTTTGCCGAGCTGTTTTATGTGTCGTCTGATACACGTTGGTCTTCTTTTGGAAAGGGTTAGTATCAATAACATACACCCCTGATACTCGGCGAGGTCGGTATTTGTTTACAGTAGACAAACCCGCGAACAATACCGATCACCAACGACCTTATACGGAAATCAACGAAGAGCACTTTCGGGAGGTTAAGAACAAGTATAATTAGTTGCGAAATATAATCCAAATTCCAATGCCATTTGAGTACGTTCGTGGTGAAGGAGCACATTGGCATTTATAAACTGTGTAGGTTTAGATCAGCCTGTACAGAATAAGAATCTATACAAGTTGACATTCTAACATGCTTTTGTAGGTAATATGTCAAAATATCTCGATCTGCACTGTTTTTAAAAAACATCTTGTACATTTTTTCAAGGACGCGCTCATTTCATGTCTTCCGAAAAAAATAACTCACTGATATATAATTTTGTTTTATATAGCATATCGGTGTTAATGGAAATATTCCAATGTGTTTTAGCTTCCATTATTCTAAATTCTTTATGAATATAACATTTCAAGAGAAATTGCAATTCATTTTTGAACAGAAACTAAGTTCACAATGGCTTGTCTTTACTATCTAATGTATTCGCAGACAAAAGACAAAGGTCTATCAGATGTATCATATAAGTTTCCATTTGACAAATGTAAAAAACATGAAATTGCAAGCCAGAGTTGTCAGGTTCACCAGAATACCAATGTTTATAGCTACAGGGTCCTCTAGTATGCATGTAACTGTATTCCCATGGTGAATTCACATCTTTTCGACGCCCATCAATCCAAATGTATCTACATGATTTGCAGTTCTTAGATGCACAGCTTAGAAGATCACCATTTTTAACGAATTATTTTTTCTCAAAAAATAATACAGTTAACGCGATCGTGTTTGTTTGCGGAAGTCACGGTTAAACTACACTTCCGCTTAGAATACACATTCGCTGCACCTAAATAGTCCTAGTATTTTTTCGATATTAAAATGACTTCTACGTGTTATTTCAATACAGTGAAGTCATAATTATACTATCGAATCATCATAGATAATCAATTTTCTAGAAAATATCAAATTAACAGTACGCGCATATATATTTCATTTGTCGGCAGGTATGTATAAGGCACGAGTGTGAATTTTAGTCGTATGCCCATTCACTAGAAGTCGACCCCACGCTGTATAGAACAATGTTAATCTCACAAATATGCCACTACGCAGAGCTCAGTGAAATAGTCAGTGTGTATTTTAAACGCTCGCATCGCCGTTGTTTCTCCTTTTTCCAACATGATAACGATAATCAAAGGTGCTTTCTAATTATAGATCATGGTTTACATACGCGCGCATTCAGTTAGCTTAATATATATACGAAAGTAACGCTCAAACGTTGTATCAAAGTACCGTGGTGTAATGAAGAGCGTGTAGAACTACTAATCATGGACTACTTATGGACGCGAGTTCGAGTCCCAATAGGAACTGTTCTTTTTTTTTTTTTTTTAATTCTTATTTTATGCGATTTGTTAAACATTATAGATTTATAATAATTAATTCACTCGCATGAAACATAGTCATAATATAAGCCGAAATCCTGGATCCGCCCCTGGTGACGAAAACAAATCGAACTAACAATGTAAATCTCACAAATATGCCATGGGTGTTTTGACAGACTTTACGCAGAGCTCAGTGAAAGAGTTAGTGTGCATGTTAAACGCTCGCATCGCCGTTGAAATGCTACATTTACTAAAACTGTCAACTGATAAAAAAAATCTCTGGACAAAAATATTAATAATAATAAAATAGACTAAATTGTGCAATAGCATGATCAATTGCATTCATAAATAAGATTTTACAATAGTATACATGTTCAAAATAATTCGTTACTAGTACTCTCAGTACTTTGTTTCAATTTACTACTAACATCAACCGAGAACGCCCCTTTATCTCAACACAATTCGTCAGCTTCAGCCCATATCATTTCATTTTCGTGAAACAGAAAACAAAGCCTGTTTTCCGTTTTGTTAAAGCCAATTGATTAACACTCTGGAGAACGTCGCAACCTCTACTTTTCCACACAGACTGTAAGCCCATTGGTGGAAGACGAATGACGCTTTTGTCACAGTGCATTTTGTCAAACGTCGGAAAGAATGTTGGCCGAGCTTGCGTTCGAACTCACAACCCTAGATACACTAAGCTACCCGGGCGGCTCATTCCTATATATCAAACAATACTGGATGATATTTCAAAAGTGTCATTTACTGGATAACACACATCTATGGTCTTAACCATTTCCCACATACAATTCAACTTCGAGTTATCGCGAGGTATGCTTTCTTTTAAATTGACCGTCAAATTATATTGAAGCATTGGCACTTACAACGAATCTGCAGTAGATGGCTTTAAAACACATCAGTACATTTATGGAATCTTTCTATAAATGTAAGTAATATCATTGGAAAGGGAGTGAAACAACAAAATTACTCATTATGAATAACTTCCCCTCTTGTCACAACGTTTTCCAGAGTTGCCGGTTGCATAAGCGTGTAAATGTTTAATAACTGCCACCACATAATTACTACAAATTCTCTTTCTTTCCAAGAACTGTCTTTTGCTGGAACAACCTACCTCCCAACATTGTTGACTATCCTACTTTGGAGCAGTTCAATCAGGCAGTCTTCCAGATAGAACATAGGGAAATATCAGATTTCTTTTCCTTTTAACATAACCTGCACCTTCTCATTTTAACTTTTGTTTCTATTAGCTTTCTTTATCTCTTTTTTTGCACCTCTTACTAACATTCTTGTAGCTTGACGCGCAAATGTCTAGATCCCTACTAGGGGTTTGACATTAAAGGCAGATACATAGATAGCCCATCGAGTTATGAGGCGACAAAGAAGTCACATGCTTTCAATTTTATACGTGATCTAAAAAAAAAGCCGACCGCATCAAATTTGCAACAACTTTTGATCTAAGCCAATCTGGGAACGAATACTTAAGTATAGAAGAAGAATACAGTTAACATTAAATATAATTATATAACATGAATGTATTTAGTTAACATCAGCTTTCAATTCAACAGGTCAATACCTCGTAGAAATGTATCGATTCATTTCAGTGGTCCTGTAAATTGACCGATTTATATCGAAATATTTTGTTTTGACTTTGAGGTGACGCGTATAAATATCGTGGTGCATGACTATGTAATCAGGACTATATGCTATGAAATGTACCTTGCAAATGATACTCAACAAGGGCAATGACAATGTAAAGGTAAATTTGCTTGTGATTTACACCGCTTTCAACAAGTTTTCAGTTAAATGTATTGGAATAAACCTTTTTGTCAGACGATGCATCGATGTTTATATATAGAGAATATAGGAGGACGACTAAGACTCTACAGTGGCTCAATCGTGCGACAAGTGAAGATTTTGAGGAGATGATTAATTCCCTTATCTTTTAAAGATCGCAGATATTGAAATTGTCTTTGTTTAAATCAGTTCAACAGTCTAATATCTAGATACAATACCTTGCCTAGACGTTATGAAGCGAGCTATTGTGGTACCCGGCTTAGTATATTGTAAATTAGAACGACTGGCATGAACCATCAATGTAGCGTAGTCTTATACCCAGCGTACGTATAGTAAATTAGTGCGTCTTGACTTAGTCTGGTACCCGGCGTTCGCTAGTAAATTAATAATAACATGATTGACTTTCGTAAACCCAACAGAGGACCAACTAAACCTGGCCTTTGTAAGGTTTACTCTAAGATAAAGGTTGTCGCTTTGGCGTTATACTTGCTAAACCATGTCAGAAAGGCGCCGCCATTTTTTGTGTTAGCCTGACCAAATAATGTTATGGTCGTGGCAGGTACTTACCTCTAGACAAGGGTTTATGGATAGGGGTTTAATGCCGTTTTCAACAATTCTTTTGCGGTCAGTTCAGATACACATGTGTATCTGGCTTTCTCACACCAGTACTCAACACAACAGTCTTTCCAAGCAACTGGCTGCTTTTCCACATAGAGTTTGCCCATTGTTGAAAGACGAATGACGTTTAAAGAATGTTAAAAGAACTGGGGTTCGAAATCACAACCCCTGGATTGACAGCCGGCGTCACTACCGACTGAGATACCGGGGCTCGGCTCCAGACAAGGGGATATGGACACTATTACCGAAAAAGAATACCAAAGACTCTTTGAAAGGCGTTTAAAATCGCACAAACCGCCTTGTTGTGGCGAGGCTTTGCCTTTTTTATATTAAAGGTTTAGTAAACACAGGGACGAAGATGTCCATAAGAGGGATAAGTAACCATATTGTGTCCTGAAGTTTAGGACCAACGTTGTGGGGACACCATGAAATACTAGTGTGAACAAAAAGCTCTCGACGTATAGTTCTTTATTACCTTCATCTTAATTTCTAGTGTGAACTAGCGCTCTGTACGTATAGTTCTTTATTACCATCATCATAACGAAATATCTCCAAAAAGTTATTTGAAGTTGCAAAGATATAGATTATATAGGGCAACAATGTTGTGGGGACATTTGCCATATGTATCTCAGTTGTCCTCAGACGTTATGGGGACATGTATTATCTCACATTTTTAATCTATATTTGTCCTCAGACAGAATAGGGACATTTCCTATCTCACTTGATTTGAACGAATGTGTGAACAAAAAGTCGTCGAAGTATAGTGCTTCGTTACCTCTCTATTAACGAAATCTCTCCAAAACGTTATTTGCAGTTGCAAAGATATAGATTATAAAGGGCAACAATGTTGTGGGGACATTTGCCATATTTATCTCAGTTGTCCCCAGACGTTATGGGGACATGTATTATCTCAAATTTGTAATCTCTATTTGTCCTCACTGAGTATGGGGACATTTCCTATCTCACTTAATTTGAACGAATGTGTGAACACAAAGCTCTCGGCATATATTCTTCATTACTTTCATCTTTACGAAATCCAAAAAGTTATTTGCAGTAGCAAAGAAATTGATAATATAGCGCAGACTGTTGCGGGGATAGTTGCAGTATTCGTCTCATTTGTCCCCAGACTTAATGGGGACATCTGTTATCTCAAATTAGTAATCCTTATTTTGTCCTCAAACAGTATGAGCACATTCGAAGTAAAGTCGAAGTATAATGCTTCATTACCTTCAACTTAACGAACTCTCTCCAAAAAGTTATTTGCAGTAGCAAAGATATTGATTATATATAGGGCAAAGATGTTGTGGGGACATTTGCCATATTTATCTTGTGTGTCCCCAGACTTAATGGGGACATCAATTATCTCAAAGTTAAACTTCCTTTTGTCCTCAGACAGTATAGGGACATGTTTTATCTCACTTGATTTGAACGAATGCGTTTAACAAAGCCATCGAAGTATAGTTCTTCATTACCTTCATCTTAACGAACACTCTCCAAAAAGTTATTTGCAGTAGCAAAGATATAGACCATATAGGGCAAACACATTGTTGGGACATTTGCCATATTTATCCTCCATTTGTCTTCAGACAGTACGGGTTCGCGTCATATCTCACTTGATTTGAACGGACGTCTGTTAAAAACACTGTAGGGTCACTGTGTATGCCTTAACATTGTGTTACTTTACTTCTTTTCTGATGCAGCAGAATTCAACACAGAATGTATTCCTTTGAACATTTTGAAAGAGGACATCAAAAAAGTACTTCTGTGCAGTTCAGTTAAAATTGGTCAAGTTGGTTTAAAGCAGCTGTTGTTAAAATAAATGGTTACTGATGGATATTGCATGATGGATTGGAATTATCACAAAAACTCACATTTTTTAAAACTTGCAAATATAAATTTCAGTTAATTGATTAAATTGTATGTATTTAGAGCTACAGTGTCATTTTGTCCCCACTGAGATTTGAACTCAGAACTCCTGGCTAGACCAGGTGTTTTACCAGTTAAAACTATAAGGTCTCAAAATGTAGCTAAACACATTTAATTTACACTCAAGATTGTCTTCAAAGAAAGTCACAAATGGAAAATGCCTCATTTTCTTTACCAAAAAAGGGGAATTCCTAATAAATCAGAGCCTGTGAGTTTTATTGTAGTTTAAAATGCCTAACAAATGATGTTTTTCTAAATATTGAATTGTTATCTTACAACGCTATTTTGCAATTGCAATTACAAGGGAAAAAAGTAATGTTTTTCCAGGATTGAAATTATTTAATTATTATTTGAAGAGGATCACCAAAGAAAGAATTGGGCCAAATATTTTCAAATCAGGCCACTATTTTCTTAAATTGTGCATTTCCATTGTAAAGAGGACAACCATTAATGAACATTCTAATGAAGGTTGATTGCAATGGACCAAGAGATTTAGGAGGAAATATTGTTTAACATTTTCCCACTTACAATGTATAGATGACTTTTGAAATCACTGTGGCAAAGGGAGATAACGCTCATGGTGAATATTTTATCCTTTTGCAAACAATTTATGAACTCTATTCCATAGTTTAGTTTTTATCCAAGGAAATTTTCCATATTTTGGCCTGGCTGTTTTCAATGATGTTTGTGGGAAAGGTTTAGAAATTACAGATAGGGAATGTCACTCATTACATCACATGATGCAAACCGACAAGCCGCTGGACATGGGGGTGATAAAAATAGCGGACCTTGAGCATTTTGTACTCAGGTGAACAATTGATTGATTGATTGGAGTTTAACGCCGTTTTTAACAATTTCTCAGTTATATCACGGCGGCCAGTTCACCTACTCATGCATTTCCTGGTTTTCTCACACCAGTACTCCACACAACAATCTTCCCAAGCAACTGGCTGCTTTTCCACATAGACTTAGCCCATTGGTGGAAGACGAATGAGGCATTGACTTTTGTTAATCGTCGGAAAGAAAGTTGGCCGAGCCGGGATTCAAACTCACAACCCCTGAATTGACAACCCGCGTCGCTACCGACTGAGCTACCGGGGCTCGGCCTCAGGTGAACAAAAAACAAATAAAATGCCCCATTGAAAGAAAGTTCAGAATAAGTTTTACACCATAGTTTGAAACAAACAACTAAAGTTTAAACATATTGAGCAATTATTTCAACTTTTATCAATAATTTTACTTTCATTTATAGAGATTTTCCATATATTTTGCTTAGACAAACAAGTGAGAACTATAGCATAAAGTTCTTTTTAAGGTATTTCAAAACGATGCAGTTTCAGTTTAGACAGCTCATAATGAGCTGTCTCATTTGATTCTGCATTGTTCCTCTTAGTATTTAAAAAAATATCCTGTCAGTGTGCAGAAAGTGTTGATCCAGAATTAGAAATTAAGACTGCTCTGTTTATAATAATGAATTTGATTAAAGATTCAATTACGCCAAATACATCCCCTGACATGCTGATCTGCACCCAAATGGTCCCTAAAAAAACCTTTACTTGCCCTTGTTTGCGTAGGAAGGAGTGTATACCATCCCCAGAATGCATTGAATATATGACCTTGAGTTTAAGATCATTGTAAATGTGTATATTATGCACTGAAAAATTATTGATTTGATCACTTTTAGTATGTTGACATTGTTTGAATGTGAAAGTAGAGAATGCTTTAGCAGGTTTTGTCCGGACTGGATGTGGTCCAAAATGACGGTAAGTAACCATTTTCACCCGGTAAGTAACCATTTTCATCCGGTGAATTCTTTCTTGCATAATGCATGACCCCCAATTTTTCTTGTTAACACGATTTCCCTTCAATGTGGCCAAGTGACCTAGTTTCTGATCCAATATGACCCATATTCGAACTTGACTTACAAACATTCTTACGATAATGCCATTGATACCTGATTGCGGGCACCTGTACAGCACAATCGGGTTGCCCGTTTGAGGGAGAGGTTGGCGTTTTGAAAGAGTAATTTGACCTCTTACTACAATGTTTTCAACATAACAAAATAATTTCATTTTTAACTTTTCATTTATAGAGTGTTTCTAAATTTTGATTAATCAATGGAAAATGTAGTGGCGGATTTAGCGGGGGCCCATAGGGTCCGTGCCTGACTCCCCCCCCCCCCCCCCCCCCACCTCACGACACCCCGGTCGGGCATCATATATATCTGGCGAGCGCCGGGCCAAATTCGCCGCTCAGAGCCCGGCCGGACCTCGGGCAGACATTGACCGGGGAAAGGCGGCGTCTGGCCGATTATCCAATGTGTCTAGCAGGTTGTAAAAGCCGGGTCATCGCATCATTAATCAGATTCCAGTCGCGCTTTTCACAGACTGTTAAATTGCTACCCTCTCAGAGGGTAGCAATTTAACACACAGTTTTTCAGAAAAGTGTCAGAGTAACAGTACTACAAGAATCCCTATAACAGAAGGGAGGACTGAAGGAGAAGCAGAGGGCAGTACCCACAAGGGAGGGAGATTGGCAGTAAAGGGAATGAGACCTCTTCTCTTTAGCCACCAATGCATTAATAGCTATAAGTTGTAGAGGTAGCATGCAAACACATACTTCTCCCTCAATCGTGCTGTGCATGTGCCAGCAAGTGCTGTGGTGGTATCAACGGCATTTTTGTTAGAATGCTTGTCTGAATGATATCTAAGTCAAGTTCGAATATGGGTCATATTGGGTCAGAAACTAGATCACTAGGCCATCTTGAAGGGACATCTTGTCAACATAATGGAGGCTGCATTTTTAGCTTGAGCATGTTTAAACTGTATCAGAATGTTTACAAGTCTTAATGATATGTAGGCCATGTTTGAATATTGCTCATGTCTGTTAAAAAACTAGTTCACTAGGCCGAATTACAGGAAAATCTTGTCAACACTGTAGAGGCCACGTTTTTAAAAATTTGGTCAGAATGTTTATCTTAATGATATCTCGTCCATGTTCGAATAAGGGTCTTATCGGGTAAACAAAAATAGGTCACTAGGCCAAATGAAGGAAAATCTTGATAACACACTGGATGTTGCATTTTGAATCTTTGTCAGAAAAATTGTCTTGATGAGATTTGCATATTTCAAACACTTTCTCCCAGTCTACAACATGGTTTAGAGAACTTATTATTTCAACTTGATCGAATGTGATTTAACATTGACATATTTCTCAATATAATAATGCAGAAACTTCAAAATATTCGGACTAAACCTGCTGCCAAATTTCCCTTTGATTCTTCATGTCTTAAATGTGTATACTTGTGAGCTCTTGCATTCAGGTGAGCGATATAGTGCCAACAAGGTCCTTCTGTTTTTTAAATTGGCAGTTTAATAACATTTACTATTTTTGGCATGATCTTTCAACTTCTTGACAATAAATACATAAACATAAGCTGCAATTGTTATTTCCTTTCACATTTCCCCCACTTCTCCAACCTTCCAGCAGCCCCCAGGCCATCAGCACTGCAGTGCTTTGATTTCTTCAGGACATAAACCACCTGAAAAAAGGTTGACTTTAATTGTTTAATCTCTATGCAGATCTATAGAATTATAACATTGTGAAAAATACACATCTATTAATTAATTTACCACTATACAAAACAAGTGTATTTCATTACACTTATCCCAAATTGATACTTTGACTATATATGCTTTATCAAATAAAACAACTCATGAAAAATGAACAGCTTCATAAATTGCTTCTATTGCCAAACTGTTTTCGAAGGGAACTGTAAGTACTATTATCGTCTTTTTTAAAGAGCCGTCACTTGAGAGATTGAGTAACAAAGAGTAAAACAAGAGCACCGGCTGCGGGTGCCTGACGCTCGTCTCATATTATCCTTTTACGGTTTATTTATTTTATATAAAAAATATGTAAATTCAGAAGGAATATTTACATATTATAATGACCGCACATAACTGCTATTTTTCAAGTATTGAAGAAACAAGATCAACTGTGGAAATAAATACAAGCTCATATACATGATAAGGAAGATCTTCGTGTTGGATGGCTGTCACAATCAGTCAAGATCATGAGCTGAGTCTTGTGTGTGCAATGTACAGGCAAATGATATGGGTACATTAAGTCAACTTTAACTAAAGATATTGAATACACTGTATATTACTATTTTCCTATTTTTAGTAACTCTGATTTATAATATTCATAATATGTTGAAGGGCATTATGTTTTTATTGTTTGGGAAAGAATTGAAATCAATGTAACAAACAAGAATTACGCGTAATTAAATGTCTCGCTGTCCCCTGCTTTGACTATCAATGCAAGAGTAAAAGACAAAAAGTAACATAACAAAACTTGAACTTTGAGCTAAACACAAAGTTCAAAAATACAAGAAATTCAAAAAAAAAAAATACAAGCGCAAAGTTAAACAAGAGGCCCATGAGGGCCTATGCTCTACTGGTATGGTTCTTTGGTCATTTTCAATACAGAGCATGTATGTATGGTGAAGATTGGATAGTAAATGGAGGCTCTTTTGTGTTCACAAGCTGTATTATAGCAATTTTGACAATTTCAAGGGCATAATCCAGTCATGCAAGGGCACATCTGGCTGGTTTTCGAAAGGAACCAAGCTCTCATCAATATTTAACTACTATCTAAGTTTGGTGAAGATCTGAGAGCAAATAGAGCCTCTGTTGTGTTCAAACGCTCTATTATAGCAATTTTGACAATTTCGTGGGTCATAATCCAGTTTTGCATGGGCGGATCTGGCTGGTTTGCGAAAGGAACCGAGATCTCATCAATATTTAACTACTATCTAAGTTTGGTTAAGATTGAATAGTAAATGGAGGCTCTATTGTGTTCACAAGCTGTATTATAGCAATTTTGACAATTTCAAGGGCCATAATCCAGTCATGCAAGGGCACATCTGGCTGGTTTGCGAAAGGAACCGAGCTCTCATCAATATTTAACTACTATCTGAGTTTGGTGAAGATTAGTTAGTAAATGGAGCCTCTATTGTGTTCACAAGTTCAATTATAGCAATTTTGACAATTTCAAGGGCCATAATCCAGTCTTGCAAAAGGGACCGAGCTCTCATGGATATCTAACTACTGTATCAGTTTGATTGAGATACAATCAAAACTGAAGACTTTATCACGTTCACAATCTCTATTATAGCAATTCTGACAATTTCAAGGGCCATAATCCAGTCTTGCATGGCCGGATCTGGCTGGTTTTCGAAAGGAACCGAGCTCTCATCAATATTTAACTACTATCTGAGTTTGGTGAAGATTACTTAGTAAACGGAGCCTCTATTGTGTTCACAAGCTCAATTATAGCAATTTTGACAATTTCAAAGGCCATAATCCAGTCTTGCATGGGCGGATCTGGCTGGTTTGCGAAAGGAACTGAGCTCTCAAAAGACTCATGGATATCTAACTACTGTATTACTGAATAAGTTTGATTGAGATACAATCAAAACTGAAGTCTTTATTGCGTTTACAAGCTCCATTATAGCAATTTTGACAATTTCAAGAGCCATAATCCAGTCTTGCATGGGCGGATCTGGCTGGTTTGCAAAAGGAACCAAGCTCTCATAGATACCTAACTACTGTGTAAGTTTGGTGAAGATCAGATAGTAAATAGAGCCTCTATTGTATTCACAAGCTCTATTATAGCAATTTTGACAATTTCAAGGGCCATAATCCAGTCTTGCATGTGCGGAGCTGGCTGGTTTGCAAAAGGAACCGAGCTCTCATGAATATCTAACTACTGTATAAGTTTGATTGAGATACAATCAAAACTTAAGACTGTATCACCTTTAACAAGCAATTGTTTAGCGCAAAGTTAAAACAAGAGGGCCATGAGGCCCTGGAATCGCTCACGTGAGAATGGGCTATTTAAGACATAACTCTTTCAGCGCCAATGGCAATATCACCAAGACAAACTTTCTGACAAAATTTCAGAACTAGTTAACTAGATTGTTCTACAATTTGGCCTAGTGAATTAGTTGTTGACCTGACCTGACCCATATTCGAACTTACCCTAGATATCATCAAGACAAATAGTCTAATAAAGTTTCAACATGCTCAAGCCAAACATGTGGCTTCCAGAGTGTTAACAAGATTTCCCTTGTTTTTGACATGACATGACCCATATTCGAACTTGGCCTAGATATCATCAGGACAAACTTTCTGATAAAGTTTCAACATACTCAATTTTAAAATGCGGCTTCAATAGTGTTAACAAGATTTTCCTTAAATTTAGCCTAGTGACCTAGTTTTTGAGCTGACATGACCCATATTCGAACTTGGCCTAGCTATCACTTAGACAAAGTTTCAACATCTTCAAGCCAAAAATGTGGCTTCCAGAGTGTTAACAATATTTTCCTTCAATTTTGCCTTGTGACCTAGTTTTTGACCCGACATGACCCATATTCGAAGTCTACCTAGATATTACTAAGTCAAATTTTCCGACATAGTTTCAACATGCTCAAGCCAAAAATGTGGCTTCCAGAGTGTTAACAAGATTTTTCTTAAATTTGGCCTAAAGACCAGGCATGACCCATATTTAAACTTGGCCTAGATATCATCAAGGCAAACTTTCTGATACAGTTTCAACATGCTCAAGTTTAAAATGTGGCTTCCAGAGCGTTACAAAGATTTTCCTTCAACCCGACATGACCTATATTCGATCTTGGCCTAGATATCACTAAGACAAACATTCTGACAAAGTTTCAACTTGCTCAAGCCAAAAATGTGGCTTCCAGAGTGTTAACAAGACTTTTCTTAAATTTGGCCTAGTGACCTAGTTTTTGACCGGACATGACCCATATTCGAACTTGGCATAGATATCATCAAGACAAACTTTCTGACAAAGTTTCAACATGCTTAATTTAAAATATGGCTTCCAGAGTGTTAACAAGATTTTTCTTAAATTTGGCCTAGTGACCTAGTTTTTGACCGGACATGACCCATATTCAAACTTGGACTAGATATTATCATGACAAACTTTCTGACAAAGTTTCAAGATGCTCAAGTTTAAAGTGTGGCTTCCAGAGTTTTAACAATATTTTCCTTCATTTTGGCCTAGTGACCTAGTTTTTGACCCAACATGACCTATATTCAAACTTGGCCTAGATATTACTAAGGCAAACATTCTGACAAAGTGTCAACATGCTCAAGCCAAAAATGCGGCTTAAAGAGTGTTAATACAAAAGTTTTTACCTGAAACCTTTTTCATATGTTGAAGTACTTTATTTATGAAATTTGAAATTATTCCACCAAAATTTAAAGAAGCTAAGTCCAATTCTCAAAATCCACCAAAAATCAAGTGTTCCCCCCTTTTTGTCATTTTGCCCCTTTCCTGATGCCGCTTTGCTGCCCTATTTGTCAACGAAATCAATATGACTTGAACAGTTTTTGTAGTCACCCAATAAACATTTCTGCCAAATTATCTTGGAATCTGACAAATGGATTATGGAGATGGATGTTTTTAAAGTTTGGGTATTTTTCTAAATTTCTGATGCCGCAGCAACAAAAATTCTATACAGAATGCAAGTCATTGAACAATTTTGAAAGAGGACCATCAAAGGAACATTCCTGTGAAGTAACGTTGAAATTGGTCGAGTGGAATGGTAGGAGTTGTCATTTGTAGCTAAAAGTTCAATTTACCCCTTTTTTGATGACGCGAGGTTGCTATGATTTTGTAACCAATCAATACGGCATGAACAAATTAAGTAGAGGATCACTGAAGTAGGACTCCTATTCAATTTCCTTAATATCAGACAAGAACTTAAACAAATGGAATTTCCAAATGTTGTCATTATGCCCCTTTTCTGATGCCTCCTGAATGACATGTTTTTCAACCAAACAGTATGCCTTTAACAATATTTGTAGAGGCTCACCCAAGGAACATTTGTACTAAACTATATTGGAATCTGACATGCAGATTCAGAGAAGACGATTTTTAAAGTTTGGACATTTTGCCCCCTTTCTGATGCCGCAGCAACAAAAGTTCTGAATGGAAATTAAATCTTTGAACAATTTTTAAAGAGGGCCACCACAGAAACATTCCTGTGAAGTTTGGTTGAAATTGGTCATGTGGTTAAGGAGAAGATGCTGTTTAAAGCTAAAGGTTAACGACGACGACGGACAACGGACAAAGAGTGATCAGAATAGATCACCTGGAGCCTTTGGCTCAGGCGATCTAAAAATACGAAGTTATCCCCTCATTAGTGGGATGCTTTATTTAAGAGTCACAGACCGTGTTATATCTGGACACTGCACTCTAAATACTCCTGGTTTAAAAGGTATTTACAGAAGCTAGTTTATAAACTATGCAAAAAGGTTCTCATTTGAAAAACCTCGTATCTGTCCTAAATGCACGCTATTGACAGAATGTCCGGTTGCTCATCTTATACTTCACTGCATATACAACAGCAGTATTAGGTATCGTTTGTGAAAGTCAATCATTGGCATTACAAGTCTTGCAGTATTCGATGAACTAATATCTCAATCCCCTGTTTCACAGGTGGTAGATCTGTTAGGTGGACTATTATAGTATAGACTCTTAAAACTCCGAAAAACCTTTGCTGGTTGTCTGCTATTGTGGCGATGGCCTTTAAAAAGCACAGACATGAGGTGTTTTTAACAAGACTATACACATTTCTAGTGTAGTTATATTAACATTTATGTCAGACTACTCATTCGTTCCTTCACACAATGCTACTTCAATTAATCGTATTCCGTATGAGTCACTCATTCATCCACCCACGCTCAAACAAATCCTCCCATCCCATCCACCTACATATCCATCAATCCATCCATTTATCCATGCATTCACTTATCCATCCATTCACCCATCCCCATATATCCATCCATCCATTCATCTGAGGTGTAAATTCTCGTCAATTCGTTTCGGACGAGAATTCCAATTATGTATTACTTATTCATATTATACCTTGAAAGCGGAATTTATCATATCATATATCTAGTCGTGCAATCAAAAATATTTACTTTATATTCGAAAAATTTGTGTTTGTGACTGACTATAGTATGTGTTATATGTAAATGTAATTATGATTATCCATCTTAATTGTTATGTGCTTTGTTGTGTTGTGATATGTGATGCTGTCTGATGTTGTTTGAACCCTTTCCCTCATCTAGACGACTTTTGACCCATTAGCAATAGTAGGCATTATAGAGCATTGTGACAAAAGGTGAAATTGCTCGTAGTGAACAATTTTGCCTTTAATCACAATGTTTTCAACGCTGTCTTAAGATATAGCCTGTAGTTTTCATAAATGATGCATTCTTATCTTGACGTCCTTAAAGCATCAATCAATCTGAGTGATTTCTCGTCATCTTGTCTCGGAGGAAGCTCAAATTCTGCATTACTTCGTTATATTGTATTTAGACCTGCAATCAGAAATATATTCTTTTCATTAGTTGGTATTTTTGCATGTAATTGTAATTGTCCATATTCATTGTCTTGTGCTTGTATTTTTTTGTGTGTGTGTGTCTGTCCAGGTTTTTTTTTTAGCAACGCTCAAGAGGCAAAACCAATGGACCGATTTCAATGAAACTTGATGAATAGGTGCCAAAAGAGCTAAGGGTGTGCACGTTTGAGTTTCGTTTCTAACGACCCACCTGTTGCTATGCAGCTAGCAAAAACACGTGTTTTAAGAACAAAAAACATTTTTCTATCTTCTGCTACAGTTTTGAATCTGGAGAGCTGAAACTTCGGTTATAGATACTTTGAGATATTTAAAACAAGAGGGCCATGATGGCCCTGGATCGCTCACCTTAACTATATACAATGTACTGCAAGGCAAAACACATCAGGACAATTATTCTGAATGCAACCTCCACAGTGTTAACAAGATTTTCCTTCATTTGGCCTAGTGATCTATATTTTTTTACCTGATATGACCCATATATTCCAACATGGACTAGATATCATCAAGACAACATTCTGACAAAGTTTCAACTTGCTCAAAGTAAAAATGCGGCCTCCGGAGTTTGAACAATATTTTCCTTTATTGACCTTGTTTCTGACCCAATATGACCCATATTCAAACTTGACCTATATATAATTCAGACAAACATTCTGACCAAATTTCAAGCTGCTGAAGCAAACAAGAGGGCCATGATGGCACTGGATCGCTCACCTGATAAAAATATTTTTTCACTTTAGCTATATAAGCCCTGCCCCCTGGCAGCCATAGTTTTCGACTAATCAACTTGGCTTGAAGGAATCTGAAAGTAAAGAACATTTCTATAAAATTATTTGAAAATCGGCCTGACACTTTCGGAGAAGAAGATTGTTTAAGTTTTCACTATAGCCATATAAGGCAAAAAAGTCCTGCCCCACCCCTGGCGGCCATGTTTTTCGACCAATCAACATGGCTTGAAGGAATCTGATAGAAGGTCATCCAAGGAACATTTCTGCAAAATTATTTGAAAATCGACCGGACACTTTCGGAGGAGAAGATTTTTTAAGTTTTCACTATAGTCACAAAAGGCAAAATAGCCCCACCCCCCCTGGCGGCCATGTTTTTTGACCAATCAACATGGCTTGAAGGAATCTGATAGAGGGTCATCCAAGGAACATTTCTACAAAATTATTTGAAAATCTGGTGAGGTCATTGAGAGGATGCTTTCTGTGAAGTTTCATCCTAATTGACCCACTGGTTACTGAGGAGAAGAAGTTGACGCACGACAAGTGTTAACAAGATTACCCTTCAATTTGGCCTAGTGACCTAGTTTTTAAACCGACATGAGTTTCAACATGCTCAAGTTGAAAATGTGGCCTACAGAGTGTAAAACAAGATTTCCCTTCAATTTGACCTATAGTGTCAGACCTAGTTTTTGACCTCATATGGCAAAGTCTCGAACTTGTCCAAGATTTGATGGAGATGAATTTTCTGATAAACTTTCATGAAGATTAGATGCCAAATATAGCCTATAGAGTGTTAACAAGCTCAAATGTTGACAACGCACCACGGACAAAATGTGATCACAATAGCTCACATTGCACTTCGTGCATAGGTGAGCAAAAAACGTATCCATTATGATTTTTGATTTAAGCCTTTGTTTTCAAATGCTAGCCTACGAAAGATAGCCGTAGCTATGCAGCTAGCAAAAAAGCTCACCTGATTTTATTTATTTTCACTTCAGTCATATAAGCCCCGTCCCTGGCGGCCATAGTTTTCAACCAATAAACATGGCTAAAAGGAATCTGATAGAGGGTCACCCTAGGAATATTTCTACAAAATGATTTGAAAATCTGCAAACCAGTTTGGAAGAAGAAGAATTTTAAAGTTTTTTCGTTTTGTTACCATGGAAACCAGACTTCTGTATGGATCCCAAGGAAGGCATTCTGATGAGGTCATTGAGAGGATGCTATCTGTGAAGTTTCATCCCAAATGACCCACTGGTTACTGAGGAGAAGAAGTTGACGGACGATTGACGACGGACGCTGGACGAAAGGCGATCACAATAACTCACCTTGAGCACTTTGTGCTCAGGTGAGCTAAAAATGCACAATAAGTTATTTCTCCTTTTTCCAGTGTTTTTGACAAAACAAAATAAACAATCTGTTGTCATCAGTTATTTGTGAATGGGAAAAGTCAAAACCTTTCCAACATACAAGGAATCTGAAGCAGAGGACATTGGAAACATCTAGGCAAAAAAATATATGGTAACGATATATGAATAAAAGTCTAACTTTTAAATAGAATTGAAAACATTATAGCTCATTATGAGCAATTTCTTTTATGTCACAATGTTTTCAAAATGTTGCCTACTGCAGATGCATCAGAAAACGTCTGTATGTTGGAAAGGGTTAAATCAATATGTAAGGCAATGGGTTAGGTTTAATAACGGAAAATATGTCACATATTTATTTTACTATTTTTTTATCATTGATTTGAGTAAAATTAAGATGTTCTTCATATTGCCAATAAAACATCATTATTATAGATGCAATATACACCTTCAAAACAATATACTGTACTGATATGATGATAATGATTTAATAACACCATACATGTTAATATTAAATCTGAAGAAAGGGTTAACCGTTTCCCAAATACAACAAATCAGCAGCAGACAACTCCGAAAACATATTGGCAAATATATGGAAAATCTTCATAATGAAAGTAAAATGCAGTTAAAAATAATTTGGCAAAAGGGAAAATTGCTCAAGATGCTACATCTTTCTTTCCAATGTTATCTGCTGCAGAGGCATCAGAAGCATTTGTATGTGGGAAAGGGTTAATATTCTCTCTCAAAATTGTACCAACACCAGTAGTTCAAAGTTTTTGATTCTCTTACATTGTTTCTTTTAAGACTTGCTAGATGGAAGGTATTCTTTATTAAATGGCAATATCATCAAGACAAACTTTCTGACAAAATTTCAAGCTGCTCAAGTAAAAAATGCAATTTCTATAGTGTTAACTAGATTGTTCTACAATTTAGCCTAGTGACGTAGTTGTTGACCTGACCCGACCCATATTTGAACTTGACCTAGATATTACTAAATAAATTTTCATTAAATTTGGCCTAGTAACCTAGTTTTTGACAGGACATGACCCATATTCAAACTTGGCCTAGATATCAGCAAGACAAACTTTCTGACGAAGTTTCAACATGCTCAAGTTTAAAATGCGGCTTCCAGCGTGTTAACAAGCTTTTCTTTCAATTTGAGCTAGTGACCTAGTTGTTGATCCGACATGACCTATATTCAAACTTGGCCTAGATATTACTAAGACATACATTTTGACAAAGTTTCAACATGCTCAAGCCAAACATGTGGCTTCCAGTGTTAACAAGATTTTCATTAAATTTGGCCTAGTGACCTAGTTTTTGACAGGACATGACCAATATTCAAACTTGTCCTAGATATCACTAAGACATACTTTTTGACAAAGTTTCAACATGCTCAATCCAAACATGTGGTTTCCAGAGTGTTAACAAGATTTTTTTATTAAATTTGGCCTAGTGACCTAGTTTTTGACAGGACATGACCTATATTCAAACTAGGCCTAGATATCATGAGGACAAACTTTCTGATAAATTTTCATGATGCTCAAGTTTAAAATGCGGCTTTCAGAGTGTTGACAAGATTTTCTTTCAATTTAGCCTAGTGACGTAGTTGTTGACCCGACATGACCTATATTCAAACTTGGCCTAGATATCACTAAGACATACTTTTTGACAAAGTTTCAACATGCTCAAGCCAAACATGTGGCTTCCAGAGTGTTAACAAGATTTTCATTAAATTTGGCCTAGTGACCTAGTTTTTGACAGGACATGACCCATATTCAAACTTGGCCTAGATATCATCAGGACAAACTTTCTGATAAAGTTTCAAGATGCTCAAGTTTAAAATGCGGCTTCCAAAGTGTTGACAAGATTTCCCTTCAATTTGGCCTAGTGACCTATTTTTTGGCCTGACATGACCCATATTCAAACTTGGCCTAGATATCACTTAGACAAATATTCTGACACAGTTTCAAGATGTTCAAGCTAAAATTGTGGCTTCCAGAGTGTCAACAAGATTTTCATTAAAGTTGGCCTTAGAGTGACTTAGTTTTTAACCCGACATGACCAAGTTTCGAACTTGGCCTAGATATCATTAATACAATTTTTTTGACAAAGTTTCAACATGCTCAAGTTTAAAATATGGCTTCCAGAGTATTAACAAGATTTTCCTTCAATTTAGCCTAGTGACCTAGTTTTTAACCCGACATGACCCATATTCAAACTTGGCCTAGATTTGATAGAGATATATGTTCTGATAAACTTTCATGAAGATTGGATGCAAAATGTTGCCTCTAGGGTGTTAACAAGCAAATGTTGACGACGGACGACGGACAAAAGGCGATCACAAAAACTCACCTTGAGCACATTGTGCTCTGGTGAGCTAAAAACACTGTGGCAAATGGAGAAATTAGTCTATAGTTTATGAGGTATAAGATAAAAGGTGCTATTTTATAACAGCTAGGTTATCACATTACATAGTACACATAAACATCATAGTAATTACTAGATAATGTGAATCAAAAGTCTTCAGGCACTATCATTTTTAAATCTTTTCAATAACTTTGCTTTCTTTAAGAAAGAACTTCAACATTTTAAATAATGTTTTCAAAAGTCGGCTACTTCAGATATCTTGTATGTGGAAAGGGTTAACCCTTTCCCACATATAGACGCTTTCAGACACCTCTGCAGCGGACGACTTTCAAAACATTTTCACCATTTGCCACAATGTTTTCAACTGTATTTAATAATTAAACTGTCATTAACCCTTTCCCTCATATAGACGCTTTCTGATGCCTCTGCAGCAGACAGTTTTTTGAAAACATAGTGACAAAAGAAGAAATTGCTCAAAGCGAGCATTCTCCTTTTGCCACAATGTTTTCCACTTTTAGTCATAGGTTATCCATTCAATTATAGAGATTTTCTATTTTTTTAACAAAATATGTTTAAAGTCGTCTGCTGCAGATTTGTTGTATGAGGGAAAGGGTTAATGGTGATTTTACACATTTTTGATAAGATAGTTTCAAAGTCGGCTGCTGCAGATATCTTGTACGTGGAAAGTGTTAAGACTCTGACAGGAGGAGTAAATTTGCCTTTGCTCCGAAACATTTATTTTATCAACCATTTAAAACCTTTGTTGTGGGTAGCAAAAAGAGTATTCTGAATCAGATAGTTGTTGTGATTACCAACAAAATAGGTTATGGAGGACTAATAAGGATTGAACCCATTCCCACATACAACAAATTTGTAGCAGACAACTTTGAATAAAATCTCTATTATTGAAGGTATAATTACTGAAAAAAGTTGAAAATATTTTGTGGCAACAGGAGAAATTGCCCGTTTTAAGCCATTTCTACTTTTGTGTTAACCCTTTCCCTCATATAGACGCTTTCTGACGCCTCTGCAGCAGACGGCTTTTTGAAAACATAGTGACAAAAAAAGAAATTGCTCAAAACAAGCACTTTCTCCTTTTGCCACAATGTTTTCTGATTTTAGTCATTCAATTATAGAGATTTTCTATTTGTTGACAAAATGTGCTCAAAGTCCTCTGCTGGAGAAATGTTGTATGAGGGAAAGGGTTAAGGCATGCAATAGCTATAGCTATACCTTCTCTTAAAAAGCATCATAAATAAAAATATATAATTCTTTATAGCCTAGCTTTTACCACATGCAGGCAAGTTTTTACACATCTGCAGCAGATGCCTTTTTGAAAACAATTTCTCCCATTGCAGCAATGTTTTCAACTCTATTCAATAACTGTCTTTCATTTCAAGAGATTTTTTTCATATTTCTGCCTTGATAATTTTAAAGCAGTTTGCTGCAGATATGTAGTATATTGAAAAGATAGATATTTACAAGTATTATGGTTTATACCTAAAAAACAGTATTAAATAAGACTAGAATACAGCTTTGTTTATTAAAGTAAATGACTTAAAACAATATATTTATATTTCCTTTCAACCCACTTATAATCATGAAGAAAAGATATGAAGAGCAATTGGAAAGTACAGAAAAGGCACTGTATTTGACACATCTTCATTGTGGCAAAAGAAGTAATTCCTCTATTCAATAATTGTACAAATATTTCCATTTATAGTTATTCATAATTTTGCCTAGATGTTTTCAAACTTGTCTGTCCACATATGTGCTGTGTTGTATGTGGGATAAGGTTGAATTCTGTAACGTTAATCATATGGGACAATTATCATCTGATATCTTCACTCCTCTATCTCAGGAATGTCTTGTCTTTTTAACGAATTATTTTTTCTCAAAAAATAATACAGTTAACGCGATCGTTTTTTTTTCCGGAAGTCACGGTTAAACTACACTTCCGCTTAGAATACACATTCGCTGCACCTAAATAGTCCTAGTATTTTTTCGATATTAAAATGACTTCTACGTGTTATTTCAATACAGTGAAGTCATAATTATACTATCGAATCATCATAGATAATCAATTTTCTAGAAAATATCAAATTAACAGTACGCGCATATATATTTCATTTGTCGGCAGGTACGTATAAGGCACGAGTATGAATTTTAGTAGTATGCCCATTCACTAGAAGTCGACCCCACGCTGTATAGAACAATGTTAATCTCACAAATATGCCACTACGCAGAGCTAATTATAGATCATGGTTTACATACGCGCGCATTCAGTTAGCTTAATATATATACGAAAGTAACGCTCATACGTTGTATCAAAGTACCGTGGTGTAATGCAGAGCGTGTAGAACTTCTAAGCATGGACTATTTATGGACGCGAGTTCGGGTCCCATTTGGAACTGTTCTTTTTTTTTTTTTTTTAATTCTTATTTTATGCGATTTTTGAAACATTATAGATTTATAATAATTAATTCACTCACATGAAACATAGTTATAATATAAGCCGAAATCCTGGATCCGCCCCTGGTGACGAAAACAAATCAAACTAACAATGTAAATCTCACAAATATGCCATGGGTGTTTTGACAGACTTTACGCAGAGCTCAGTGAAAGAGTTAGTGTGCATGTTAAACGCTCGCATCGCCGTTGAAATGCTACATTTACTAAAACTGTCAACTGATAAAAAAAATCTCTGGACAAAAATATTAATAATAATAAAATAGACTAAATTGTGCAATAGCATGATCAATTGCATTCATAAATTTGATTTTACAATACATGTTCAAAATAATTCGTTACCAGTACTTTCTGTACTTTGATTTTATGTATAATTTATACTTTAAACATTCCACCAAACTATTCTCTTTGTTCTTCTTTTGTTCAGATGGTATCAATAGACCATGAACATTGTTGAATAGGATACTTTATTTCAAACAAGACTGTTTTAACCTTTTCCCTCATGTAGACGCTTTCTGATGCCTCTGAAGCAGACGACTTTTGAAATCATAGTGGAAAATGGAGAAATTGATCATAATGAGTAATTTCTCCATTTGTCACAATAATTTCACCTCTCTTCAATAATCATACTATCATTTATAGAGATTTTCTATATTTTGGACTTGAGAATTTGATGAAAGTCGTCAGCTGCGGATTTGTTGTATGTGGGGAAGGGTTAAGGGAAAAATATGTTTTGTCAGCAAATATGCCAGTAATGATCCCAAGGAGACACATTGTCTGGTTTCAACCCCCACATGCTAGTATCACGTGATCTATCCATTGTGAATGTTAAATGAATTGAAGGTAATGGGTTAAAGAGATTTTCTATATTTTTCCAAATTGGTTTATACTACAGACTTTTTGTATTTGGGAAAGGGTTGAAAAACAATCTGTATGTCATATTAAGTTATCAAACAATTTCTTCCATCAGATTCAATTCTACTCACCTGTTAAATAGTGAAATTAAAGGTGCTATGAGAACCAGGATGAATGGTGAAATAATACAGGAAAGTCAGATTTATGTTCCTAAGTTTAAACGACTGCTCTCCACAAAATACTTCATGAGTTAACCCTCTAGCTCATATAGACGCTTTCTGATGCCTCTGCAGCAGAAGGCTTTTTGAAAACAAAGTGACAAAAGAAACAATTGCTCAAAACAAGCAATTTCTCATTATGTCGCAATGTTTTCCACTTTTAATCATAGGTTATGCATTCGATTATAGAGATTTTCTATTTTTTGACAAAATATGTTCAAAGTCGTCTGCTGCAGAATTGTCGTATGAGGGAAAGGGTTAAGTTTACATGACTGTTCTCCACAAAATACTTCATATGAGAACTTTAAGTCACAGGAGAATGCCTTCAATGGTTTTTAATTGATGACAGGAGATCAAATTGCATACTTAAAACTACTTAAAACTCATTTCCTCATACAGACGACGTTTGAAAACATTGTTGCAATGAGCAATTTCTCTACGGCCATTCTTCACTCCACGGCCATTAGGCAAAAATTAAATCTCCAAACAGCCCCGCCCACTGATGGCCATTTTTTTGACCAATCAACATGGCTTAAGGGAATCTGAACAGGAACATTCAGATTGTCAAAGAACATTTCTACAAAATTATTTGAAAATCAGCCCGACACATTCGGAGAAGAAGAAGGCAAATAAGCTCCAACATAGTGGCAATAGTTTTCGACCAATCAACATGGCTTGAAGGAATCTGATAGAAGGTATCCCTAGGAACATTTCTACAAAATTATTTGAAAATCAGCCTTACACTTTCGGAGAAGAAGTTTTTTTAAGTTTTCACTATAGCCATATAAGGCAAAAATAGCCCCGCCCCCTGGTGGCCATGTTTTTCGACCAGTCAACATGGCTTGCAGGAATCTGATAGAAGGTCACCGTAGGAACATTTTTTACAAAATTATTTGAAAATCGACCTAACACTTTCGGAGGAGAAGCAACGCGGGCTGTCAATCCAGGGGTTGTGAGTTCGAATCCCGGCTCGGCCAACTTTCTTTCCGACGATTGACAAAAGTCAATGCGACATGCATCATTCGTCTTCCACCAATGGGCCAAGTCTATGTGGAAAAGCAGCCAGTTGCTTGGGAAGATTGTTGTGTGGAGTACTGGTGTGAGAAAACCAGGAAATGCATGAGTAGGTGAACTGGCCGCCATGATATAACTGAGAAATTGTTAAAAACGGCGTTAAACCCCAATCAATCAATCAGAGGAGAAGATTTTTTAAGTTTTCATTATAGCCATATAAGGCAAAAAAGACCCGCCCTCTGGCGGCCATGTTTTTCGACAAATCAACTTGGCTTGAAGGAATCTGATACTGGGTCTTCCAAGGAACATTTTTGCAAAATTATTTGAAAATTGGCCAAACACTTTTCGGAGGAGAAGATTTTTTAAGTTTTCACTATAGCCATATAAGGCAAAATAGCCCAGCCCCCAGGTGGCCATGTTTTTTGACCAATCAACTTGGTTTGAAGGAATCTGATAAAGAGTCACCCAGGAAACATTTCTACAAAATTATTTGAAAATCAGCCTGAAACTTTCAGAGGAGAAGTTTTTTTAAGTTTTCACTATAGCCATATAAGGCAAAAATAGCCCCGCCCCGTGGCAACCAGGTTTTTTCGTCCAATCAACTTGGCATGAAGGAATCTGATAGAGGATCACCCAAAGAACATTTCTACAAAATTATTTGGAAACCGGCCAGACACTTTCGTTGAAGAAGATTTTTTAAGTTTACAGTTTCTTTTTCTTTCGGTTGCCATGGAAACCAGAATTTTGCATGGATCCCAATAATTTGAGGGAATTCGGGTGAGGACATTGAGAGGATGTTTCCTATAAATTTTCATTCTAATTGGCCAAGTGGTTAGGGAGGAGAAGTTGTTTGAAGCAAAAAGTTAACAGACGCATGCACGCATGACGGACAAATTACTCCATGACATAAGCTTGACTGGCTTTCAGCCAGTTGAGCTTAAAACGTATCCGTTATGATTTTTGATTTAGGCCTTTGTTTTCAAATGCTAGCCTTCCAAAGATAGCACTTGCTATGCAGCTAGCAAAAAACCTCGTTTTAAAAACCAAAACCATTTTTCTATCTTCTCTTACAGTTATTAATGTGGAGAGCTGAAACTTCGGTTAAAGATACTTCGAGATATTTAGAAAAAACGTATCTGTAACAATTTTTGATTTAGCCCCTAAATTAGGCCTTTGTTTTTAAATGGTAGTCTTTGAAAGATAGGGTCTTTTAACAGTCATGTTTGACTTCTATCGCCCCTAGCACTGCAGTGGTAGCATTCGATAGCGATTTTATTTCACCATCTTATAGAGCAGCTATTCAAGAGCTACAAAAAGTTTTGTTTCATGATTGACCTCCGACCTCGAGTTTCCGAGCTAGAGCCGGAATTCTTCAAAAAATGCAAAGGTGAATCCAACGTCTTTGTCTGTTTGTAAAGTGACAGACCGATTCCGATGAAACTTGGTAAACGGGTACCATAGGGGGGGTCAGAGTGTGGGCGTTTGAGTTCCGTTGCTATTCACCTAGCAAAAACCCGCTTTTTAAAAACCCAAACCATTTTTCTATATTCTCCTTCGAGATATTAAGAAACAAGAGGTCCAAGAAGGCCAGTATCGCTCCACGGCCATAAGGCAAAAATTAAATCTCCAAACAGCTCTGCCCCCTGGTGGCCATGTTTTTTACCAACCATCATGGCTTAAAGGAATCTTGTAGAGTGTCACCCAAGGAATGTTTAGGCAAAATTATTTGAAAATCTGCCTGACACTTTCAGGAGAGGATATTTTAAGTTTTCACTATAGCCATGTAAGGCAAAATAGCCACACCCCCTGGCGGCGATATTTTTCAACCAATCAACATGGCTTGAAGGAAACAGATAGAGGGTCAGCCTAGGAACATTTCTACAAAATTATTTGAAAATCTGCTCAACCCTTTCGATGAAGAAGATTTTTTAAGTTTTCACTATGGTCATATAAGGCAAAATAGCCCCGCCCTCTGCTGGCCATGTTTTTCGACCAATCAACATGGCTTGAAGGAATCTGATAGAAGGTCACCCAATGAACATTTCTACAAAATTATTTGAAAATTGGCCTGACACTTTCGGAGAAGAAGACTTTTTAAGTTTTCACTATTGTTTTCTTTTGGTTGCCATGGAAACAAGAATTTTGGATGGACCAAAAAATAATTCTACAAAAAGTTGTTTTAAGTGATTGACCTCAGACCTCGGGTTTCCGAGCTAGTGCCGGAAGTTTTCAAAATATGCAAAGGCGAAAATCACCAAGGCGAATCCAAAGTCGCCTACCAGCTTGTTTTGATATAGGTGTTGTGTAAAGTTAGAGTTTGATGTTATTTACATAGTAACCAAGCTCTCTGTAAACTAGAGAAAACAAGTTAATGTCGTATTGCAAGCAATACAAGAGTCCCCTACCGGACCATTGACCTCTAAGTGTGACCTATACCTTTGAGGTACAAGCCTGCGTCTTGTGTGCCACATGTCACCTCATCATGGAGAACATGTGTGCCCAGTAACTTGGGAATCCTATGATGCATGGTTAAGATATAAGCCGTATAAGGTAGTCCTATAAAACAGTAATCATTTTGTCCTTTGACATCTAAGTGTGACCTTGACCTTTGAGGTACAGGCCTGGGTCTTGTGTGTGACATGCCACCTAATCATTGTGAACATGTTTACCTTGTAACTTGGGAATCCTATGATGCATGGTTGAGATGTGAGACAGACAAGGTACAGTCCTATCAAACAGTACTCATTGTGACCTTGACCTTTGAGGTACAGGCCTGGGTCTTGTTGGCGACACGCCACCTAAGCATGGTGAACATGATTGTGTGCTTTGTAACTTAGCAATCCTATGATGCATGGTTGAGATGCGACCAGACAAAGTACAGAACTCATGTTGACCTTTGACCTCTTAGTGGGTCCTTGACATTTGAGGTACAGGCCTGGGTTTTAGGCGTGACATGCCGCCTCATCATGGTGACAGTTTGTGCCAAGTTTCAAGGAAATCCTATGATGGATGGTTAAAATGCGAGCCAGACAAGGTAGTCCTATCAAACAGTTCTCATTTTTACCTCTAAGTGTGACCTTCACATTTGAGGTACAGGCATGGGTCTTGTGCGCGACACGCCAACTTATCATGGTAAACGTTTGTGCCAAGTTTCTTGGAAATCCTATTATGGATGGTTAAGATGTGGGCCGGACAAGGTAATCCTATCAAACAGTACTCATTTTGACATTTGACCTCTAAGTGTGTCCTTGACATTTGAGGTACAGGCCTGGGTATTGTGCGGTACACGTCACCTCATCATGGTGAACGTTTGTGCCAAGTTTCTTTCAAATCCTATGATGCATGGTTAAGATTGCGAGCCGGACAAGGTTAGGTAGGACTGACAGACAGACGGACAGGACAGACAGACTCGACCAAACCTTAATTTATCCATACACTTTCATGTATTGTTTGCAAAATAAGACAATGTATGCCATCAATATTAACGTCAAGCATCTCATCATTACAAAAAACAGGCACTTCAACCTCAATATTCCAGAATTCAATGTTTATTTGTTCATCATCATCAAGTTCATGTTTAAGGAGCCCAAACGATGGATTCTTAAAGTACACATTGAAATGACATTATAAAATGATGCAATAGTATTTTCAGGGTTTTTCAAAAGCAGTTCAAACACTGGAATATTTTATGAAAACTGGTTGCTATAGAAACACCATTTTCATGCATGCATACCATATTCATTAAACTAGCAAAAGTGTCATGCAAACTAAAACAATGTTTGCCATGAATATAATTCAGAGCATGTTTCCATAAGGCACTGAAAAGAGTCTCATACATTATACCTATACAGCGCCTTTCCAACTACTATATTAGAGGCCGATCTTTGGCTACTTCAGAATTTGAAAAAGCCATATTTGTTTACAATGTTGCAGAAAAAATTCACAAATAAAAGACAAAATTCACATAACAAACGAATGAAATGTACGTTTGCATTTGTGAATTTCCTTTTTATTCGGTAGATTAAACAATCGTAACTTTTCTGACACTCGCACCCTCAGTTTTATTTGATTGTTTCGTGTTTTGTCCGTATGCGTCATATGAGTCATTCGCTTTCATTAACACCTCGATTCTGATTGGATAAAAAAGAAAATTACAGTCAATGATTTGCCGCCTTATGTAATGATTTCGGCTTGTTTCAAAATTAACTACCCTGATCTTAAAATTCAAAACAAACCATGTCACATAATCGAAAGTACTGCGTCAAGCGTTTAAAAAAGGTTTCTGACACATCACAGAAAAGTTTGCTTGTTTTTTTTTAAAAATCTGTAAATGGTCCGGCTTCTGTTATCAATACGAGACAACGTTGGACTTAAGCGACGCTGATGATTCGACAGAGCAAACCTTGTCTGAATCGACCGATAAAATTGAACCTGTTGATCATCCAATTTCTACCACAAATATTTCTTCGGATCTCGCGGGACTAAGTCCCTAGAGCCAGAACCAATGGAAGTTTCAACCCCACCCTCTGACCAATTTCCAACATCAAACTGTTCTGATTTTAAAACTGAATGCACACAAATGGTTGAAAATAGTGAATATATTTAAAAGTTCTATTAGTTTTGTGTATGTATACAGTAGTTTATTCAACTGTTCGGCCATTAAGGCCTTTCTTCATGTTATATTTTACAAAGATCACAATACTAGTATGTTATGTCCATCTTGAAAGATTAACCCTTTCCCTCATACAACAATTCTGCAGCAGACGACTTTGAACATATTTTGTCAAAAAAATGGAAAATCTCTTTTATTGAATGACTAAAATTGGAAAACATTGTGGAACAAGAGGCCCATGAGGGCCTATGCTCTAGTGGTATGGTTCTTTGGTAATTTTCAATCCAGAGCATGTATGTATGGTGAAGATCGGATAGTAAATGGAGGCTCTTTTGTGTTCACAAGCTGTATTATAGCAATTTTTACAATTTCATGGGCCATAATCCAGTCTTGGCGGATCTGGCTGGTTTTCGAAAGGAACTGAGCTCTCATCAATATTTAACTACTATCTAAGTTTGTTGAAGATCAGATAGTAAATAGAGCCTCTATTGTGTTCACAAGCTCTTTTATAGCAATTTTGACAATTTCAAGGGCCATAATCCAGTCTTGCATAGGCGGATCTGGCTACTTTTCAAAAGAAACCGAGCTCTCATCAATATTTAACTACTATCTACGTTTGGTGTAGATCGGATAGTAAATGCAGGCTCTATTGTGTTCACAAGCTATATAATAGCAATTTTGATAATTTCAAGGGCCATAATCCAGTCTTGCATAGGCGGATCTGGACGGTTTGCGAAACAACCGAGCTCTCATGATATCTAAAAACTGTATAAGTTTGATTGAGATACAATCAAAACTTTATCGCGTTCACAAGCTCTATTATAGCAATTCTGACAATTTCAAGGGCCATAATCTAGTCTTGCATGGCTGGATCTGGCTGGTTTGCAAAAAGAACCAAGCTCTCATGGATACCTAACTACTGTGTAAGTTTGGTGAAGATCAGATAGTAAATGGAGCCTATATTCTGTTCACCGAGCACTCATGGATATCTAACTACTGTTTGATTGAGATACAACCAAAACTGAAGACTGTATCGCGTTCACAAGCAATTGTTAACGGATGCACGGACCACGGACACCACGCCACGGCATAAGCTCTTCTGGCCTTTGGCCATTAGAGCTAAAAACTATTCAAGATATGAAAATAAAAAAAATATTTTCTGGAAGTTTAAACATTCTTCTATTGCAGTAGATGAAAATATTTTAATATATTACAGGTTTTGATAATATGTTATCCGTATGAAAAATGTCAGTCTATTAAATTTTGGAAAAAAATAAAATAATTCAGAAATCCCAATATCTGTATCTTTTAAACCAGTCATTGTTCAAAATACAAAGAAATTCCAGATATTCATTTTATCTCTAACCTTAGATGAAATGTTAAGCTTTCAGAATATGTATGTTTTGTTTATGTGCCAATTGTGACTTCAAAGCTTTATATGCTACAAAATGTGAAAATTTGGACAATTTTATTTCTATGTGTGATATTTTAACCAGATAACAGGTGTAGTTGCCTATCCCTCTTATCTACGTCCCTGGACAAGGTTAAAAAAGGTTTTTGTGTTCAAGGTCACTGCAGCGATTTTTTTCCTTCTTTAGCTGGTACCGTTTAACGGACCCATTCACAATTACAAACGGCTCTTCACAATTTTCCAAAAGGGTCCGACGGACCCATTCACAATTCTGGCCAAAAGGGTCCGTCAATTCACAATTCTGGCCGACTAGCCTAATTTTAACTTTGTAACTAGTTTTTCTGACAAAATCAAAAACATTCTCGGCCCGTCGCTGTTGTTTACATTTTAAAACAAATCGCGACATTTCTCAGTGCCGTATATCCATTCAGGTGTCGCAATTATTTATCGGAAACAAATATTTAACGAAATAATTATATTTCTTATTCGTACAATAAGTATTGGGAGTTGGGTGATATTTCGTTTATTTATTTTTTACCCATTTCGTCTTGTCGACTTAACCACGTGTTTTTAAGAAAAAACATGGCGTCCGACGAAATTTTTCGCTGATGTGAATTGGATTTTCATGTATTTAAATGGTAACTGCATATTTTCTAGACTCAATTTAATGTTAAATATGATTTATTTAATCGTTGCAATAGCTGCCTATGATGTTAACAGCGGAAAAATGAGAACAAAATTACTTATTAAAGACGCATGCATTTATAACTAAAGCGTCTAGATGATTACGATAAAAACGATTTGACAATGTCGAGATATAATAAATATTATCAGAAAAAACTATCATCAGCGCCTGAAAAGGCTATAAAACGATCAATTATTTGGTAAGGCACAATTGGACACTAGCCATGATACTGAGCAGCGTACAGAACATTCACCAGGGCCATGCATGGAAACAGTTTTAACTGTCTAAACCCAACTAGAATTAGGGTCCGTATCGCCTACATCTGAATCTCAAACCGTATCCCCTGCTACTCAAACTGACGATTTAGTGATCGTAGCTAGTAATGCAAGCCTTAACACAGACAGCGGCTTATTATTAAGTTACATAGCTGTAATATTTAAATTCACAATTTTATGGAAACAACAACACTATTTTTCACAATTTCCCTGGTACCGGACCCATTCACAATTTAGGTAAAAAAAATCGCTGCACTGTGACCTTGACCTTTGACCCAATGACCTCAAAATAAATAGGGTTCATTTACTTGTCAGGCCCAACCTCCAAGTCAAGTTTGAGGACCCTAGGTCCAGGCATTGTTGAGTTATCACTCGGACAAGCTTAAAAAAGGTGTTTGTGGTCAAGGTCAGAGACCTTTGACCCAATGACTTCAAAATAAATAGAGTTCATCTACTGGTCAGGCCCAACCTCCAAGTCAAGTTTGAGTTATCACTCGGACAAGCTTTTGTCTACAGAAGGTCCGATGGACCGACATGTGCAAAGCAATATACACCTCTTCTTCGAAGGGGCATAATAAAATTGATCGATTGATTAGGGTTTAACGCCGTTTTAAAAAAAAAGTCAGTCATATCACGGCGACTGTACTGGCGAGGGGATAGAAAGAGAAGACCAATGGCTAATGCGTATCCCGATTTTTTTATTTATCATTGATTTTGAATTTGACATTTTCATCCCTAGTTTGTCTGTTTTATTTTCAGCTTACATAAACTGAGCAAAGTAGGCTATAGTCAACAAACTGAAACTCAATAACAATTAACTCTTCTCTCTCTCTTTAATCAACTTAAATTTAATTAATCAATCTAAGTAAAAAGAAGTGACAGTCACTTTTAAATGTTTAATCCCACTAGTACATCAAATGTATTAGGTCCGTGAAGTTAGGTTGACAAGTGACGAACTGTGACATTTCTTTAGGTCCGTGAAGTTAGGTTGACGAGTGACGAATTGACGAGTGACGAACTGTGACATTTTTTTAGGTCCGTGAAGTTAGGTTGACGAGTGACAAACTGTGACATTTTTTTAGGTCCGTGAAGTTAGGTTGACGAGTGACGAACTGTGACATTTTTTTAGGTCCGTGAAGTTAGGTTGACGAGTGACGAACTGTGACATTTTTTTAGGTCCGTGAAGTTAGGTTGACAAGTGACGAACTGTGACATTTCTTTAGGTCCGTGAAGTTAGGTTGACAAATGACGAATTGACGAGTGACGAACTGTGACATTTGTTTAGGTCCGTGAAGTTAGGTTGACGAGTGACGAACTGTGACATTTCTTTAGGTCCGTGAAGTTAGGTTGACGAGTGACGAACTGTGACATTTTTTTAGGTCCGTGAAGTTAGGTTGACGAGTGACGAACTGTGACATTTCTTTAGGTCCGTGAAGTTAGGTTGACAAGTGACGAACTGTGACATTTTTTTAGGTCCGTGAAGTTAGGTTGACGAGTGACGAATTGACGAGTGACGAACTGTGACATTTTTTTAGGTCCGTGAAGTTAGGTTGACGAGTGACGAACTGTGACATTTCTTTAGGTCGGTGAAGTTAGGTTGACAAGTGACGAACTGTGACATTTCTTTAGGTCCGTGAAGTTAGGTTGACGAGTGACGAATTGACGAGTGACGAACTGTGACATTTTTTTAGGTCCGTGAAGTTAGGTTGACGAGTGACGAACTGTGACATTTCTTTAGGTCCGTGAAGTTAGGTTGACGAGTGACGAACTGTGACATTTTTTTAGGTCCGTGAAGTTAGGTTGACGAGTGACGAACTGTGACATTTCTTTAGGTCCGTGAAGTTAGGTTGACAAGTGACGAACTGTGACATTTCTTTAGGTCCGTGAAGTTAGGTTGACGAGTGACGAATTGACGAGTGGCGAACTGTGACATTGTTTTAGGTCCGTGAAGTTAGGTTGACGAGTGACGAACTGTGACATTTCTTTAGGTCCGTGAAGTTAGGTTGACGAGTGACGAATTGACGAGTGACGAACTGTGACATTTTTTTAGGTCCGTGAAGTTAGGTTGACGAGTGACGAATTGACGAGTGACGAACTGTGACATTTTTTCTAAATACTTTATTTCTTTCTTTAAGATAATGTATCTGGACGTATTGAATGCAAATAATGCCCGATCAAGCAATCAGAAGAGCTTCTTTATGTTCGTCAACTCGTCAATAACGATGACAAACTTTTTCTAAAAACGTTATTTCTGTCTTTTAGATAATGTATCTGGACGTATTGAATGCAAATTAGGCCCTATTTCAAATGTCATGGCCAACAGTCATTTAGAAGAGCTTTGTCAAGTTCGTCAACACGTCAATGTTGTTGGCAAATTGACGAAAAAAAGAAAAATTATAATTTTTTTTCATTTCTGTCTTTAAGATAATGTATCTGGGCGTATTGAATGCAAACTAGGCCCTATTTCATGTTTAATGACGATCAGTCAATCAGAAGAGCTTCTTCAAGTTCGTCAACTCGTCAATTTAGTTGACGGAATTGAAGAACAAATTAATTTTCTAAAAATCTTTATTTCTGTTTTTTAGATAAATGTATCTGGAAGTATTGAATGCAAATTAGGCCCTTTTTCAAATTTCATGGCCATCAGTCATTCAGAAGAGCTTTGTCAAGTTCATCAATTCGTCAAATCGTCAATTTAGTTGACGAAATTGACGAAAAAAAGATTTTTCTAAGACTTTATTTCTTTCCTTTATAAATATAATGTATCTGGACGTATTGAATGCAATTAGGCCATTTTTCAATGTTTCATGGCGATCAGTCAATCAGAAGAGCTTCGTCGAGTTCGTCAATTTGTGAACTGTGTTGACTAATTGACGAAAACAATATTTTTCTAAAAACTTTATTTCTGTCTTTCAGATAATGTATCTGGACGTATTAGAGAGGTTTTTATTTCAAACTTGTACGGGTACTTGTAGCTACACGTACACGTTTCTGAATTAGAGAGGTTACGATTTCAAACTTGTACGGGTACTTGTACTTGTAGCTACACGTACACGTTTCTGCATTAGAGAGGTTTTGATTTCAAACTTGTACGGGTACTTGTACTTGTAGCTACACGTACACGTACACGTTTCTGCATTAGAGAGGTTACGATTTCAAACTTGTACGGGTACTTGTACTTGTAGCTACACGTACACGTTTCTGCATTAGAGAGGTTACGATTTCAAACTTGTACGGGTACTTGTACTTGTAGCTACACGTACACGTTTCTGCATTAGAGAGGTTTCGATTTCAAACTTGTACGGGTACTTGTACTTGTAGCTACACGTACACGTTTCTGCATTAGAGAGGTTTTGATTTCAAACGTGTACGGGTACTTGCAGAGATCTGCCAAGATTTTGAAAACATTGGGCCAAAGGCCCACTGAGTCTGAAAAAGGTGGGCCATTTTCAAAAACTTTGGGCCATTGTAAAATATTATTTACGGTTTTACCTGACTGAATTTGGGCACCAAAAATCTGGCTCAGTCTTCAGCTAAGCAAAGGAACTAACATGATTTACAGTTTTAAACAATTTACTTTTATTTACTTTAACCTATAACTTTAATCAACAATTGAGGCATATCTTGTTAATGTGGATGTTTTGAAATTGTTACATTTCCCATTTGTTATTGAATTTACTTTCTTATGTCTCAAACATAAAGTACATGTCATTGCATTTGCATTTTCATTAAAATTCAACCATTTGAAATCATTAAGCCACTTTTTATGGAAAGGACGGTTTTTTGATGCAGACGACGTCGATGGGTTTTCTGACAAGTCGCCTGACAGGTTGACGGATTCGTTTTTATTTGACTCGCTGACGCTATCACTTAATTCAGACTCATTTTAACTGTTACCGTTCTCATCTTTATTCGGGGATTGCTTTTTAGGGGCAGAGCCTTTGAAATAATTTAACAAAGACATCGATTGTTTACGTTTCGCCGCCATATTGAAATATGCGTCCTTTCGGTTTCGGCGTTTCGCCCCACCTCGATTTCGTTACACGATCAATGCGTGTTCATTAACAGGTGCGCGGAGATTCCCAAACAGGTGCGCGGAGATGCCCACTTACAAAACGAGGCATTATGTCATAGGAAAATGGCGACAACACTTTCGTTTTGTTTAAATGAACTGTTTTGAGTTTGAAAGTGTAACAAACTTCTGTAATTTTTGTCTCATGAAAGGCCTGATATTTATTTGGTAATTGATATCTTTTCTGTTCTCCCTTCGACTTTATTTACTAACTTTTTAGTCGATACGGCAAATTTTAAGCCTCAATTTCGGGCGCGCCAAGGGCCCATTTGTAGGAATTCTTCTGCGCCATTCTCTATTTCACTGCGCCAATGGCGCAAAAACGCGTCCTCGGCAGATCTCTGACTTGTACTTGTACTTGTTGCTACACGTACACGTTTCTGCATTAGAGAGGTTTCGATTTCAAACTTGTACGGGTACTTGTACTTGTAGCTACACGTACACGTTTCTGCATTAGAGAGGTTTCGATTTCAAACTTGTACAGGTACGGGTACTTGTACTTGTAGCTACACGTACACGTTTCTGCATTAGAGAGGTTTTGATTTCAAACTTGTACAGGTACGGGTACTTGTACTTGTAGCTACACGTACACGTTTCTGCATTAGAGAGGTTTTGATTTCAAACTTGTACGGGTACTTGTACTTGTAGCTACACGTACACGTACACGTTTCTGCATTAGAGAGGTTACGATTTCAAACTTGTACGGGTACTTGTACTTGTAGCTACACGTACACGTTTCTGCATTAGAGAGGTTACGATTTCAAACTTGTACGGGTACTTGTACTTGTAGCTACACGTACACGTTTCTGCATTAGAGAGGTTTCGATTTCAAACTTGTACGGGTACTTGTACTTGTAGCTACACGTACACGTTTCTGCATTAGAGAGGTTTTGATTTCAAACGTGTACGGGTACTTGTACTTGTACTTGTAGCTACACGTACACGTTTCTGCATTAGAGAGGTTTCGATTTCAAACTTGTACGGGTACTTGTACTTGTAGCTACACGTACACGTTTCTGCATTAGAGAGGTTTCGATTTCAAACTTGTACAGGTACGGGTACTTGTACTTGTAGCTACACGTACACGTTTCTGCATTAGAGAGGTTTCGATTTCAAACTTGTACAGGTACGGGTACTTGTACTTGTAGCTACACGTACACGTTTCTGCATTAGAGAGGTTTCGATTTCAAACTTGTACGGGTACGGGTACTTGTACTTGTAGCTACACGTACACGTTTCTGCATTAGAGAGGTTTCGATTTCAAACTTGTACAGGTACGGGTACTTGTAGCTACACGTACACGTTTCTGCATTAGAGAGGTTTCGATTTCAAACTTGTACAGGTACTTGTACTTGTAGCTACACGTACACGTTTCTGCATTAGAGAGGTTTCGATTTCAAACTTGTACAGGTACGGGTACTTGTAGCTACACGTACACGTACACGTTTCTGCATTAGAGAGGTTTTGATTTCAAACTTGTACAGGTACGGGTACTTGTAGCTACACGTACACGTTTCTGCATTAGAGAGGTTTCGATTTCAAACTTGTACAGGTACTTGTACTTGTAGCTACACGTACACGTTTCTGCATTAGAGAGGTTTTGATTTCAAACTTGTACGGGTACGGGTACTTGTATTAAGTCTTAACCCTTTACCTGTTCAGTATTCATGAAGAATCTCCGCATATATATGAATATATAATCAGATCTAGATATGTAATTTTAATGTAATACATAAAATAGGGTATTTTACTATTGTAGCCTGTAGTGTAAAGTCTTCCCTACATTATTCTATTGAGCAAACAGAGTAGACCCAGATTAGGCAGCTCCTATAGGACCTGCGCGGATCCAGCAATTTTTCTCAGGGCGGGGGGTGGGGGGGGGCAGCGTCCACCTCATGGTGGAGTCATTTTAAAGAAGGATTTGGGATTGGGATTTTCCACCCCGCCCCCCTCTGGATCCGCGCATTTAGGAGCTGCCTGATCTGGGTCTACTATGCAAAGGCGTGAAATGTACTATCAGGTAAAGGGTTAAGACTGTATGGCACCGACTAAACCGCGTACCTGTTTGGAAGCTGATCATGCATCAATCTCTACATTTGTTTATTGTAAAGAAAAGACGAAGGTCGTCAATGCGACATGTAGGAAACACGCTATAAATTTTATATGATTCTAGTTAGGTTATCACTGTCAAAGAATTTCTCATTCATAAATGAATCATTCAGCTTATACATTCATTAAAACATGTAGAAAATGATATATTTCAGTAATAAATCGTGTTCATTTTACTTACGTGTAAACCGGCACTCACAAGTAAATGACGTGTAGTGGTATCGATAAAGCATCAGAAAGTAGTGACGTCATAGTGACGTTTTACACAAATATCGCCCCCACTCGTACGCGTACCCGTACAAGTTTCAAATTGAAACCTCCCTAATGAATGCAAATTAGGCCCTATTTCAAATTTCATGGCGATCAGTCATTCAGAAGAGCTTCGTGAATTTCGTCAATTCGTCAACTCATCAATTTTGTTGACGAATTGACGAAAAAAAATGAATCTAAAAACTTTATTTCTGTCTTTTAGGTGATGTATATGGACGTATTGAATGCAAATTAGAGCTTATTTCAAATTGCAGGGCCATCAGTCATTCATAAGTGTTCGTCAATTTCGTCAGTTCGTCAATTTTGTTGCAAATTCATGTTTTGCAAATTCGGCTTCTTAATTGTTTCATGTTTCATGGCGTTCAGGCAATCAGAAGAGTCAAGTTCGTCATCTCGTCAATTTTGTTGACGAATTGACGAAAAAAATATTTTTCTAAAACCTTTATTTCCGTCTTTTAAATAATGTATCTGGATGCAAATTAGGTTCCATTTCAAATTTCATGGCGATCAGTCATTCAGAAGAGCATCGTCAAGTTCGTCTATTTTGTTGACGAATTAACGAAAAAAATATGATTGTGTTTTCTGAGGCTTATGATTAAAACTAACCCTTGTGATGAAGAATGTAGTAGAAACTGGAGAGACAATCCAAATTGTTTATTATATTTTGGAATGCTCCTTTCTTTATATTGTTAGTACAATATAAATAAGACCAGATTACTCTTAAGTAGTGGTAACAAGTTGAAATTTATATTTGTTCAAATGAAGGGGTTCTCTTTGCCAATCTTCACGGTTTTGTACATCTTGGTAACAGCAAAAGGACGGGCCTTTATATATTCTCTTTACTAGCAGTAAACAACATTTGATATGTCAACCTTATTACAATGGGTTCACTAATGAAAACAATACCAATTTCGTCTACACTGTACGGAAGTGATCTATGTCATTCTATGTCTTCTATAGATATACTTTGGTGATTATGTGGCAAACAATCACAGCATTTACACGTACAGATATGGTATTTAGTCTGCTAGGTCGGTACAACATACAATGTGAAATTGACAAACGCAAAACAAATTTCCTTCAAAGACTGTGTAAAATGCCTACGAATTGTCCCACTAACCAGATTTTCACTTATCTTCTAAATTGGTTTAAAATAATTCAATGTACACGACAAAAATGTTTTATTTTCGATACTTTTAATTTATTGCAAACATATGGTTTAACTGCATACATTATAAGTGTATGTGCACTCGTATCTAACTACTGGCACATTCCCTGAGAAAAAAGTTCTTAGAAAAGGAAAGTGTTTAGGGTCGTTGAACGGAAGTTTGAATGCGAGCTTCAGGAAAGAATGAACCTCCACCATGGCTTCGACCGTTATGTGTCTGTTCACAAAAACAGCCTTCCATTTTTTGATATTTGCCAAAACGCGCAGAACTATGCATCATGCATAAAGTACTATACAATTATTAGGTATTAACAAACACTTAAGGGAAACTGTCAGTCATTGTGTGTATAATGCCAAAATATTAATACAAATATCCAGGGACACTTCATATCCGAATGTGCTCATTTTTCAATTGAACGGAATTTATATTTTGAAACATAAGTCTTTACTGTACTTATGATAGCTATAAACGTTGTTAAACTTCAGGGCTTCGCTCAACAGTATGAGTGTTTATGTGATAATTTCATACGTGGACGCGCACCAGAATACATTTCTTAATACAGAGAGCCATCAACTAGAACCTGTGTATGTATTCAACTGAAGAAGAATGTGCTGTGATATTTGTCAACGTATATTTTTGTGCGTTTTATACGTTGACAAACATTAAGGCTCATTTACATATAACATTTGCATTTGGGGACCGTCCACCAGTACGTGTGTACTTTAGGTAATTGCATGCGTGGACGCGCCACATAATACACTTCCCACATGCAGAAAGCTATTAGCAAGAACCTGTGTATGAAGAGATTCAACTAAAGAAGAATATGCTGTGATGTTTGTCAACGTATATTTCGATGTGTTTTGTTTTACTTAAAAAACATCAGGGCTCATTTTCATGCATGGTTTGCTTTACGGATCTGTTCACCACTTCGTGTGTATGTGATAATTCCATACGTGAGTGCGCCTCAAAATAATTTTCCCAATTCAGAATGTCGTCAACAAAAACCTGTATATGTCGAAGTCCAAAATCAGGTCCGATTTTCATATAATATATTCATTTATCTTCCGTTCACCAGTATGAGTGTATATATGATAAGTTCATGCGTGGACTAGCCCCAGAATATATTTACCTCATACAGAAAACCATCAACTAAAACCTAGGTATTTATCTATTCAACTGAACAAGTATGTGCTGTGATGTTTGTCAACATTTATTTTGGTGCGTTTTATACGTTGACAAACATCAGGGCTCATTGTATGTTGTCCATATCGTGAAATTCAAAATTACAACCAATTGACAAACTTCATGAAGCCCTTTTGAATGACTGATGGCCAGGAGAATTGAAATAGGGTCTTATTTGCATTAAGTACGTTCAGATGCAGTATCTAAAACACAGAAATCAAGTTTTTAATTTTTTTTTTTTTTTTCGTCAATTCGTCAACAAAATTGACGATTTGACGAACTTGATGTAGCTCTTCTGAATGACTGATTGCAATGAAAGTTGAAAAAGGGCCTAATTTGTATTCAATACGTCCTGATACATTGTCTAAAAGACAGAAATAAAGTTTTTAGAAAATAATGTTTTCGTCAATTAGGAAATATTGTTAACAATCTGGGGGCTGCATTTTTAACTTGAGCATGTTGAAACTTTATCAGAATGTTTGTCTTGATGAGATGTAGGCTAAGTTTGAATATTGGTCATGTTTGTTAAAAAACCTAGGTCACTAGGCCAACTTGAAGGAAAACAGTGTTAACAATCTGGAGGCCGCACTGTCAGCTTCAGCAGCTTGAATGTTCGTCTGAATGATATCTAGGTCAAGTACGAATATGGGTCATATTGGGTCAGAAATTAGGTCACTAGGCAACATTGAAGCGCATATTTACTTTGAGCAAGTTGAAACTTTGTCAGAATGTTTGTCTTGATGAAATCTAGTCCATGTTCGAATATGGGTCGTATCAGGTAAAAAGAATAGGTCAATAGGCCAAATGACGGACAATCTTGTTAACACTCTGGAGTCTTTGTCAGAATGATTGTCTTGATGTGTTTTGTATTAAAAATCACATTGCGTAATTCAGGTGAGCGATCTATGGCCATCATGGCCCTCTTGATTGCTATTTTCTTCATGTGCAACGAAACATTGCGGCTTCTTTGATACTTTGCGTCAAACAGTCGTATTGATATCATATGATCTCACTTAACAATTTCTCTGACGACTTGTAATGAAAACATTGTAGAAAATGACACATTGTCCATAAACCTCTTCCTCATTTTCTGTGAGTTCGCTTTTAGACCATCCCGAGCAAATCCCCGGTAGATCAGTCGGTAGCGACACGGGTTGTGAGTTCGAACCCCAGCTCGGCGAACATTCATTTCGATGTTTGACAAAAGTCACTGTGACAAGCTTCATTCGTCTTCGATCCACCAATGGGTTTACAGTCTATGTGGAAAATCAGCCAGTTGTTTGGCAAGAGTGTTGTGTGGAGTGGAGTACTGGTGAGAAAGCCAGGAAACACATGAGTAGGTGAACTTGATGCCGTGATATGACTTAAATATTGTTGAAATCGGCGTTTACAAAAACACACACACACACACACACACACACACGATCAGATCATCCCGCAGTTTTGGTAAGACGGTCCTTGCGATACTTTAGAAAAATCAACTAAAGCGTTCTTACGACATTTTAAAATAAACATATATTTGCGCATAATTGCAATCTAATCCAAATGTGTAGTTTTGGCAGAAAGTTTTAGAAACTTACTACGACTGCTTGTCAAACAATACACAGCAAGATCAAAGTGTTTTGATGTTCAAACTGTGTGTTTTTAATTGAGTATTGTTTATTTACACATATTTCACAATAATTAACAAGTTTATAATGTCAACTTTTACTTAAGCGCTTATTATTATATAATAATATTCTCAATTCCTTATCATACAAGGACAAATGAAAATATACTTTGCCGTATAAATATCACTTGCAAACTTCCATACATGTAAAACACATTGCAAAATGTATTCATTAAATGCTTTACCCTGCTTCCATCAATTTGTCTTAGGTTTCCTGGGTAATTTGCTTGTATTTCTGGTCCATTTATCCTGACACCAGTGAGTCGATCGAAATGCTAACTCCACAACCGTGAGCACAAGGGGAAGCAAGAAGGCAAAGCTATTACTACCATTTTTAAGTCTTAAGTATGACCCGGTAGATGATCGAACCCGCGACCTCCCGAAACTGAGGCAGTTTTCACTAAATGCTGTTTATAATTGATCAGATTAGTTCTTTAAATGATAATCGAGAATATTATAAACTCATGACTATTTCTTTTACATTTCATCAATGACAGTTAAATTTAGTAATTTGCAATAACTATACAGTCGTAAACCTTCCTTTTTGAAACATAATTTAACAAGGTCTAGCAAGAAAGTTAAATTTCAAACGAAAATAAAAATATCAGTATAATTCCAATCTCCGCCAGATTGAATGTTGAAAAGGCAGAAGCTCTTATCATAAAGCATAAACCATTTCCCACAAGTCTGCAGCAGACGACTCTGAAAATATTTTGGGCAAAACTATGGAAAACATCTGTTAAAGTTAATGTCATTGTTTTGATTGACAAAAATCTCCATAAATGGCTGTTTAATCATTAAGTATAACATTGTGGTAATTATTTCAAACGTCACCTTCTGCAGATGTGTCGACATTTACCTGCAGTTGGGAAAAGGGTAAACACATCCCCAATTATAAACGTTTCAAAGTCCTCTGCTTCAAAATTGTTGTATATGGGAAAGAGTTAAAACATTACAAAACAGAACAATTGTTTGCAAGATAGAGATCTTACACCGAAACAAATAGCTTTTTTCGGTATCGACATATCTTAAGGAGCAATTGCCTTTCAAGTCCTATCTTCAAGTCATCGGGTACATATTTGTCAAGATGTGTATAATGTCTCTTGCATGAAAGACCGGATTATAAAGGACACTATCCGAAAAGGATTTGTTTTTGTGCCACAATAAAGCAATATCTTCCTTCACCGGCCGTCTTCATTGTGAAGAAATGGACAAGGGACAGAAAGGAAAATGTCACAATCAGTCTACTAAACGACATTCAAATGATTGAAGGAGAAATTGCTCATAATGAACACTTTTTTTCTTGTACCACAATAATGCAGACGCGGCAAGAAGCTTCTGTATGTGGGAAAGGGTTAAGCAACATGGTCTGACAAAGTTATTTACTTGTTCAAATGTCATTGTCAGAAACAATGTAGATATATAGATTGTAGTAATATGCAGTACAGAGTAATTAAGAATATTTCATACATAATGGTATCTTCTCCTATTGTTATTTGTTTTCAACCTTGCATGAAAACCCCTACTTAAGATATTTCACATTTGTTTAAGAATATGGCTCTAAAATATTCCTTTAAGTTACAGTTCAAAATTTATATTTATGTCTCTCTGAATCATTTAACCCTTCTTCTAATGTAAATGACTTTAAATGCCTTTGCAGCAAATGACTTTTAAAAACAAGCAAGAGAAAAGGAGAAAGTGCTCACATAATATCAGTTCTCCCCTTTTCCACAATATTTTCTACATGCTTTCAATTACTCTTTCCTTTTGATAGATGTTGCATTTTTCTTCAGATGGTGCCATTTAAGCTACTCTCAATATTCTATTGTTTTAACAAAAGAAGAACATGCTTATAAAATCTAAATTAGATGAAAGGAGAAGGCGGATTCCTTAATGTCTTTGTAGTAAGGCAAATAATTTTTTGTATGTGTAGGACTGGTGCGGGACGACAATGAAACACATGGCGTGGCGAAATGGCGACTTTCATATGAACGAAATACTATTAAAAAATAACAATCAATAAATAAAATGTTAATATTAATTGATACATCTTTGTCAAGTCAATATCGAACTTATTTCAGCATGATTTGGCATTCTTATTAAAAATTGAGGCTATTAGGAAAGATAATGAGGAGTTGAAGTATAAAATCGACAACCTCAGCTCTAATATCGCATTTTTAGAGGGGCATTCAAGACGTAATAACCTGCGAATCGGGGGGTATTCGTGGTTGTCTAAACGAGTCTTGGAGCGAAACGGAGGAAAACGTTAGACGCTGTATCAAAAACAACTTGAATTTGCCGAGTCTTGAAAAGATAGACATTGAACTAGCACTCAGGGTTAAATCGAACGACGATGGAAAGTGTACAAATGTGGTAAAATTCACTAGATTTAAAGATCGTGATCAAATCCTATATGAAGGCAAAAAGATGCTGCTTAAAACGTCTTATTGTTTTGTTAAGGTGGACTTCACAAACAGGGTTAAGTTGTTCATACGCGAACTTGAAAAATGACTGGTCGAAGCGATGGTAAAGGGTCAATATGTAGCCATGCATTTCGACAAACCTTTTTTTATTATTATTATTTATTTCACACAAGATATACGTAAGTACATGTTACAATACAAACAAAAATTAAAACTTTCGAATATATGTCTTCTATTTCGAAAACGTTATGTACCATGCATTTCGCATTTCAGTATTCTTGCTATGTTTTCTATGCAACAAAGAAGAATTAGAAGGAGGAGATAATGATAATGATGAAGCGGAGAAGAAGAAAGATGAAAAGTAGAATCAGAGAAAAAGTATGCGAGTTATTAAGGATCGGACTGTGATTCAATTGGTATGAAAAATGTGCTGTTTTTATTAAAGGTTTGTAAATGTTATCCACTTTATGTTGTGAAGTTTTGATTGGTCTTTGAATAAAGCGATTTCTTGTTCTACCTTTATCTTGCTTTCAAATGATTAATAAAGGAGTTCAAAGCAGGGATTGTATCGTTTTTATTAACATTAACATTAATTTAAAAACCATATGCACATGTAAGCTTGTATATACGATACGAAATACACCACTAATATGTGAAGTGTTCGTGGTCGAGGGGTAACAGTAACATTTTGTGGGTTCGAATCCGTCGAAAAAACACATCATATGAGCCGTCCCGCGAGAAAACCAACACTGTGGACTCTGCGTAAAATATTGACCCGGATCAGCCTAAGCATGCCGCGCAGGCTTACCCGGATAGACACTGTTCGCCTCATGTTGATTTTCTGTTTCAGGAATCATTACTCTATCCCCCTGAGGAGGACTGTGTTGGCCCGGATCAGTCTGCGCGGACTGTGCAGGCTGATCTGGGTCGATACAATACGCAGAGGCCATACTGTTTGTTTTCTCGTGGGACGGATCATATTATAGATTTACGCTATACATATTATAAACAAAATGAATGGAGAATATTCCGAGTGTATTTGGGCATCACATATATTAATGCAATACATATTCTATTTTGCAGGTGTGTAAAAACAAGGTCCTATAGTGAAATTCAAAATAACAACGAAATTGACAAACTTGACGAAGCTCTTTTAAATGACTTTTGTCCACGAAATTTAAAATAGGGCCTAGTTTGTCAATTTGTTAACCACATTGACGAGTTGATGAATTAACGAACTTGGTGAAGTTCTTCTGAATGACTGATGGCCATGACATTTGAAATAGGGCATAATTTACATTACTGGTGTAGACTCATCAATCTCAACATCATCTATGGGTGGATCACTAATCGAGCTGATAAGGAACAAAAATAATATGAGCCGTCCCGCGATAAAACCAACAGTATGGCCTCTGCGTAATGTATTGACCCAGATTAGCCTCCGCAGTCCGCGCTGACTGATCCGGGCCGATTCATTCCGTCTCAGGGGAATTGAGGTATAGAGTAATGATTCCTGAAACAGAAAATCCACAGGAGGCTAAAAGTTTTTATCCGGGTAAGCCTGTGCGGCATGCTTAGGCTGATCCGGGTCGATACATTACGCAGAGGCCATGTTGGTTTTCTCGCGGGACTGCTCATATGTGTAATTCAGGTCAGAGGTTAATAATTAAACTCCTTCTTTGTTTCCATGTAAATCAACAAGTTTCAACCCTAAATTGTCACACTTTCTTCAATTTTTACAAAATGAACATCATTAGTCATTTAAAAGAGTTACCATTGGAAACAGCTCTATTAATGAATAGAGTTGAAAACAATGTCGCAAAAGGAGAAATGCTCATTTTTAATACTCTCCTTTTGCCACATTGTTTTCAAAAGCCATCTGCTGCAGCTGTGTCCAAAATGTTTGTTTAAATGGTGTAAATTACCAGTACTCGTTTTGAGCAATTTCTCCTTTTGTCACAATGTTTTCAAAAGTCGTCTGCTGCAGAGGCGTCACAAATCGTCTATAAGTTGGAAAGGGTTGAACACTTTATTTCATGCAGATAACTTGAGGCTCATGCAACTTTGACAATGTAATTAAGATTTTCCTGCAGTATATATATTTATTTCTTTCTAACATTCAACAAATGTGCAACAGAGGACTTGTATTATGCACTGTTAGAGAAACAAAAAATGTTTTTACTTACATGTCTGAATCCGGACAGGGCTTTCAATATGGAACGCCTTTGCTGCCTCATTATACAATATTTGTTTGTATTATGTGTAGTCTTTACACTATCATGCAATACTCATTTATGTTATGTACACTGATTAAGGTGTTAGGTGCATAATCCGTTTCGTTATGTGCACCTTCATTTTATTATTTATACTGATCGTTGTGTCTTCTGAACTTTCCATTTCGTTAGTATACCTCAGTATGTGGTCTGTACAGATCGTTGTGTCTTGTGCCTTCGCAACTCGTAATCGACCAACATTTCGTCTGCTTCTGAAAGACTGCATATGCAGCACAGCCAGGGGCGGTTAATAGTCTGGTCAATCTGTTGTTAGACCGGGAAAAAATTAGGACACAAACGGTTCATACAAATTCTTATTGGAAATATATCACCTTAATAGGAAATAAAAAGTTCCCATTGATTCATGTGGTGGAAATATGATTTTTGGGCATTTTCTCATTTTTTCGATAATTTAATAAGGAATTTCTGGAATTTCGCTATAAATCAATACACGATAAAGGTAATTTTCTCATTTTTGGTATGGTATCTCATTTTACATTTCTCTATCATTTAAAGACATATTGGATGTAAAGATACCATGGTAAAACCCAATTTTTCGGCATTTTCATGTTTTTTCGATAATTTAATAAGGAATTTCTGGAATTTCGCTATAAATCAATACACGATAAGGGTAATTTTCTCAATTTTGGTATGGTATCTCATTTTACATTTCTCTATCATTTAAAGACATATTGGATGTAAAGATACCATGGTAAAACCCAAATATTTCGGCATTTTCATGTTTTTTCGATAATTTAATAAGGAATTTCTGGAATTTCGCTATAAATCAATACACGATAAGGGTAATTTTCTCAATTTTGGTATGGTATCTCATTTTACATTTCTCTATCATTTAAAGACATATTTGATGTAAAAGATACCATGGTAAAACCCAAATATTTCGGCATTTTCATGTTTTTTCGATAATTTAATAAGGAATTTCTGGAATTTCGCTATAAATCAATACACGATAAGGGTAATTTTCTCAATTTTGGTATGGTATCTCATTTTACATTTCTCTATCATTTAAAGACATATTTGATGTAAAAGATACCATGGTAAAACCCAAATATTTCGGCATTTTCATGTTTTTTCGATAATTTAATAAGGAATTTCTGGAATTTCGCTATAAATCAATACACGATAAAGGTAATTTTCTCAATTTTGGTATGGTATCTCATTTTACATTGTGTTTAATGTATATTTGAGAATAAATTTGAATAATCTTCTACATATGCAACACTTATGACTTATGTAAATTTACAAAATATACAACTGTTTATAGTTATTAAAATGTATTTCACACACACATTAAGATTTTATTTTTATCTCTTCTTCAAACGATGACTTACAACATACAATGTACAAAACATTTATATTAAAATATTAATTTATCAATCACAACTTATATCTTTTATGCAATACATGTAATGAAATAAATACAATCAACATGGTAACATCAATCAACATGGTTACATCAAACTATAATATAGATTGCATATTAAACTTTTACATATTTTACGCAAGTGTATTTTTAGAGATGGAAGGTATATTCCACATATTTATATTATGATATGAACATCAGGCATCATCCTCATCGTCATAGATTTCCAATAACGTGTTTAGTGGTAGATTAACACACATATCTGCACTACAGTTTTTACACACAATAGAACAAGGCAAAGATAGTTTTCTGCAACTGCATGTCATTGTTTTACAGCCAGTCTTGCATGAACACCTAACTACCTTCAAAACGTTGTCTGGTGCAGCTGGGTGTCTTGTTGTAATAGGGTACAAGAACGATCCTTTCTTTTCCCACCCAAAGTCCAGGGGATCAGCTGGAATGCCTTTCCATGTCAAAATCTGGTGGTATACTCGTAGACTGTGGTATTTGAATGCGTCTTCAGTAGGCGGTAATGACTTTGGATTGATTGGAACAGATGTGTTGGATGTTTTGTCCAAAAACTGTTTCATCCGAAGTTCATTCAGAGAGGTAATCTTTTTTGGATCAGCATGGTAAAGACAAAGCATTGCTTATTCACCAGCTTTGATGACATCCAAATTCGATACATTATCAGGCATGGCGTTAAATACTATAGCGCATTTGCGGAACAGTTCGTTCTGTTTAAACATTTTTGTAGCTGAAGGTTTTCCTAATCCACTTGGCTTGGACACAGTATCACATCCGAGTACTGCATGAATGAAAAGAAGGTTTGAACAAATCTCTTTTCCCAGACTGTCCTGAACTGCTGGAATGTTTACAAATTTCCCATTGCGACCTTGAAGAAACAGTTGGTTGTTGACACTGTCTGCATGGTAACATAGAAGAACTAGTAGATCAGTGTCCTCTCCTATTACAATGGTGTTGTATTCACTGGCCATTCTAACAGCAGTATTTACAATAAGAAAATCTGCATCTGCTGGTGCATGAAGTGTTTCTATCCCAGAAGCATGAAGGTGATCATCCATCAGGTAAATGAATTTCTGTTTGTTTTGCTGGTTTAAGAGAAACTGCTGCTTTTTGGTATTCATCAGTAGATCTCCTCTTACTAACACTTCTGCACCCATTCTGCCACCTGTCCTTCTGATATGAACATTATCTTTTGTACTTGGTCCCCCATCGTATCCATCAAACACTACAATGGGTTTATTATAGTTTTCAACTAGGTATTTCACGTACATGCCACATATTTGATTATATGTGTTTCCTCGCGGCCATGACAGTTTATGCAACAATGATCCACCATCAATGACATACTTGAAATTTTCAGACTGGTTGTCGAAATGAATTCTCCTTTCTAATTCTTCATTGTTGAGCTTTGCACATCTAATCATTTCATTTGCCAATGTCGCTTTATTTGCTGTCCTCATAAGGTGATCTGATTCAAATAATGAAGGTGGAAACGTGCACAACTCATGCCCAAAGAAGTCCTTTAGGTCCTCAACTGGTACTGATCCTTGTGCAGCTGTAATGAGTCTCTGAAACAGGAGTTGTGGGTCAACCTTAATGCTGTCCTGGTCTATTTTCACAGTTGCTGTGTCAGTCATTATAATAACTTGGTCCTTCTTTCTAAGTACAATCTCTTGCACTTTTTGTCCTTCCATGTTCTTGACAATTTCACTTCCCAATTGCTTCGCATTGTCAACATTTGTTTTTTCACTTGCCACTACTCCACTTGAGATACTTCTTAATTCCTTTTCTGAAGAGAACGGATTTCTATCAAGGAGGTAATCTATCATGATGTGCACATCTCTACTGTCTCTTTTAATTCTTGCTTCTGAACATTCTTTGTGCTTGTCATTGGAGTCTTTTGGTCTGATAAGGCCTTGCATTTGGTTGTTTATTTCTGAACAGACTGGTCTGGACAGTATCCAAAGGGATCTCTGTGCCTCGTCCATTCCCCTACCTCGTGTCATTCCACCTACCGTTTTAACACTCCTCATTAAAATTTGTTCTATGGCAAGGTCAGATGACAATCCTGCCCAGTACCGATTGGTACGTCGCACAACATGGAATCCTTTCGAAAAGGAATGATAGATTCGTGGGTGTGTAATGTGGAGATTATACATGTTGTGGAGATACAGTGTAGCTGACTTTGTGTATGCATTGCGTCCACAAGCAGCAAAGTAAGGTAGCATGAGTGATATGCAATGGAGATGAAGTTTCCAGTCTCCGATTCGTTCTGCTCTTATGAATTGTTTTAGAATGTCGAGCATATCCATATACTGAATCCATAGTTTTGCTGTTCTATATAGTTTGAGGCTGTGGATTGCTGTCTCAAGAGAATTGACAACATGGGTTACCTCTTTGAACTTTACAGCCTCGTCAAGATCAACTGTTTTGTTCATTAATTTGTCTAGAACTTCCATTGCGTTTTCAAGTAACTTTCTTTCTGTGTTTATGTGTATCTCGTCAGAATGTGCATTGGCTTCAATGTTTTCAGTATCAGATGTGACTGAAGTGAGCTCTGTGTCCTCTGTTTGCTGCCCGGACTCCGGTTCTTTGCCTAGCCTTGGTATATCAATATCAAATGTCATTGAAACAATCAATGCCGTCAAAGCAGTCTCCGTAAGCATATGCCCTCGGATTGCTCTGCTTAACTCTTTACCATTCAGCATGTGTGGAACTGTCGTATCTGCAAAGACAGTCTGAAGAACTTCCTTCAGTCCGGTGTCAGTCATTAAATGTCCAATGGCACCCAAGAAACTCATCTCAATATGCAGCCCTCCAAGTCTTAGAACTGTCTTTTTCACATAACTTCCCTCGTCTTCAGCATGCACAATAAGCATTGCTTTCCACCATAGCGGCTGATCGAATGTTACTACTGGTAGAGTATTGAATTTCTTGGACAGTCCGGCAATGTAATGAAGCGTTGAGTATATGCATGTTTCGTTGGTTGGGTCCATGTCAATCATTGGTAGGAATATCGTAGACGATTTTCCTGGATGATTTCCATCATAAATCATCTGCATTGTTCCGTTCCATAAAGGTGTTTTGGGCCGTAGAAGCCATGACATTTTCCACAATATGTCAACATTGTATGCTGTGTCTTCCATGAGTGCCACGGGTAGGTATGGGTATGTCAAATCAGTGTTCTGAACTGGACCTTTGAAGTGTATATTTATTCTACCAACAACAGCAATGTCTTCTAGAGAAGCAGCAACTCTCCTCACTTGTCTCTTATGTGAAATTCCTGGTGTGACTGTGGCCATCATTCCCATTCCATGGAATGTATTCCTACCATCTAGCGTCCTGACATTGTGATCAACATTGTCAGCCATAAATTGGATAAATTCATTTCCACTTAAATCTGGTTCATCAAATGTTTGAGACACTGCAGCACTTTTTTCAAACTTTTGCACTTCATTATATGAGCAACAAAAGCCAAGCTCATTAAGCATTTCGATGAGCATCTTTGAACCAAACAAGAGATGCAACTGAACACCTAATGTCAACTGCAGTGGAGCAATAATAGTTTTTGGCCTGGTCGCCTGTATGATTGCATGAGCAACAGAAGCAATTCTCAGTGTACATTGCTTGCTTGAAATGAGCTTGTCTAGAAAGATTCTCAATGAAGTTGGTATGAATGCCATACACTTTTCAGAACTCTCTATATCTGTCACATCTGGATAAATTTCATTACACTGTTTCATATCTTTTATGTCATTTTTAATAAGCTTCGCAGCTGTTTCAATAATGTTTTGTTTTTGAGTTTCCGGGTTACTATCTTTTGACTCCTTGTACAATGACTGAACCAGTAATGATGCTGTTCTTTGAAGAGTAACAATACATTTCTTTCCTTTCTCATCTGTAACAAAAAGTCTCTCTCCAAAATGTTCTATCAGTCTTGATTTCATATGTTTACTTGTGAATGGTTCACTGTTTTCGTCCAAATGTTCACTCATAAGCTGCACTAAATCCTGCAATGTCACTTGATCAATTTCACTTGTTTCAAGAAATACAACAACTTTAAGAAAAGCTGCTTCTCGATCATATGTTAACTTTCTGCCTCTTTTTATATTTTGTGTTGACAAATCGCCAATGTCGCGGCCACTTCTGAATGCGACACTACACGATTGATGATAAATTGCTTCAGTAGCCACCAAATCTTGTGCATATTCTATCCTAGCTAAAATTTCATTTGCCCATGTATCCATTCTTTCAGAACATTTACTTTTTACTGTTTCTTGAAATATTTTTGTTTTCACCTGATGTGACTTTTCAGGAGTTTTTTTCCCGGCTAGGTGGTAAGTAGGAATAGTCTTAGTACAGAAAAAACAGTCAGTTTTGTAGTTGAATTGTCTGCAAGATCGCAATACTTTTGAGCTTGTATCACTTTCAGTGGATTTTCTCTTTTTGCTGTTATTCGGTTGTCGATTTAATAAATAATTTTTCCGACATCTTTTATGAGCAGCATGTCCTTCCTGCACATTAAGTTCTTCTCCTCTCTCCTGACTTATGTTATTTATACTTGCACAGCCCTTGGCACCTACTACAGCCGATTCTTCATCCCCGATGCCTTCCTTGCAGAAAACACACACAAGTTTCTCCATTCCTGAAACAATTGCACATGCCCATTTAATACATTTAAATTTACATCATATAGTGTTACGTAAAGTCAATATCAATAATTTCAATGTGTATTTTTTTTTTTTTTTTTTTTTTTTAAATTTTAATTTTGTCACTTTCCAATAAATTAGACCTTTTCAATCTGAACAGGTTATTTAAAAATGTTCGGATACTTTTTTTCATTTACTTTGCCTTTAATTGTAAAAATAATGATTATATAACTGACTATGTTTATTAATAAATAAATAATGTATCGTTGTTTGATTGGTATCATTTAAAAACATTATTAAAACACAAACCTATTCAAAAGTGAATTTCACTTGTAGTTTCATCATTCATGCAGTGTTGGTGATTTTTAATACACATCTGGTTACTCTGTCAGTTACTCTGAAAAGAAGCAAAATCAAAAATTATTAAATAAACTAAGTGTGATAATAAAATAGAAAAAAAAAATGGAATATTTTGAAAGTAAATAAATAAATTCTAAAGTATAATAACCAACGATAATTATGTGTATATCCGAAAACTGGTCCTATCCGAACACTACTACACTTTTTGAAAACAGACAAATAGGACTTTTTTATAGAGTTCTTTTGTTAAAAACGTTTTTGTTTTGATTTTAAATTAAAGCAAACATCAACAAAAATCATTGCCATATATGTATTATACATAATAACGTCCTTAAAAACACAGTTACTTACATTAGAGGGCTGAGTCAATTGTAGTCTGCAATCATCATTTCATCTCTAGGGGAAGTAACTTTTGTTAAAAAAGATCATGTCTAAAACCCGGATCACTGTTACATACATTCCGCATCATCAACAAGATATTTCAACATAATAAGTCAACAAATAGTTTTGTTATTTATTAGTGTATGTGTGTTTTACAAGATAGGTAACTTATTTAGATTATGATTGAAACTAGGTGGGTGGGGTAATTATAATTGCAAAAAACATGTTAGATTTAGAAAATTGAAGATGTTAAAATACATGTTAGCATTCATACTATTAGAATAAACTAATAAGTATGATTTAATAGATATTAATGATAAATATAACAAAAATAATGTGTTTAATAAAAGATTTACTGATTTTTTTTTTGTAAATTTAATTAAATTTTAATAAAAAACATGGCCATGACCTACATAAAAAGTCAAGGTTACTTATCAAATCAATGAAAATATGGTAACTCCATAACTTTCTCTTATTTCATCAAAAAAAATAATAATATATATATAAAAAAAATATTAAAGCTATTTTATATAACGTAGGTATTTGAAAAGTTACGAAGAAAATCAAATATCATCAATTCATGAGTGACCTTGACCTTCAAATATTTTTTTTTCCACCAATGGAACTTTTGGGAACTTTTTTATTTTTGGACACTAGAATAGTTTTAGATGATGATCTCTTAGGTTTCATTTGTGTCCTAATTTTTTCCAGGTTTGGCCCTTTTTTAAGTAGATTGACCAGACTATAAGCTCATCTCGGACCATGAGGTTATAGTACTCATATGATACACCTAAAATCCGTGAAGTTAGGTTGACGAGTGACGAACTCTGACATTTTATTAGGTCCGTGAAGTTAGGTTGACGAGTGACGAATTGACGAGTGACGAACTCTGATATTTTATTAGGTCCGTGAAGTTAGGTTGACGAGTGACGAATTGACAAGTGACGAACTGTGACTTTTTTTCTAAAAACTTTATTTCTTCTTTAAGATAATGTTATTCAATTCAAATCAATTCAATTAATATACTTTATTTAACGACGGTTAACACAATAAACAATTACAACATCAGTTATCTCCCTTGTGGCCGTCATGTATCTGGACGTATTAAATGTAAATTAAGTCCCTGTTTCATGTTTCATGGCGATCAGTCAATCAGAAGAGCTTAGTCAAGTTTGTTCAATTCGTCAACTTGTCAATTTTGTTGACGAAATTGACGAAAAAAATATTTCTAAAACTTTATTTTTTCCTTTAGATAAGTATCTACGAAAGCCTATTAGGACCATTTGAAAAAAATAAATATTGTAAAGTCGTAAAACGCGAAAAAAAAGGCGTTTATAATGCGAAAAGAAAGGGCGAAGTAGTACGTCGAAACAAGGCATAATAACGCAAAGTAAAGGCGTAATAATGCGAAGAAAGTCTTAGTAACGCGCAATATAAGGCATTTTAACGCGAAATAAAGGCGTATAAATTACTAATAAAAAGCGTTTATAACGCGAACTAAAAGGTCGTAATAACGCGGAAATAAAGTCGTAATAACGACGAATAAAGGCATAATAACGCTAGACAAAGGCGTATTAACGCTAATAAAAGGCGTTATATACAAAAGAAAGGCGTAGTAACGCGAAAATAAAGTCGTAATAACGCGCTGAAAAAAGGGCGTTAATAACGCTAAAAAGGCCGTAATTAAATACGGAAAAAAAGGCGTGAATAACTCGAAATAATGTCGTAAGACTCTTTTTCAACCATGGATCTACGACCAAATTCAACCAATTCGCTATGTTTTTTCATTGTGCTGGAGCTACGATTATGACCCAGATCAAACCAACTCGATATGTCTTATGAGTGGTTCAGCTACGATCTACGACCAAGATTCAACCAATACGCCAATTTTTTTTTCAGTGGTCTGAGCTACGATCGACGACCCAGATCGACCAACTCGCTATGTTTTTATATTGGCTCACCTACGATCTACGACCCAGATCAATCAATTGAATTCTTATTTCCAGTGGCTGAGCTACTATCTAAGACGCAGATCAAACAATTTTCTATTTTTTTCAGTGGCTGAGCTACGATCTACGAAACAGATTAACCAGTTTTTCTATATTTGTCAGTGGCTAAGCTACGATCTACGACCAAGATCAACCAATTAGCTATCTGTTTTGAGTGGTTGAGCTACGATCTACGACCCAGCTCAACCAACTAAGGATGTTTTTTTCAGTGGCTGAGCTAGATCTACGAGCCAGATCAGCCACTCCGCTATGTGATTTGAGTGGCTGACCTACGACCCAGACCAACCAATTCGCTATGTGTTTGAGTGGTTGAGCTACAGATTTTACGACCCAGATCAGCAATACGCCATGTGTTTTCATTTGGCTGATTCTACGATATATACGACCCAGATCAACCCAATTCGCTATGGGTTTTCAGTGGCTGAGCTACGATCTACGACCATGATCAACCAATAGCTCAGCCACAATAAAAACATGGGGTATTGGTTGATCTGTGTCGTAGATCGTAGCTCAGGCATTTGCTAAAAACATGCGCGACACTGGTTTATTTGAGTCGTAGGTCGTACCTTCAACACTCAAAACACAATTCTGGTTGATCTGGCTCGTAGATCGTAGGAGTCAGCCAATCAAAACACATAGCGAATTGGTGGACCTGGTTCGTAGATCGTAGCTTAGCCCTTACAAACATAGAACATTCGGATAATCTGGTGAAAAGTCTGTCTCTCTCTCGGTCTGTCTGTCTCATGTCTGTTCTGTCTGTCTGTCTATCTCTGTCTGTTTGTCTGTGTCTCTGTCTCTTACTGTCTCTGTATCTGTCTCTGTATGTGTCTCTGTCCGTCTCTTTCCTCTCTCTCCTCTCTCGCTCTCTCTCTCTCTTTTTCTCTCTCTCTTTCTCTCTCTTCTCTTTTCTCCTCTCTATATTTTGTCACTATTCTATCTCTCTATCTCTCTGTCTCTCTGTATTCTCTCTCTGTGTCTCTCTGGTGTCTGTCTGTCTCTGTCTGTCTCTGTCCGTCTCTGTTTGTCTGTCTCTGTCTGTTTGTCTGTCTCTCTGCTCTCACTGTCTCTGAGTCTGTCTCTCTCTGTATCTGTATCATTATGTGTCTCTGTATAGTCTCTTTCTCTCTCTCTCTCGCTCTCTCTATCTTCTATCTCTCTCTTCTTCTCTTCTATCATCCTCTATATCTCTGTCTGTCTGTCTATATGTCTGTCTGTCTGTATGTCTGTCTATATGTCTGTTTGTCTGTCTGTCTGTCTGTATGTATGTCTGTCTGTATGTCTGTCTGTCTGTCTGTCTGTCTGTCTGTCTGTATGTTTGTCTGTCTGTTTGTATGTCTGTCTGTCTGTCTGTCTGTCTGTCTGTCTGTCTGTCTGTCTGTCTGTCTGTCTGTCTCTGTCTGTCTGTCTCTGTCTGTTTGTCTGTTATGTCTGTATCTCTGCCTCTCACTGACTCTGTGTCTGTCTCTCTCTCTGTATCTGTGCTCTGTATGTGTCTGTGTCTGTCTCTTTCTCTTCTCTCTCTCTCTACTCTCTCTCTCTCTCTCTCTCTCTCTTCTCATCTTTCTCTCTCTCTCTCTCTTTCTCTCTCCCCTCTCTCTCTCTCTGTCTGTCTGGCTGTCTGTCTATCTGTCTGTCTGTGAAAATCTATGGAAAACTGCATCTTATGATTTGTTTTTGGGGTATTGTCATGCCTATTATGAAGACATGTTTCAGATTGAATCTTATTTAAACTTTTTTTTTCTCTTCTCTCTCTCATCTCTAGTCTCTCTCCTCTCTCTTCTCCTCTTCTCTTCTCTCTTCCTCATCTCTCTCTCTCTCTCTCTCTCTCTCTCTCTCTCTCTTCTCCTCTCTCTCTCTCTCTCTTTCCGTTTAT